>JAWNOJ010000042.1:630000-1221499 GCA_035046065.1 Chymomyza procnemis
ATCAAGGCTCACACACGCCTTAACATGTTGGCTTTTAACTTTGAGCTGGTGGACTTGGCCTGCGCAGCTGTGTGCCGGCAATTGCACAGCTGCAGCAGTAAGACGAGCACCAGCGTGCGTAAAATCATTCACCTGTTGATCATTGTTGTCTTTCTGCAGGCATTATACATCAGGGCGCCCTTATATGGGATTAGTATTTTCTATATTTACTGTAATGGAGCTATTTCGCCCGTTACACATACCGTCTTTCGACGGCATACTGAGTAACGCTTTTGAAACTTTTAAAGACGAAAAATATGCACAAAAACTTGCATTAACTCCCTGCATTACTCTCTGGCTGCGCATTGCCCAATTGGTTAACATGCCCATGTGCCGCCACCGCAGGCGTTAATATCAACAGGCATGCTGTCTGTGGGTGTTGGTGCGGCTGTATACAAATTGATATACAACAAATAAAGGCATGATAGTCAGTTTTATATGGAGTAATTAATATTATTATCTCAAAATATAAAATATGTCATTCTAACATTGAATATGACTATAAAAATAAATTCTTTTAGTAGTGTTCAGTTTACATTTACGTCTATGTAACATATTTTGATTACTATGAGTCACACACAGTTTTAAATTATTTAATTTAATTTAAATTAAAGAATTAAGGTTTAAAAGACGATTAGAGTATGGACTATAATAAGCAGTTTGCAAAACGATTTAAAATTATTTTTGAAATTTTCAATCTGTGTCGAAATTTGTTTCTTACTCCGATCCTCTAATGAAAAAAATATAGTTCGATCTTATTTTCATTGTAAATATATTGTAAATATTTTGTTGCAGGTATCATTTAAAGGTTATCGAGCAACTAAATGAAGATCTAGCACACAACAGTAAAGCGCTTACTTGCAATTTGGACTTAATACTTAAATGGCTTACTCTGCGATTTTATGATACAAATCCATCTGTACTAATTAAAGGTCTAGATTATCTAGTGCAGGTTTTCCAAATGCTCGTTGAAATAGAATACATGCTAGCGGAAAATGAAGGAAGCAGCTTTGTACCTCATCTTTTGCTTAAGGTAAGCAAGCGATATTATAACTAATTAAAAAAAATAGTCAACTTAACTTTTAACAGATAGGTGATCCCAAAGATGCTGTACGCAATGGAGTGCGACGAGTTTTGCGTCAGATAATGCTTGTTTATCCATTTACCAAGGTATTTTCATACGTTATGGATGGACTTAAGTCGAAAAATGCACGACAACGTACAGAGTGCTTGGACGAATTATCGTTTCTTATTGAATCCTATGGACTCGGCATTTGCCAACCCTCTCAACAAGTGGCACTTAAAGAGATTGCGCGACAAATTTCGGATCGTGACAATTCTGTGCGCAATGCTGCTCTGAATTGCATTGTCCAGGCTTATTTCTTGGCCGGCGAGAAAGTCTACAAGTTGATAGGTCAGCTAAGTGAGAAGGATCTATCCATGTTAGATGAGCGCATAAAACGCGCAAAAAAAACAAAAAAACCCAACGCAGTGCAGGTGGAGCCAATTGCAAAACCAGTGCATCAGGAAAGTATTGAAATTGAAGATGCAGAGGGCAATGTATGCGACGAGCTTGTTTTACCTGACGAAGAGAGGCAAGTTTTTAAACTTTATTAACTGTTACTTGCCGACCGACTTTATCAAATAAACAAATTTACTTTTTTCAGCCCTCAAGAACAGATACCATCCACACAGGTGATGCAACTTCAACAACAACTAGCACTTCTACAACAGCAGGCTCAACAACTCAAACCAAGTGGACCATTCGGTCTTGATCCAGAAGTAATAGCTGAAATCGAAAAGGGTTGGGTGCGTGTCGATCAAATCGAGCAGAAAGATCTACCAAGTGTTGACATATCCTTGCTTTACGAACCTATTAAAGTCATACCTACGCGTAGTGGTGTTCAATACCCACAAGAGAAGTTTGATCGTTTGATATCTACGCAGCAATTCATTCAACAAAATTTAACGCCACCTTCAGCTAGTAAAACTCTGCAAGTGGTATCACCCTATCATAGCCCTTTGCGGCTGCTTACCCAACAGCATTACAACTCGGCAAACATACCCAATGCGACCAAGTAAGCTTTTTACAATTTTTGTCTATCCTGGTAAAATATTATTGTTATATATTATATTTTCAGTTTGGCTGATGTATTGCCAAAGCATGATCCTCAACTAATAAAGATTATTAGTGGAGTGAGCAGCTCAGATACGTTAAAGGCTCGGGCAGCTATTAACGAGCTTTCTGATATAATAGAGACTCCAGAAAAGCAGGCCGTTCTACGCGACTATGAAGAACTTTTTATACAAAATGTCTTAAACCAGCTTAAGGTGAGTACTGGTCAAGCGGTCGGCGAGAAATAAGCGATAAATTTGAAAAACTATTTACTTACAGAATCTGTCGCAAATTCCAATAGCAGAAGCGTTGGTTGTATATCAGCCTTTACTCTCTATATTATACACGTTTTTCCATGCCAAGACATTGGGAAAAACGCTAAGCGTTTCCTGTATTAAAAATCTAATGTCAACGTTGTTGCACCTAATGGCTGATCAAAAAATAACTAGTGGTGATGATAGTCAATACAACAAGGTTATTAATGGAATTTGCCTTAAAGTGTTGGATAAGGTCAATTTTACCAATTTAAATTGGTAAGTTACAGAAAATATCTTATTGGGCTTTAGTTTTTGAACTCACTGTTGATTGCAGCGCACTTATACGTTTACTGCGTGAAACGTGTCCTGTAGCTGGCCTACCTAAGTTCACAGATCTGTTGATGAAGTGCATTTGGCGAAATGTTAAAATGTTTCCAGAGCGCGCTAATGAGCTTAACTACGATGCTGTGATCTTGGAAGTGCATGAGTTTATGAGTGCGTTGCCTAGTAGCTGGTGGCAAAACCGTCCTTCGGACACTCCGCTACGCACTGTAAAAACTATAATACATAATATGGCTAAGGTTAAAGGAAATGCAATCATGCAACATTTGAATCAAATACCAACACATTCGGAGCTACATGTCTATTTAATACGAATATTGAAGGTATGATTGCAAAACACATGCTTTGTACTAATAATATATTTTATACATTAAAAGGAAAGAAAATTAATAATTAACAATTTATTACAAACATCGAGTTTAATTTTTTTTTGAATCATAAATATAATTTAAATATTATACAAGATACCAATACCAGCAAACCAATGAAAATCATTAAAGAACTATATTCAATTGGTTTGTTTAGCCACTATGTAATAGTTATAGCGATGTATAAGAAGTGTCTACCGAATTTGTGCAAAGAGCAAGCTCGAATGGAATGCTAGTAACTGCCCTGTAAACATTTGGGTGATAAGAAAGTTGATTTATTTTGATTATATTATTTATAGAAATAAAAAAATTTCAATATTATTTTTATTGCGGAGTTATTGCACCACCTAAATTTATTGATTTTTTTGTGCATCTTTGAAAGCAACTGCATTTTATGCAAATAATTGTTTATATTGTTTTAATCTTGAAACAGAATTTCCAAAAAGATGGCACTATTGGAGGCACATCTTCCTCACCACAGCGACAACTAATGTGTAAGGAAATAACTTCAAAACGCATCTTACATCACGACACAGTGTCGCAAATTTTCAAGTTGATTTCTGATAAGGATACAAAACAAATAGGTCTTCAAAAATTGTACGATTTTAAGGTAAGTAATGGAAATCCAAAAGTTCCATAACTTAAATTACATTAACATGATTATTAATTTTAGAAACAAAACCCGGATATTGATTTAAGCTCATTTTTACATGGCGCCAGTGCCACTTTTCATAGGTATATTGAAGAAGGTTTGGCCGAAATTGAGCGCAATCAAAATTCTGAAAATATTCAAAATCGTGACAATCGGACAGGTATATATCTAGTCAGACATTTTAAAATCAACTCGTTTTTAATTTATTAAAAATTTGCTTACTATATATAGTTGCTACACGTTCTTATCTAACAGATACCAACTATCAAACTACTGAGCGTGATGTAGATCCAGATTATTGGCTTGATCGATTACAGTATCTGACTGGCGGTGGATGTGGCGGAGTAAGCAAAGTGTCGTCTCATCAACACGGCGACGGTGGTATATTGGATAATAAAGTTGCAGATGAGAATCTCTGTTTAAACGCGATGAATTCACAAAAAGCATCGTTAATACGGCGAGACGTAAGTCAAAAAGAGCCGCTGTGCATGCATTGCATTAGAATTAATTGTAACCTCTTACAGAAACCGGAATTATCGCCCAACCGATTGCAGCACATACAAGCAAAGTTGGCCCAAATTAAAAAGGAAAACCATGCCTAAACAATTTTTTTAACTTAACTGTTGGCGAAATATTTAGTAAAGTACGTTAGTAATGAGTATTAAAAAGAGCGTAAAATACATAACCACATATTTAAATTATGTTTCATAATCTTGCTATAATCACGTATATTATTGTATCTATTAAAAATTTTTGCAATGGCATTCAGAAAAACCATACTTGTCAATACTTATAACACATTTAAATGAAAATCAGGTGTATTATTTATAACTAAGTAACCGTTATTTATGCAGAGCCTTCAATTGGCAAACTACTTATGCTATTTTGCTTTTTGTTCACCGAATTAGAGACGTTGACAGTTATACAAAAAAAAATATATATATATACATATACACATTTTTTTTTGTTTTGCCACTGAATACTCAACTGTCTCAGTCCGTTCGATACAATTTTAATTGTACTTTTGCAATTATTTAATGTAAAAAAAAAATCTTTTGCACGTTGAACAATTTAATTTTCAATTGTGTTTTGTATAATTTTCACACTGCGCAAAAATAAATGTTATACTATATTCACAATTAAATAAGTATAATTAATTGACATCTGTGGTCTCTGTAACCTCATAAACGTCTTCACTATCGCCATTCTTCAATTTTCCTCCATAGCGTGACGATATGGTGGCGACCCGAATTGCAGCCTTGAAGCCAACACGTGCTTTCATTTTTGCCAATTTGGATTTCCAATTTTCATCACGCGAAGGCAATGCATTCAAATATTCTATCATCTCCTCCTTTTTAGAATCTACTATAGCCAATACTGATAAGCATCCATCGACGGTTCCCAAAACAATGGCACGACCATCTTTGCTACTCTTTATTGCAGTTAGCTCCGCTTGTAGGCGATAATTGGCTATCATTTCTGTATCTGCTGTCCGAAAAATTCGTATAGTCTTGCGACCACTATGATAGTATGCCACGTATTCATCATTTTCCGTAAATATGCAGATCACAGAGAAAACACCTTCTGCTATTTTTGGAATATAAACTTTAACAGTCGATCCTTTGCGAAGTTCAAGCATTTCCAGACCGCCTCTGTATTAACAAAATTTTACGAAATCAATATATTTTTGTTCGAAAAATATTTAATGCGCTTACCTAGTTGGTGCATATAGCCCACATTTTCCATCCCGAGTAATGCTGCCTCCCCATTTAGCTATGGAGCGCACATGTTTTTTGGTTTTAATATCAATTATGCTGCCCTTTTCACTACTAATCACTGCCACTTGATTTGCCTTGTGAGGCATGGGTACCAACGAAAAAACTTCCTGCAATGGGCAAATAGTTACTCGAACACAAACTGAAAACAAATTGTATTCAACAATCTTACCTTAATGGCGCCACAACCCCTTAGCAGTATTTTTGAAATAAACGCTCCATTAGCGGCACTATAAACGGCCAAACAATCTTTATTTGATTTATCCACAGAGCAGGCTATAATATATGAGTTGTCCGCAGATATGACGGACTTTCGAAAAGGTCCGGTAATAACGCGTATAAAATACTCGAAGCGAAATAGAATTGAGCCCTCTGAAAGTTATCCGAAAATTAATATACAAATGAACAAGTAATACGGTAGGTCTCTTAATTCATTTTGAGAGAGATAACTTCCTCACTACTATACTTCTAACTTTATGATAGGTCTGATATTAATTTTAATTAAAAATAAAATAAATTCGTCATCAGATTCAAAATTTCTTCTTCTTTTAAAGATTCCCGTGATTCGACAAGTCTCTTGAAAAATTTATTTTAATGTAAAATGTTTAGTTCAGGTTATATCCCCAAAAAGAAAAAAAAGTCTCATTTAAGCAATGACACAAAGGAGTAACTTTGCAATTGTTTAAACATTTGAAATCTACTGTATTTTTACCAACCAGGAACTGAGCGCATCGTTGTGATGGCTGTTAATCGGTTTTCTTCTCCAGTTGCTGTAATGTCCCTTTGATTATAATGGGGTACCGAAACGGTCAACACCTTGTAGCCATAATCCATAAGCGTGATTTGTTGAATGCCAGGTTGATCTGCACGGTAAACAACTTGTTCCGACACACGATTCCATATGAGAAACTTGCCTGTTTCCGATGAGATAATGTAGCGCCCGTCTGGTGTAATCTCCGCATGCGTAACTATTGCGCCTAATGGACTATCAGCTAATTTAGCTAATAGGCGGCCTGACCGGATTTCCCAAACGCCCACGCAACCACGTGTTACGGTGACAGCTATGTCGACTTCTGAGAGACTAATGTCGTCAATTTGTAGCTCGTGTCGGTCAATAACGTGCACTTTCTCAAAGATATTGTTGATGTTCCACACTTTAACGGATCGATCAATTGATGAGGTCACCACATTGTTCCAGTTACCAATTGTCAAAGACTCAAGTTGTATGATGCGTCCAAAATGTGCATCCAAGACTTTGGCCAACTGGCACGTTGCCAAACACCAAACGTACAAATTCTTTCGTACTCCTGCTACGGCATAATCAAGCTTTGAGCTCACCATAATTGAATTAGATTGCATAATGCGAGTCGTTATGTTTCGCACACCATGTGGCAATGGTAGGTACAAAGCGCCTTCGCTTAGTGGTAGTCCGCCATCGACGTTGTCCTTCTCACCAAAATCCCATATAACGAAACCCTTGCCAGTAGTTCCCAACAGCATCCGATCATTTTGATCTAATCGCAACTGACATAATATTTCTTTGTCGTCGTTCTCATAACGTGGCAATTTGCGCACAAACGACCACTCGATGCCGCCATTTATATCGTCCTTCACAAAGTCAAAGACAGAAACTTCAAAATTTTCTTCATTGGTACAGCCGTAAGCCGTAGTTCGACTTTTGTTCATGGCTATAGCGCTAAAAAATTTGAGAGACTTTGAATAGCTACCAAATCGGCAAGAATCCAATCTAAGCCGTAGATCATTTATTGACGCCGACCAGAAGATGACATTGTAGTCAGTAGAGCTCAGAAACTCCATAGCTAAATAACATCAATATAATAAGTCAAAAATATTAATACACAATATACCTACTTAAAATTTCCCAATCGGTATTATCGCCGGGAATGTCTGTTGAGTAAAAAGGAAACATACATCAATATATGAATGAGCTTTTTCTGGCGGTATATAATAAAAACAGCATTCTGTTCACATTATCTATATGAGCGTACGATTACAAATTATTGATAAAAAGTGCTTTCTAACCGGATTGAATTATGAAAGTCCACTAAGGTTCAGTTCAAAGAGGCGTCATCTCATTCCGCGCAGCCTTTATACTGCAGATAGCTACTTACAAGTAATCATTGTCTTCTGTGCAAGTCTGTATTTCTGTTGATTTTCATGAATGTTTCTCCAAATAATTTATGGTGCATGATTACATATGTAGGTTTAAACAAATTCGCAACTTTTGTTGAGCACATTAATATTTCCAATTCCATTTCTTGACCAATGTCTATGTTTGGAAATGTGGTTTGGGCAGAAGTCTAAGGATCTTAAGGATTATCTGGTACTGAAAATATTCGTTAAGCAGTTTCTATTTATCCTAGTAAGTACGCCGTTTATCATACTGTGTATCCCAAAACGACGTTGCAATACTCTTTAGATTTTGCAAAATTTCTACACACTCATACGGGTTGATCGATTTATCTTAGTAGCTGCGATTTATTCCATGCGTTTTGTATTCGCCTATCTCTAATTTTGTTTTTGTTTGTTGGCCAACTTTTAAATATCCATGCAATAAAAAATTCATCTAACGATTAAAGTCTTATTCTTGGAGCAATAAGTTTTCTGTAGCATTTTATATTTACCAGGTACTCCCATATTTCTTAGTTTAGGCCGTACGCATTCTTTGACTATGCAATAAAGTCACATTTTCTAGTTAAAAACAATGATTTTACTAAATTTATTCACAGATTGTTTTTCTGATCCACACAAGCTCACTTATCAGTGGTGCAGACCGTTTTCGTTTAGCTCCGTATCACCTTTCAATACTTCCACCTGAAATAAATCATATTCCAAGTAGTGTTCTGTTACTATTCTTGATCGGCCTTGATTCTACGGTGTCTTGTCGATGCTGCTTTGGTAAATTATGCATATAATCCCGTTTGTCTTCTCTATATTGTTTCATATGAAAAGGATTATTGCTTGTTTCTCTTTCCATATACAATGTGAATAGAGTTCACTTTTTTTCTGGGATACCCTTCAATAGGTCTTAAAATTATAATATATTTCAAAAATTCAACGAAAGGAGAATATATTATTCAATTTCTCAATATTTTTTAAACTAGCTTCAAATAGTGGTGGTGGTGCGTTGAATTCAATCTAGAAAAGCACTTCCACGACAACGACATCTCCCTCTTGCCAGACACTTCAGCACCAATAAAAACACTAAGACCCCAAATTACATTTAAGAAAATTGAAAAGGATTGAAGAGTAGATAGCGGAACTTATCTAATTTGGCAAACAAGTAAATGACTTAAGAACTTAAGTCTGTCGTATTATTGGGAGAGTATAAAAGGTATAAAAGGTCCTTCTGGGGCGATGTACATGCACATATATACTAGCAACCAAAGTTCGGGTCACAGTTGCATAAAACTGGCATCAATATTAGTAATCAACTAAAATTAAGTATAAACAATAAAATAAACATGACTTACCCTTAATATCCACAATGTTGCCGCGCATGTCAAATTGGGCCCATCGAAGTTTACAAGTAATAAATAAACTGCAAAAGTGTAAACAATAAATTGGATTAATTCCTTTTTGAGAGTCTTTACAAACCTTTGATTTAAGAGATGTAGACCACTGACTGGTCCATCACACGACTCAAATGGACTGTTGATGACCACAAATTCACTGGAGAGCATGTTCAATAGGACCGTCTGATTATTATTCGAATATGCAGCGGCCCATTTATTATCTGGGCTGAGCACCAACTGTTGCATAATACCCTCAATTCCAGGATTCACATCTCGAGTCAAGTCCGACGTTGACAAATCAAATGTAATGAAATGTGTTGATATTGAGACCATGTAGCGCATATCGCTGGTCAAGCAAAACGCAAAAACTGCAAATTGATGGCCTTCAAGTGAGTACTGGAAATGAGTTAGAATTGTAGTTTTTGCTTCAATGTATTTAGTATTTGACGCGGGAACACCTTGAGCGGGCCTCCAGGTGTGTGCAGACAATGATTTACTGGAATTAAAGCACAATCCTTTGGTCCACTGCGGTCACAGGCCCGCAACAACATTTTAATATTTGGGTTTCCGCCTATTTCGGGTAACAGGCGTCCAATTAGTTGAGGTGCCAACATGTTTGGATATATAGCCAAAATTGCTCCTCCCAAGCGCAAAGCATCAGCAACTAACATCAGCTCGCGTTTTGACTCCCGATCTTCAGTATTGGATGATGCATCTTCAAAATCTGCGAGCACCGCTTGTAAAGGGCAGCTTGAAAGTTTTGCATGCAACCAGTCATAATTAAAGAGTACATGTTCAAAGAGATCTTTAAATCGACGCGAACGGACGAAGTGAAAGGGTAACTCCCCGAACTATTGATAAAATATCAAACATTATTACAATTGTCATTATGAAAAGAAAAATACCTATCGGTTGCTCAATTAAGTGGTTACACTTCTACAAACTTTTAATTGGTTTTAAGGCAAATACCTTTCGCAAATTATAACGTCGAGATAGACCATCTTTACTAGTGAATACCAGGGGCTGTATTGGTACCTTTCGATCGGCCGAACCTTCTTTCTCAGCTAATCCAAACCTGTGTCGCTGTAAAATACGGCAAAAGATTATAAATAGATATATTAATCAACGTTAAAATGAACAATTTGAGTACAAATCATATAAGCTATAAAACATAAAATATCAAAAACTATTGGTTGACAAATTTGGTTTTTTTTATGAACAGTTTTTTTTTAGATTTAAATAAAATAAAAACTAAATTAACAAAATAAAATTGCATTCCCTTAGACGGCTAGTTTTTTTTTACAGACAGACTTAATATACGTCTTATAAAGGTAAAAGTATTAAATATGTTCTACTGTTTATACCATAAGTAAATGGGGAATTGTGGGCCCTATTTAACGTGGCATGTGACATTGCTGTCTTGAAACAAATAACGCACTGAGTCTGCTTCAATGCCCCAACTAACTTCCCTCAGAGCCATCAACCATAGCTGATAATTCTTTGATACCAATTCGGAATGCATTCTGTCGGGTGTGCAATCCCCCTTGGTTTGGAGGGGTTAACCTATCAACGCAACTCCACGTCGAGCCAACATGACCCTACCACAGCCACCACGACACTCCCACTAGGGGGCCGATTTTAAAGAGGTACCGTACCGCACGTACCCGTGGTACCGAAATGCAGGGCGCGGTTGCCCTCCTCTTTTGGCTAAAAAGACCGGGACTGGTTACCCGTGCGCCGACGTTGTATAAATACGGCATCGGCAAATGTTGTCAGCATCTGTAGCCTCTTCGGTATCTTTAGTACTCCAGAAGCGCTTGATCTCTCGACCACTGGGTGAATACCAAGTCCATCGAGGTACCGCAGATCCGCTTACATTGGGTAAACACAAAGCACGTCTTGCCAGTTCTTAAGCTCCGCACGGCATATGCATGCTGGTTTGTTGCTTAAGCACCTTGTGTGCAGAAATGCGTTCAGCAATCCAAAGTCAAGAAGAACCCGGCCCGTTGACGAAAACAACTTATCAACTCCTCATCTTATCTGTTCAGTTGGGGTTTGCCAAATCTCGGTTGAACAGTCAATTGCCTTCTTTGAGAGGATAGTCACCCTTGATTTTGAACTTGATAGCCTTTTTCATGGAAACCAGGTCAAACGGGGCAGTAGAAACTGTGCGACATACAGTTACACAGCCACAACTGGTGTTTGCTCGTCTCGCGACCAGAGCATTCCACACTGAAGCAGTACCCGTGCCAAGGCGTTAACGGTAATACGGCAAACTTGCTCCAGAAGATCGCACCTGTGGGAGCCTGTTTTAAGACAATGTGCCCTGTAACAGCACGCCCGAAGCCTTGCTGGTAGACACGGCTCTGAAACCTCGGCTGCCCATTCACCTACGATGGACATCAGTTGTCCGCCTTTTGCATCCCAAGCAGCGCGTGCGTTGCCTTCGACGATGAGCAGCACGGCATCTGCGTTAGCGCTGAACGTACAGTGTGGCTCCAATCGCTTGAGAAGTAGGGCCAATTTGCTGACCATGCTGGCACTCCTGCGAGAGAAGAAACTCTGCCACAAGTTGGCTTTTCTGCATTCTTAATCAAGCGTCCCATTCCAGTTTGTCGAAGGCGCCCTTGAAATCCTCGAAAATCCCGAGCACATCCCCATCCTCTACTCTTCTGCTCTGAAGCCAAGCCGCCATCTGTTTTCTACCGTTACTCTCCCACAGACGATTCAACAAATACCACAATATGAAGCAGGATCACTCCGGGGCCAAGCGGCGGAAGTATAGTACTGTCAGGTGTTGGGCGATGTCACACCACACCAGGTTGCAGATGGTGGAGTTTGTGGCGGCTGCGCTCGCGACGGCGTACTTCATCTGTCGGCGGCGGCGAATTCCACGACGCGCGTTTTCGCTTCAACTTCCTCTTCGAAGTGTTTTCAAAGAAATCGCTGCAGTCGTCAATTGCATGCTAGCCTTACGAAGCATAGCGCCCTCTTTGGCTCGTTAAGTGAATCGAGCAAGTTTGCCCACAAACCCGTAGCAAAGTCACGAACCAAAAATCGCCCCCTAACGGACACAAGGCGAATAGCCCTCTAGCGGCTAATAAGGCACAACTGCACACACAACTGATACCGTTCCCATTAGTTTTCATTCTTGCGAGCACACGAGACTGTTCGCGACAAACAATGAATCCTGACTGCAGCACTCACGGATTTGCCCTACCAGTGGCATAGCTTGAAATTAAATGGACGCTATTTAATAATAATAGCGCCATTTGGATTCGGCTAGAAACTGTATGTCCTTGTTCTCTTCGAAAAGCTATTAATACAGATACTATCCATAATCCGCCTTCGGAGCGATGAACATAGTCAAGAGGAATTGTTAAATGAATAAAAATTGAGAGAATGATGGTATAAAATCGACTACTCGTCAATCAATATGTGTTGTTAAAAGTAAAAACATTGAAATAATTCGTTCGTTTCAACGAACATCGTGCATTGTAAATTAAAATGAAGGAAAATTAACGTACTTGGATTTCGGTGAATTTGAATGGCTTGGGTATACCACCGCCCCAAATTCCAAGATAATAATCGGCAATCATTGAATGAAAATATATAGCCATGTTCATATTCTTGAAATAGCGTTCTTTAGCAGTATCACGGAATTGTCGATGATACCAATTCATAACGTTAACTCCATCAGCTTCACGTTCGCTTAAATAATTGGGCAAATCATTTCGAATACGTGTCCATAATAGTGGTGGTATTCGACGCACTGGTGGCTATAATGAGGTCAAGTCATCATTTTATGGATTCAACAGCGGGATAATAATTGCAAACGTTTATACGTACCATGTGATACTGATATACATCATCAAGCACCTTATCATCTAAGGAAATCAAATCTTCCAGCTCACTTTCTGATAAACCGGACTTCGATGCGGTAATATAGGCCAAAGCATGAAATACTAAAATTCGACCGTGTTGTTTTTCGACACGTTCAAACAAAAGCATTATCGAATCCATAACAGTATTGGCAAGGTGCGTCTCTTGGGGACGTGTGTAGCTGCGCCATCTACAAATCTCGGCAAATACAAGCTTGACAAATATAGGTAAGGAGCATTTACTAATTGCGTTGGCGACCAAACGCCATTGATAATTATTGAGATCCCGACAGGCAGTCTTCATCCACATTTTAATAACATTCATAGCCAAGTCTTCCCCAAGCGCCGTCACTTCAATGAAATTCTCTTCAACATCGATCATTTTGCATAAAACATGGTATTCATGTGATACGGCTGGATTTGCTGGTTCGTTAGCGCAGGATATGATTATCTGAAAAGGGTATATAGATTACTTCTGAAATCTAAATAAAATAAATAAACTTTTATTATTTATTAGACAATGTTGATCAATTAAAGATATTACTTGCATAAATTAAAATTTGATTGGGACGTGAAAATTTATCATTAAATTCGTTTCACGCAAATATATATATATATATATATATATACATATATATCATTCACGAGGTAATTTACCTTGCTTTCTCATATAAGAAGTAACAATAAATTTTAAAATCTTAATAATAACTAAGTTTTTTAACAGTTTTTTCCAGACTGATCTGCGATAAAATATCCCGTAAAACTGCATTCGCTGGCTTGGAAGGTTTTTCAACGAAGACTCTGACCTGCGTTAGACCTCTACCTAGGCGGTTAGGATGCGAGGAAAGATTGCTGAGGTATTTTTCCTTGATTTCCAAAATTGAATTCATGACTGATGGAATGTTCAAGTCTCTTTTAATTTTTTTTTATTCCGAACGTACCACGGCGCCCCAGTGATGGTTATCAGAATCTTTGATTGTGCTCGCTGGCTGATGTTATTGTTGCATTCCTCCAGATTGGTTTAAGTACAGAATTGTATAGTAGGACCTTATGGTCCAGGCTGAGCGGTGAGCAGGTATAAATGAGCCAGTGTAAGTTGTTGGCTTTCAGTGTAAGATAGGTTTTCTTAGCTTTAATGTGAGCTGCGCCATGTGTGTCTTTTGTCAAGGTGTACTCCTAGATAAGTTACCTCTTCTGGGTTCGGAATTAGTATGCTGTTCAACAAAAGTGGTGCTTGCATTTTTGGTCGTTTACTATTACTCGCCAGACAGAAAGACACGTCTCAATATTTATGAAGTGCAATGCTAGTTGTGCTGTACCTTGGATCGGGGACCTTGAGCGGCTTATGTGGACACCGTTGAGCAGACGCCTTTGTTGGGATGTCGTCTGAGGTATGAGACCCAAGAACGCTGCCTTGGTGAACTGCGGTCATAATTTGAGGTCGGCGGGAGTGGCAGTGTTTTCCGGACTGCAAACTTTCTGTCACATTTTTCGAATAATTTCGAGAGACATGAGAGTAGACTTATTGGTCTTTACGATAAAGGGACTGTTTGATCCTTACTAGGCTTTGGAATCATTATGATGATTGATTTCTTTTCATCGTTGTGAAAAGTAACCACATAAGTAAGATCGATTTTTAGCTTTTATTTTGCAGATGTAAATCTGCAAGGATTGTCATTTTCGTTTTTAATGAACGAGTTGCTCGATTTGTACATTTGTCTTATTCGGGTTGAGTGTATCGTTCTTAGTTTTAGGTGTTGAAGCACGAACTGCCGCCGCAAGAATGGATTCCCGTGTGGCTGTAGAGCCGTCTATATCAGATTCTGTTTTGAGTTATGGGATTAGCTCAATATGTGAACTTATTTATTTTCTATACCTGAGCCAGTTTGTTTTGTGTGAGGTCAATTTGTCAGGTTGCTCTATGTTTGATGCGTATCGGCGGAGGTGAATTAGTACAAGCGAGATGTCAGATCTGGCAGACATTTGGCTCTTACCATACTACGAGGAGTGGTTTTCGTAACAGCTTATTGAGGTCTGGAAGAATTCGAGGCTGCTAGTGTGAAATGAATGCTGCCTTCCAGCTGTATATTGATAGATGTGGCCTAAAGATGATATTCAGCAAACGCTTTGTGAAATGGTGCTTCATACGGTTTCTAATAGGTATGCCAGTCCCACCATGTGCTTTCCCATCGGGGTGATGTGTACCATCTCTTATTTGAAAATTGTATTTGCTTGTAAGGTTTATTTGAGAAAGAAGCATTACGTCGATATGCTTTGCGTATTCGAATTAAGCACGCTCAAGCTTGCGATTTGAAACACTATTGGCGTTTCACTTAGCTCTACGTAGGGTAGCCATTATTTATTTACAAGTATCTGTATCATAAGGTTTTGATAACGTATCATACATTTCATGGTGGCCCGTATAAATGACATAAACTCCATTAAACTTTGTTGCAAGGCTTGCAGCATAACTACAGTTTTTGATTCTTGCTGCTCTGATGGATTATAGTTTTTTTGTGTGTCCAGTTTCGGGTGCGCTTCATGTGGATGTTGAGTATTTTGAATAGGAGGCATCGTACCTGATTTTAGGGCGTCTGCAAATGTTACTTTATTATTGTTGGATATAGACCGTGGTGTTACATTTGAATAGAATTTTTTCGAATATGTTTTCGATGGTGTCAGCGTTGGTATTCTTTGATGTGGTAAGTGTAGTGCATATTTTGTTTTCGTTGAGATACTTTGTGACCTTTCTGTAGTTGTCTTCCGTTTTCGTTTATAGTTTGGTCTCATTAATATTACTTTTTATGAGGGGAACTATATGAAAACCATCCTTTCCTATTGGGCAGTTTGCGGGCGTTGCATTAGTGGCCAAGTTAGTATTGTCGCGTATAATTTTCGTCTTGTCATTTGCTACGGAAGTTTGAGGGCTAAGATTCCTCTTTATTGTAATGTGGAATGAATCACTTCATTTCAGTCTGCAAGGTCGACCCAACGTTCTTGTTTACTTTTTGATTTGCTGATAACGCATCGGTACCTTTGGTTCAACTGTTTTTGTTTTGATTTAGTGAGATCGGGTGCAGTCGTGAAGAAATTGGGCGAGCTTTCGATATCGTTCTAGTTCTAGAGAACGCGCTCTTCTTAATCTGTTGGTGTAAGAAGATTCTTCGGGTTAGGGGTGATTGACCGCTCGCTGTCTGCATTTGCAATAGTCCCGGCTTGGTTGGCGTTGTTTTTTTATTTGCAGTGAGAGCCCGCGTTCGTCTTGTTCTCGTTGTCGTTGAAAGCGAATGTCATTCTGAATCCTGGGTCCTGGACTTTTGTTTGAAAAATTTAAAATGATTTATTTTTTTAAACACGATATGTCGCAGTATATCTTTCACTTTAATGTATATAAATTTATTTTATTTAATTTTTATATTATTTAATAGCCATTCACTTCACTCAAATTAATTAATTTTATAAATTAAATATTTTAAGATTTCGCTCTGTATTCGTTGTATCATATATAGTGTTTTAGAGTTTTGGGGATGTTTTGACTACAGAAAGAATCCGCTAAAAAGTAAACCTAATAATAGGGCAATAAATTATATGGAACCAAATTTTACACCATCGAGTCATTGATTCTAAGAGACTTCATTAAAATTGTTCCTGCTTATTATGCATAAATTTTATACAATTACCAGCGTCGATTAACTCACCTTGCAGTTTGGTGGTAAACGGGTGGGTATCCAAGATACTTTGTTTGAATCCTGCGTACCCGTTAGTTGATCAACTGAATCCAAGTAGAGTGTAAGTGGTTGATTCGGACTTGCATAGGTGAGTAATTGCTTGAAATGTGCTGTCAAAGGTACAAGGTCATCTGGTATATTTTCAAAAGGAAGCATATAATTGTAGGATATCTGGGAATATAGTTAGTTAGGTGGTTATATGGGAAAAACACAATATATAGGTATCAATCAATTGCTTGTTCATTCATAAAGTATATAAGGATAAATATACAAATATCACCTGCTGGCATATAGATATTAACGTGGCTGTTAGGGCACTTGAATCTGGTGTGGTACCCAGAAATCTGATCACATTTATAGGTCGTTTATCGGCGAACCATTCACTTGCGACAAGTGAAGCGCTTTTGGCGAGTAATGAAGTTTTGCCGCAACCTCCGTCGCCGAAAAGGACAAGTGGCTTATCTGAATCCCCCAGCATATAGCGCTTTATTCGTTCGCAACTTTCTTCGCGTCCATAAAATATTTTTACCGAATTGTTACAAGCGTGCAAATGCTGTAGGATTTCAGTTACTATCTGCCCTTGGGCACTGGAGTCTTCTTTGCGCATGGCACGGTCGACTAGTTTAACAACATTCTTATAAAAATGTGAAATAAAGTGGTTTAAGTACTCCTCATGTGTCTCTATATCTAAACCTTCACGACCAATCCATTCCACGGTATACCTAAAGAGAATCCAAAGTTAGTTAAGTTTGCTAAAGGAGACAGATGCCTTTTCATACTTTTGTGAATTACTTGTTTCCATTTTTTCTGGCAAACGCTTATCTCTTAAATCACCCAACAGTTTGGCAGATTCTGTATCCAGACTCCGATTAATAATATCCACAAAAAGCGATGCCTTTTTCAAATTTTGTAAATTAATGTTGTTTATGTAACGCACGTAGGCCAGACAATGGTTTTTAGTGTTCTTAACGTTTAGGATGCCATTGATTACTTCGCGTTCCGTGACTAATATTGGGAAAAATGTATTATTACTCTTTGTGAAGGACATTCAGCTTTTCTATATTAAAAAAGCATTTTACTCTTAAATATTGACGTCACTCTTTGCAATACTATACTTGTATTCAGGTAATAACGAATTAAAATTTAGAATTTAAATATTATTTAGTAAATAATTATTACAGCAAATGTTTTCCGAGTTCACGAAGAGTTCATATTTTAAAAATTATAACAATTAACGTACAATCAAAATATGAATTTAATAACAACCAAAGGACGAAACTCGTCATGAAACATAGCGGCGAAATAAAAATAAAAATTAATTCATTGCAGAAACGAATGTGTTAAAATTTAATATTTCTTGAAAAGGCATAGGTTTTAGTATTTAGATAAGCTATGTCCTATAATAGATTACATAACAGATCTGAGGCATATTTCATGTGCCAAAATAGATTTTATTTTGCATTTTATTGCATGCTTACCGGACATAAAGTAATTGTGAACGTCGTCCTTAGACATTTTATTACAAGCGCCTAACGAAGCAGCTGCCTTACGCAATAGTTTTTGCATCTTGTTTAGCGTGTCCCACCAGACGGCCTGATCCTCTGCTTGCAATTTGGGAACGCGCTGAAATCATACCATATTGTCTTAAAATACCAATCAATAGATGCTAGCGGCGCACCTTATTGTTGAAATTTATAAGAATTGAAGAGATTGGTTGCAAAACTGAAATTGGCGGCACGGCATTGCTGTCCTTTTTATACCATAGATCAAGTAAAGCGCGATCAACGCCCATAGAAGTTAGTTCCTCACATATAAGTTGCAACTCTGACGATACAATGTATGTCGGTATGGGACGGTAGCCGTACTTCTGTCCCAGAAATACAATAAAGTTGGGACCCATTGACAAGCGTTGACAGTTTTTAATTTCACGCATGCACAGCTCCGTAGTCATATGATCATCCGTAGCCTCGTCGCGTACTCCCCAACGCATATCGACTACTTGAAACTCTAACCCATGTTTTTCGCGGCAATAATCTTTTATTCTCGGGTAACATTTCGCCATCAGCGTATTTCTTTCCATAGTCGTATCTGTGCACACCTCACATGAGTTATATAATACTGCGTATATATTATACTTATACCAACCCGTAAACGTTGAGCTAGTAAAAATGCGTACAATTTTCGAGCTAACTGGCGGCAAAGACTCAAGCGAACCGGAAAAAATTGAATCAATTGTGCGGTCATCCATTTTTATATAATAACAGTTAACTTAACCAAAAAAAAAAGAAAAAAATCTGTATTTATTATAATTTAGTATTTTAAGAAATGAGCAGATTAAACCGTTGTGCTCTTCCTGGAGTCCCAATCTGCTCTGCGCAATAAATAAAAGTTTGCCTGGTAACTACTGCTTCAGGCAGATTCGATGATTGTTTGATCGATATTGAAAGTTCTTGCAAATTTGACAGCTGACTTTTGACGGTTCGGCTGTTTTGTTTTGAGATAGCATACACACGATTACACGCTTACCTACTGAATTTGTCGGTTTTAGTTAATCTTTAAACCAAGCGGCAAGTAATTAAATATAGCGGCACTTTAGTGTTTTGCAAAGTGCAAATGAATAAAAAGGTTTGCAAAGGTCAAAGGGTTATTTCATAGACGCCATTTAATTCTTACCCTCTATTCTGTTCTCAAAGGATTATTGAATTTGTATATTCTGAGTCACAGAAGTTTTGAATCAAGTTCAAATGAACACACGTCATGCAAGTTACAAATAGTATTTTAGACGAGTTTTAAACCCTATACTTAGAAAAAAGTCAGGAATCCCCGCAAATCTTGAATCTTCTTTTAATAAATATATGAATTATTAAATAGTTTAAATTTTTCTAGGCCATTTTTTTGCATTAATATGTAAAGCAGTTAAGATGGTATAATTCAATCTATGTTGATCTAGGAAAACTAGGTAATCATATGGAGGGACGGACGTATGGGTATGGCTTATTCGTAAGCCGATGTCGTGACAAATGGTTTGCAAAAAAGCTAAAAATGCTGTGCGAGGCCATACATTAGATACATTTAAATTAATATTCCATCTCAAAATAATGCGCTTATCATCCTACAATTTCTCTTTCAGCGCATAGATGTACATAGAATTTTTTTTAATTTATATATTTTTCAACAATGAGCAGATAGAATTATGAATTATTATTATTAGTAATTTAAAAAAATGTTTAAGAAATTTAACAAAAGTGGTGCAAAAATTTAGCTATGTCTAAATATGTTTAAATGTCAAGAATGCACTCAGAGTTAGGAGAAACACTTTAAATTTTGTTGCCAAAAATCGTATTAGGTAAGAAAATTGTTTCAAACCCTGCGTTCACTTGTACAATATAATCTTCAAGCAATACAATGGAGCACATTTAATGTGATGTAAATTTGACAAGCAAAGCCCCGTTTTGCACCTGTGAGTTGACCGTTAAAATGTGCGATTTGATATCACTCAAATAATTATTTATTAACTATTGCCACCAGTTGACATGTAGGAAAAGTGCTCAAGTTGTATGTAATTAATTACATTAATTATTAATTAAATTTAATAACACTTCTGTCAACACCTGTTTCAGGAACGAACAGTTGACAGGAATTTTGAATCGCCAATAGTTACCGAGGCACAACAGAGTCCAAAAATGTCATTCGGATTACAATTTGTTTATTATTTTTATTAAGTAAAAATCAATAATAATATGTTACCCGTTGTTCTATTCCATCTTCACAGAAGAATATTTTTGGAATCCTGATAGGATTTTAAGAAGAATTTTATTTTTTGTTTTAATTTGCAAATCAAAATCTGTAGCTTGAATTACAATTATTTAAAATTTTTAAAGCTTGTATTTTGGGCAGTTATCTCAAAAAATTTAAAAAAAAATTAATTTTTTATCGGAATAAATTGTTTTTTTTTTTAATTTTTGTATCATTCTTAGTGAGAAACAAAAAAAATTTAAATTGAATACTGTTTCAGCGGAACGCGAGCAAAATAACATTTATTTAAAATTTACAAAACTATATAACAAATATTAAATTAACAAGTAAAGATTTCTATAATGAGAAATAAAACGAATTCAACAAAAATATGTGAAATAAAAATAATATAAAATATAAACAAAAATTTTGGATGTTTACACATGTACGCAGCCCTTTAGTCGCGCATCACTTAGTCTTGTTCGTTGGCCGTATACTAAGATATAATTTTCTTTGTATATTTTGATTAAAGCGGAAATATGACTCAACACTCGGATGAGATTTTAAAGAATTCCAAAAACGAAAATTTTTGTTTCTTACCAAGAATTTTATTTCGCATTTTAACATAATACTTTGGTATTCCAGAACACATGGCCTTCTTCAGTTTCTAAATCATTTAGGAAATTCATTAGTTCACGATGGTCAGCACATTAATTAATAACTTGATTGTGTAGGTGAGATTCTAATGATTCGTAATTCACTACTATATAGTTTTCTATACATGATAAGGTATCAATTTATGTTATAAACAATTTTTTTTTAATTAAGTCGCACACTTAAACGCGAAATGCAACCCAAAAATGAAACAAGAATTCTATATTACGTTTCAAGTTCATCAAGTAATGGTTGTTTGCATTGGTATTGACCTTAATGTTCCAGACCTTCACCCATCAAACGCAAGCGTTTTTGTAGATCTAAAAATATAAATTCAAAACTGATTAAATTACTCCTCTTATTATTGTGTATTCCAAAAGAACGGGGAGCTGCTGTTTTTGGTCGGATCTGCACAGCGGTATATTTAACAAATATTGATTTATTTAGCTAGCTTTTCCTAGTCAAATGCTCGAGCGTTGTTGGGGGGAATCCAACCATAAACTTTCTATAACAATTAATAAGTACAACTTTTTTTTTGTTAAGGTATATAATTTTTCATAATTTAAATTTGGTTTACATTTTTGATTATATCTTATCGCTTTAGTCTAATATATTGTTTATAAATATTATTATTATTAGAGAATTACACTTTTTACAAGTGCAATGGAATAATTTTAAAATAAATAGAAAAATTTAGATTGCATATGTATCACACATTCGTAGATATTAGATAAAAGTTCAAGATACACATGTTATATTAGTTTAATATTGCATAGTTACTGGCAATACAATTGTACCACAATAAAAGTGAAACAATATTTTTAGTATATGGCCGCCAAGTTGTTATTGTCCATTCCAGAGCCTGTCTTCTGTCTCCATCACTCCGAATGTCGATACAGATTTTCGAATGTGCTAATACAGCAACTGTGTCATTACTAGCGAATACTCTGGGATTAATGTATGATGCAGGTTCGAAAATCCAAAAGAATTTTGTGGGTTTACACACAAGTATATTCTTAATCGGGTCGGGTTACATGCCAATTTACAATTTTGGTAGATGTCTATAATTATTTCCCCATTTTAACTAAAAGAAAACCTTGCGATACACAACAAATTTATGTATATATTAAAAATAAAATATGAAATATGTACATGTGTGTTTCTTTTGAAGCAACCAATAAAATAAATAGGTAGAGCTTTAACTAATTCCAATTGGTAGGTATCTATATTTCGATATGTAATAAATAAAGGCATTGAGCTAAATAATGATAAATATGATTACAAAAATACAATCTATAGATTCCGACCCTACACTTTATGCAATTTATAGTCTTGTGTAGTATATTGTTTAACTAGCATCTTTAACAGCATGTATACTCAATTTGGGAAATTTTTCCCCAACCATTATGTGTGCCGATTTCTCTGAGTCCGAATTATGGATCGGTACGGTTTTGGCCGCCAGAGCCATTTTATGTATATGTGGAGACGAAGGCGACGTCACTGTAATTCTATAAATGGAAGGATTTGTTTAACAATCGTAGTTACGACAGCGCAGCAGTAGTGAATAATAGCATAATAATGGTATAAAGCAAAAGGTTATGCTCAAATAAGAATTATGCTCAAGCAATTATTTTGCGTGATGATTTGGTTGCTTATTACTGTCGATGCCATTGGTAGATTGTTGCGGCAGCACGTACCTAGGCTTGTTATCATCTTTGTCACAAATTAAAGTTCGTGTTGTGCTGACTAGGCTTTCGTTATCGCCGCCACCACCACCACCGTTTAGAGAATGTTGTGAGCTGCGCTTGATTTGTATAGGGCGTAAACGTTCCTCCAAGTCACTTATGGAACCCACGGAACTCACACTTTCCTCACTGTAAAAGGGGAACAAAACGAAGAATACTGTTAAAAAAAAATATATGCGTTACGACGAATATTATTTACCTTTCGCTTAGTTCCGCTTCATCATCGTCTTCCATTGCCTGTTGTAAGTCTTCCACCCGTTGAAGAGCCAGCCTTAAATCATTTTTAAGTGCTGCTGCTTCCGACTCCATCTGTTCTATTTTTTTCTCTAAGTCTTTACGACGTGTCAGTGACTCTTGCTCACGGCTTGACACAATGTGAAACTCTTCACGCAACTCTCGTAATCCCTTTTGAGATTTTTTAAGCGCTTCTTGACCTTGCACCTCCCGCATTTTAGATTGGTTCATTTCACTCTGTAACTTTTCAAATGCCTCCTTTTGACGACTAACTTGCACCTCAAGGCGTGCGCGCGTTGCTTGTTCTAGTTCCAGCCGTGATTCAAGTTCTTTAATTCGCAGCTCCAATCTGTAATTTTTTTCCCAATTAAAAGTGACACTTTAAGCAATTAAAGTGTTACTTACCGTTTGGACATCATTGCCATTGAGGAATCACCCAGGTTATCTGCGTTATCAAGTCTATGCTGCAGCTCGGCCACCTGCTCTTTAAGACTATTTCGCTCTGCTTCCATTTCTATTAATTTGAAATCGGATTCAGACACATTTATTTGTTCAGCATTTAATTGCTTCACTGTAGTGCTATATTTTTTCATCAGTTCTCCTAGTTCTTCCTCATTTTCCTCTAGTTGTGCTTGAAGATCGGCACGATCGCGATGAGCCGCATTAGCACGATCCTCGGCATCGTTGCGCGCACGATGTGATTCCTCAAACATTGCCTGCACCTCGACCAGCTCGGCCTCCGCTATTTGGCGAGCCTAAATTGAGCCATATTATTATTTAAAAACACTAAAAAGATTAAAGATAATGCCATACTTTAACAGCTAAAGAACGTGCGGATTCAGCATCTTCCAGTTGATTACGAAGCTGGCGTATGAGCGTCTTGCCTGGCGTATCCGCCTTGAATCTGTCTAGCTGTGTATGTGCGTCCTTTAGCAATGCCTTGTATTTACGTAGCTCCCGTTTTAGCTTTTGGTTGTACGCCTCCTCTGAATCTCGGTCAATGCGTTCTCGATCTTCCATAGCGGAGAGACGTCTTTCCAATTCGTGTTTTTCGCGCAGCAACAGCGTCCTCTCTTCGTGCTCTGTTTCGAGCATTGTTTCAAGTGCTTTAATCTTTTTAAAATTGTTGCCTCGCAGCTCTTCCAACTCTTCATCACGTTGTTGCTGTTGCTGTCTTGCTTCTTTACGCATCGTTTCTAGGGTCATTTCTAGACGTAATTTAGCCTGTTCCAGAAGTTGTATTTGAAACGCCATTTCATCAAGCTCTTCCTCTTGCTCCTTTATACGGCGATCGGACTCGCTTTTAAAACGACGTAGTTGAGCCAGCTCCTCCTCGGTACCACCACCAAATGTCATCTCTTCAATTTCACGTTGCAATGAGGACAGTTTATCTTCCTTTAGGTCTAGGTCCAAACGTATATCCTTTTAAAAAACGATCAATTTAACTTTTTAATGTACAAAAATACGAGTAAGCAGATTCTATGACATTCAAGTTGATTTTGTATAGATTGCGTGCGACAATGGAGACACACTTGTTGTACCTTTGTTGATAACCAGTCTTAATAATATATTAGGGATATAGTATCCCTTAAAGTTAAGTCAACCTTCAAGCCAAATTATTTACAGAATACCCGAAAACGCGACGATTAAATGAGATCAATTAAATTAATTTTCACTAAACCAGGAAAATAATATTTAGAATTAAAGGAACATCCTGAACTATGAAATCAGCTATGATCGCATATCGATATCGATAAAACATTGTAATAATGATGTGTTACAATGTTCTACACTAAAAAATAATCTTATCGATTTTATTGTTGGGACATTAATATTTTGTTTACAAACAAAAATGAAATAAAATCAAAATAATTTTCATAATTCGGTGTAGCATCAGTGGTTGGCACTAACAAAAGCATATTGAATATAATTTCGATAACATATTTCATTTAAATACTTTGGCAGGCGTTCGAGTGCGCACTTTGGCGATATATTTTTTCTTTTTCTTTTCTAGGTAAACTGAATGAGTAATCGAAATAAATTTTAGTTGCTGTAAGATGTTGTTTTTCGCTACCTATGCAAGGTTATTGTCACTACTTTAGTCCAAAACTGCCTGACATTACTGCTATTGCTCTTCGACCTTCAGTGACAGGAAGTTATAATTAAACATCAATATTCATTACTGATGAAAATAATGAATATACTCAACGTTCTAATGCTGGAATTTACTTGCTTGCTGGAATCGTAAACAGGGCCTCATGTTTAATTTTTTTTATAATTTATAACACGTATATCCTTATTGTTATGAATGAAAAGTAAAATTTATAATTCGATAATTTCTTATATTTTATGCATAACTTTACTTTTGAATTAAACTTTTACTTTTTATTTAAATAAAATAGTAGTTTGAATATTTGTCAAGCCAAGTAAATATGGCCGGCCTGTGTTCAACAGGTGTTCTCATCGTTGTCAATGGTAAAATTAGCTTGCCAACAATTTAAAAAGATTCAAAATTCTGTATCTTATAATATAACCACTAAATCTGTGTTTCAAAAAAGTAATTCTTCACTTTTTATTGCCTATCATAATGTTCGTGGTCTACTTTTTAATTTTAGCGTCGATTTTAATTTTTTTAATTTAATCTTTCCGAAAAGTGGCTTAATACAACAGTTTATGACTCTGAGATCTTTATTAATTACTTAGCAATCTACAAGGTCGACAGGTGATGTAAAAGTATCTTTAGTATCTCATTTGCTCTCTCTTTATTTTTCTACAACCATTGAGATTATCGCTGTTAAAATTTATTATAATATAAATATTTAATTTGTTCATATATACCACCCTGTTTTTAATGTCTATAACATATACGAATCATCTCGAGGCCTTCCGTATAGTGGATGACTCTGCCAGTACTTGGTACCAAATTGTTGTGTTAGGTGACTTTACCCTACTCTCTATGCTGGCTTAGTTCTATCAACTCTAAAGTTTCTTTGCCCTTCTATCCATCATGAGTTTATGGACTTATTGATATATCTTTGTGCCATATAAATAATATTCATAATTGCTCAAATAGATTGCTTGATTTCGCCAATTATATTTCTCAATTTAAAATTTCGCGAGTCAATCCGTTTTCTTCGCCCAAGGGTCCGTATCACCCGACCTTACAAATAATTCTATCATTTTATTGTTTTTTTCATTCGCAGTCAAACATTTTTTTCCGAAGTTAACTAGTCCTCTTTGTTGTCAAAAGATGACTTTGAATAGTCCATTTAAATTTTTATCAAATTTTCTACAGTCCAATTGATCTTTTTACCCTTATTCTACTCCAAAAAACTTAAGTCTTCTTCTTTTAAAAACTTTCAAAAAATCTGGATCTTCCACAGACTTCTATAAGTATAAGCTCTTAACAGAAGGTGTTACAAAAATGGTGTTAAAAAAGCAAAGATTCCTAGTCATTTTATTCTTTCGTTAATTCTAAACCATGTTTTTCTGATGGCCCTGATGTCATTCCCCGCTCTAATTTCAAACACTTTTCAAATACTCTTTTTTTCCGTCTATCATTACTATTGACAAAAAAGGTTCCAAAAATTAATATTACGAAGTATCATGTCATTGTTAAGCTGTCCTCGATTCCTTAAATATTTGTGAAGATTGTGTTGATAGTGATATCGTCAATCCAACAACTTGGGTTTGTGAAACGTCGGTCTACTTCTAGTAACATTTTTCTTCTCTTATTAATAATGGTGTTACAGGACAAAAGGAAACTGATATATACTGCTTTCAGTAGTATTTGACATGGTAATAATAGCTTTCTATTTTTAAACTGTCGTGTTTGGGCGTTTCCGTCTAGCATTTTAAATCATCTTATCTATCAAATCGTCTTCAGAAAGTAATTTTTAAAGGCAGAGAATGTAAAGAAATTAGTCACGTTTGCTTTTTAACTTTTTTCTTAATGATCTTCTCCAAGTTATCTCTAATTCTCGGATTCTTATGCACGCATATGACGTTAGGTTTAACGTTTTATATCATCCAAAGTTTGTATCATACACGCACCACTGTTTTAATTTTATTTTGAATAAATTAAATTGGACTAAAGTAAAAATTTGATTAAAAGTGAAATATTCTTTTCATTAATTAAAGAGAAATCTATTAATAAACCAAATTAACTACTTCGAATTACACTAATGAATTAAAACAGCTAGACATTGAATAAGCTTTTCAAATTAATATCACTTTAAAGTTTAATTACAGATTTGATTACCGTTTCATACCAAATCTCAAGCCAATTTGTAAAATGAAATCGATTTTAATGCCTGTGCCTAGGTGCTACCAGGTTTTTTTGTTTTTTTGAAGAAATTGAAGCGTAATAAAAGTAATAATAGTATTCTAAAAAAATCAAATGTAAACATGAAACCTGTTAGAAACTGACCATTTGATACCACATTGATAGATTGAAGTGAATTTGAAATTTCATCGAAAATAAAAACGGAAATTTTCCAAAAGTTGGAGTACTGTCCAGGATTGTTTTTAACGAGTTGGTATGGACATCAAATTCGTTTGATCTTCACATGCGACCGTCATCAAAAATGCATACAACAACCCGACACAATACAATCTTCTCAATAAATAGCAAGGCTTTACAGCAAATATTTCGTAACTATATTTTATTATAATAATTCAATATCAGTCTTTATCACAGATACGCCCGACTTTTAAATGTATATTTTTTGATCAAAGTACAAAGTGTGCCATCTACTGTGTGTCCAATATATCTCAATGAACGATATAAAACTGCTCTTGGCCATGGGGTCTACGAATTTCAGATAAAAAATATTTCAAAGAACTCCATCCTGAAAAGGATGGTTCGTCATAAGGTTTAACATAGAAAAACTGCTTACGAATCACGTGCATGGCATTTTTTCTTTATATTCCATAGGAATTACTAAGTCGACATTGCATTGATAAAATTATAATTGGTGGATTACAAATGGTAACAAGTTGGTTTGTCTTCAAATTAATATAAAATTTGAGCCTATAAAAGAAACTAAACCCATATAAATAGTTGTTACTGATTTAATCTAATTCCTTGCATCCTAAACGCTGGCCCCCATTGAATTCAAATGGCAATTTTGCACTACGATGGTGCAAATTTTCCAAACGCTGGCCACTAGTTAATGTGTTTAAAATAAATCTTTGGCTGCTTAAATGAATTATGCATCATTGGCTGACTACTAAAGCTGATTGACTTACAGCAAGTGTTTGCTCCAACGTAAATTTCTCCGATTGCAGTACATCGATTTCCCGACTAAGGCGTTCTTTGGCCTGTCTTTCCTGGCGTGCAGCATCCTGAAGTGTCTGACATTCGGCATCGAATTTTCGTTGCTTTTTTTCGAGAAGATTGTTACGGGCATTTTGCTCCTCAAACAGCATGCGTATGTCGTTCATCTCATTGGTCATCTTTTGAGCCTTTCGTTTCCATTGGCCTACAACCTGACGTTGTTCCTCAACTTCTTCATAGGCATCAGAAAGCTAAAATCGCAAATATATTTTATTGGAATAATCATATGACTGGTCTTTGCTGAATTTAGCTTACCTTCTTCTCTAATTGCTTCTTTAGTCCAACTAATTGTTCTAGGTCATGCTCGTGTTGCGTTTGTAAACGTCGTTTTATGAACTCCAGTTCTCTGGCAGCATGCTCATATTTAAGTTTATACATGCCATTGCTGCCACCGCCGTCTTCATTTTCAGGATCTTCATCCTCTGAGAATCCACTCATATCTGTTGACTTGACGCAAATAAGTTCCATTTCGAGTTTTTCACTCGTTTCTTGTAGATCCTTAACTTTCGCTTGTTGCTCGCCCAACTCTTTTTCAAGTTTGAAACGCTCAGCCGTCTCTACTTCAAGACGTTGCGTTGCAATGTGAGCCGTAGAGCGTTCTTCGGATAGATCGACTGTCAACTCGGATAACTGAAATTATTGAAATAATTGTAAAATAAAATTCTAGCACTTGTGATAAATTATTTATGTAATTTTTTTAATTGTAATTCAAATGCGAAATATAAGTCCGAAACTTAGATAGGACCATATGAATTGATTATCTACCATTGAAATAAATTTGTCTAAACGTCATTCCATAAATATATTTCAGACAGAGCTTGCCCACGCATCAATACATTAAATGATGTATATTAAAGTTTCGATAGATTTATATGATGTTAAATAATGCGATGACTAATTCATTCTGTTCTAAAAGAAAAACTTTTTGTTTTTTCAAGGGTGCCACAAAATTTCACGTCAGCATTTTGGAATATTTTCTGATATACTTCAAAATCAATAGATACAATTTTGTTGTGAAAAAAAATTCCGCAAACACTTAATCACGGCAATACCTCATCTAGTTCATTGTCATCTGTGTCACAAATGGTACGATCGTCGTCATCGGCCCCAGATTTTGCCGCACCTGAAAAGTTTTTACGGCCAGCTAGTGTAGGTGGCATAGTTTTGGACATACGAAAGGCCTTGGTGAGAATGTTTTGAGAGGAACGGGTACTACCAATTGAACTGCAGCGTTCCAAACTATTCATTTCGCGCTGCCGTTCAATTAAAGATATTGTATCATAGTTATCATAGGCCGATCGGCATGGCGTACTTCGACCGCTATCCAAACCGGAACTAGTGGCTGCGCGACGGGATCGTCTGCCCAAGGCAGTCCATTCTTCCTGTACATGATCGGTGCGCTTTAAAAAGTTTTTAATTTTTTCACTTAAATGCGCTGATGCAGTTCGAGGCTCCTCAAACGATGGCGAAGGGCGCAATGATTGATGAACCGGCTGCTTTTTGCAGCCTAAAACAAACGAAAGATTCGCATCAAATACGACGGGTGAACTCTCCAAATTTCGCACTTCATAGGCATCCAGCGAACTGCCACGCGTATAGCTCTGTGGAAAAATGCGCCGCGTAGGCGTCTGAGAGTTTGAGGTTGCCGATATTGTCGAACAGCGGGATGAAATCGAGCAGCTGGGACTTGGTGAGCGTGCCAACAGCCTTACGCTATCCGCCGTGGATTTATACAACGTTGAGGTCGTTTGTGTTTTGCATCTAGCGTTGCCCAGTACAGGACCCTGCTCCCGCTGCTTTGGGAGCAGTCGTATTTGTTTTCGCACATGGGTTGTAGGTGGCTTAGGCGGTTTATCAACGCTGCGCTTAGCATCATTACAGATGTTATTTTCAGCACTTGCACGTGTGCCATACATGGCGTCTATTACACGATTTATAAATTTTGAATTTACTGCAGCTTTAACTTGATCGTCATCGAGGTCTCGGTCTACCGATTGTTGATCTGTAATTCTATTAACGAGCTTGTTATTATCATTTTGCATAACATAACGTTCAACGGGTGCCATTCGGTGTTAGTTTTTGATTGATAGGGATAGTTAGTGCTGACATTTGCCAAATTCGTTGAATTGAATATGATATTCGTTTCGTATTTCGTTTGTTCTTTTCGTAATATAGATTTTGATAGTCGATGGGGAAATTGGATTTAAAATTGAATTAAAACAACACTGGTACAGTTCTAGATTAATCGCAAATATACGCGAGTATATAAATATATAAAACTTTTTACAAATAATATGATCGAGCATCAAATTGATTTTGTTTTCCTTGGCATGATTTGTGCCAACTTGTAACTAAAGACGCCCAAAAAGAAAATGGGCTACGGCGATAGACTCAGTCGTACGCGGCGTAAATTTTGCAACTAATTTATCAGCTCGCGGCAGACAATTGCGTGTAGTCAAATGCTGAGCGGAAAGCTCCCTGCTTTTATTTTTGGGGTAAAACGCTTGAAATACACTTTTGGCGGAGAGACAACTTGAGAGTAAAGAACATTTGTATTTATATATACGCGATTGTATTCGTATGGCTCCGCCGATCTTGCAAATACTACTTATATAATTGTTAAGTTTTATGCCAACTCTTTCGAAATATCTTATTCAATATTTGCGCTACTATGATTTGCAGACGACAAGTAATATTAATTGTCATTTGGTGCTTTTCATTATATATTTTCGAATATAACAGAGACATATGTGTTTACTCAATGCCTAAGCTATTTTTAATTTAAAAAAAAAAAACAAAAATAAAAAGAGGCAAAACCAAACCCAATGCGTGGAAGTTTGTCGATCTATTCGCTCAAATTGCAATGCATTTCTATTTGCTTGAGACACACAAAGACACAAACTTAGCAAACAATCAAAAACAGATGTGAAATTAGCACGCGCTCAACACATATCGGTATGTATGCATTTGTTTATACATTTATAAAACTTGTCTATTATTTATGTTGTAATTTTCAGCCACATAATAATTTATACTTTATAATAGCTCAAGCATATGTATTGTTTACTTGCAGAATCTTTGGAACGCTTTGTAATATCAAAAATAGAATACCATCTATAAATAAGCCGTCATTATATATGTATCTATTGCAATAAGAAAACAAACCAACAGATTTCTGTAAACACTCCACTTCGTACTTACCTTGGCTTCTAGTTTCTGATTTTCCGATTTTAGTTCGCCTCGATCGCATTCGATTTTCTCCAGTTTTGCGCGTAACATGACCAACTCCTCGTTGGCCGTTTTCAGCTGCTCCTCAGTGCGATGTACGTTGAGCAACGGAGTCACGCGTACCAACAAACGCCACCAAGGCCAATCGCGAATAGCTAAAAATGCTTTTACATTCCTTTGTATACACCGAACGGCTAGTTCCTGCATGAATTTTATTTATTTTATTCACTATTATTATTTATAAACAATTAGCAAAATTACTTGTACGCGTAATTGTGTCATCTTCTTGCGTGCCAAATAGCCCCGGCAAAAGGCCTGCAGCTGTATAATTCGATCAGAGAGTAGAACATCGCGCTTAGCTTCGAGTTCGTTTAATACGCCTGAACGAAAGAGTATCTGCAAGTAAAAATGTAAACCTTATAATAATTTTCTTACTGTTATTATCACACTAACAAGTCAAACGTTCTTTACAAAAATAAAAAAATATGTGTGTATTAAAATTCATGTTATTAAAAACTAAAAACTTTTTTTTTTCAAAATTCGTTATTTATATAATTTGTTATTTATATTAGCATGACATCTAAATACGGGTTCGTCATAGAGCAAAAAATTAATGTAATCAATTTTAAAAATCAACAAAACAATTCTCATAAGTATGCGGTTATTATGCGATGCAGTCTTCTTAAATTCGTATACCGCAAGTAAAATCATCAAAAACCGGTGATGACCAAGTTGTTCCTATTGGAATTATCTGGAGAATCTGGAGATCCAAATTCCAACTAATACTGAGCTGATAATATTGAATTCCAATGAGCTTTACTAGTGCTCCGATACGCAAAAATACACAGGATATGGAAATGAAAATCCATATTCTTAATAACGAAAGTCTTTGCAGAAGAATTAGGTAAGACCGTATACGCAACGTTGATTTTCTAAAGTAAGCAAGTCTAGGATTGAAATTAAGGAAAGTTCAACGTAGAAATTTTAAATGGATAGGCGTTGTTTGCAAATTGTTTTTGATTTTGATTTGGTCATTGAGCCCGTAGGTTAACGACGCCTAATTGTTTTAAATTTACAGTTATTATATTAATAAAAAAAAATTTAAAATTGTATCGATACATCGGTAAAATAATGACCCAAAACGAAGCGTCGGTGCATACGAAATTAGATTATAAGCTTGAATTGGGCTAAAATTTGTAATGTTTAAACGCTTGAACAAAAATAAATTACAAAATTCATGTATTTTATAAATATTGCACAAATCAAACAAAAGAGGGAATTCTGAAACACTGATGGATCTGTTGTATAAAATAATTGAGAGGATGTAATCTATAATGTGGTGATAACACTTTTGAGCTTCAAACGTCATTTTTCTAATGCTCTGTTTTTTAGTTATAACACTCCAAAATTCTTTGTATTTTCATTTCAGAATTTATATTAATATGGATTACTTTTAAAACCAAAAGTTTCGCGCTCCCAATTTCATCTATCCGCTGTTTTGTTACATTTGGAACTAAATCGAATCGCCAAAAAAAGATAAAAATCCACATTTCTTTTATAAATTCCCTATAACTAGATTTTATTACTGCCAACTTTTTTGTTTTCCGAGACAACGCAAAATATTCATTCAGCAAGCTTTCTGCGTTGCACAGAGGGAAACGTGTCAAAATGTATTAGGAAATTAAATTGAGGAAAAAAATAAAATGTAAAAAATAAAATTGTGCAAATTGTGCTATTTTATTTATAATCAAATAATTTCGCGCCAAACACAAAAAATAACTAATTAATTATACAAATAATAATTTTTAAATGCTAGAAATTTAAATGTAGTGTAGGAACAATCACAAATATATGATATAGGATAATAAACTGGTACCATTCGTCATCTACCTACTGCATCAATATACCGTGTATGTGTAACACCTGTACAAAAACATTGAGCAATTTAAACGTTCTGAGATTCGTACTATTCTTTCGTTATTTGATATTTTGCTTTCTTATAAAATAAAGAAATTAAAAAATACACCGCATATGATTTCAAAAGCTTGCAAAAATGGGAGCCCGAAAGAAATTATCTACATATCATAATCATGCGGACATGTATATGTATTTAGAAATGGAAGTGTGGCTGACAGTACTGTCTGACTTCATTTAAAAAATAAAAATTGCAACGTTAGACCGAGGCGAAGATACATTACTTGCAAGGAGGGGACACTACTCCTTCAGAGAAATTGTTGTTCGCATTATTAGAAAATTAAATGTTAGCGTAAATTTATAATTGATAATACGTCATACACAAAATTTAACTCATTTTTTTTTACATATGTCTTTTTACAATATATTTTATATTTTGTTAAAGATAAATACATACTATGTAAACATTTAAGAAAAAACAAAAGAATAAAACTGATAAAATAGCAATAGTAATGATTCAAAATACTTTTAAAAATAAAGCCTGCTTTTCTCTCTGGTCTTTTGCCGCTGAATCATATTATCTGACGTTCAAAGCGGTTATTGCTGTAGTTGAGTTGTTCAAGCACTACGACTTCATCAGATTATGTTGTTTTCAAAATTGCTTTTACATTTCAGCACCTATAATGTAACCTTTTAGAGACGTCGGAAAATAACATAGATTTTCATTTTTATTGTGACACATAAAGAATCGCCTATTTGAGCGTACGGCTTTCATGTCACCTTTATATATTTTTATTAAATCTTTGGCACTAAATTTTTCCAACATTTCAAAATGATATAAAAAATATCATAATCTTTGTTTGAGCAATCAAAAAGTAAACAAAAACATAAAAAATATATGGATATGCTGCAAGATTTCATTGGTTGCGCATTGCATTTGGTCAACTTAACAACAGGTGTAAGATTAAGGTGTGCCGACGAGCTGTAGTTGAAATCGTAGCTTTATGGAGAAAGTGTTTCTTTCATTTGTTTTGTGATTTATTCATTCCACGTCGGCTCCAAAAGAAAGTAAACTGAACTGCGAGCAATATATACATTTGTCTAACAATTGTAACTTAACAGCGATAAGGTTTTTAATAACCTGAACACGTTACTACTATACACATACAAGACTTAACTTACAAAAAGTAACAAGAAACAAATATGTTTTAATGAATAATAAATAATATTTTTATTTATTTAATAACAAAGTACAAAATATATGAAACAATTTGAAGGATCGATGCTATTCTCCCGTACTCAGTAATGTCGCATTGTTAATTCTTTCGTGTAACTGGGAAATATTTCCACCAGAGTTTGTATGCATCGCTGTGCATCTACTTTCCTTATTTTTGTGGTTTTGCATAAATATTTCGCCGAATGAGATTTCGTTGCATCAAACTCTGTTTGGGAGCTCTTATTTCTGGGCAGTTGCAGCTCGAATTTTTCTAGGAGCTGTGCTATCTTGCCAGTTTTAATTATTTTGGACGCATTAAATAGTGATTTTTTTTCATCTGTCTCCGACTCACTCGACTCACTTAGAGTGTATGCTGAATATTGTGGTGCTGATATGTGCCCTGAGTCGTCAGAGTCATTATCCAGATCACGTTCTACAAATACCGGTTTCATAATAGTTTTAGATTCGCACATATGCTTCATTTTAATTGGGGATTCCTTTTTCACCACTTCAACCAATAAGTCATAATTTTTATCTGAAATTTCACCGAGCTTCGGCAAAATTAGCTGACAAAATTCCAATTTTGGTTGTTTAAGTTTTACCTCATTGGCAAACTGAAGCTCTTGATTCATATTAAAAGCTTTATTAATTGATTCATATAGTTTAGTTCTTTGATCAATAGAGTTGACCGCTTTGGACTTGTAGCTACATCTCTGGACCTCTGGTTTTGCTAAAGCGTTGCTTCTACTGCAGTTTGTCTTTAGAGTATTTGTTTCTTCTTTCTTCTGTTTTTCATAATCGCACATCATACGATCCATGCTTAAGCTTTTTTGCAATTTTGTCTTTTTTAATATTGGTATACGACTGCGATTATAATTGTTTAATGTCGTTAGTGATGAGTATTTAACCGAAAGTCGTCGATTGAAAGTATTTTGCTGGTCAAGCGGCTGATTTGTTAAACTTTTCTCAACACAATCATGAGTTTTACCATTGAGCTGGGAATCTTCAAGAACTTGTTCTTGCGAAACTGATGTCTCATGTTTATCACGTGCAGTCATAAGCGAAAAGTCGCTCAAAATTTGATCAAAATTTTGTAATGCTGCATTAAGTTTGCTCTCGTCATTTGCCACCTTTTCTAGTTCAGCAAATATCTCATCCTCCAGAGATTGTTGATCATTATTAAAAAAAGTGCCTTCAACTTCCTCATCACTATCCACATAGCTGCTGGTACCAGGACACGAGGAATTGGTTAATTGCGTTGGAACTTTATCAGGCATACTATGCGGTGTATATTTGCCACCAATGGATCCATTGTCTATCAGATCAAGAGAGATTTGTGCTCTTGTGCCCCTGTTATAGAGCTTTCCTGTTAGTTTTGGGGTAATATTATCCTCGATTCCATGGCGTATTTGCGAAAAAAACTTTTTACCAACGCTCTTGCTGTTCGATTTGCTTTCCTTACGGCACTGTTCAAACTTTTGTGCCGTCGACGGTGCACTTTCTTTTAAAGAACTCTTTGACTTGCTCATATGCTTATACATCTTAATGAAATTGGAAATTTTCACATTCCTTGCATAACATCCATATGTTGGTTGATAAAACTATTTTCTTCAATATTTAGTTGCACTTTCTCCGCTTTAGACGTGGGATGTTCAGTTAAGCAACATTTGATGAGTTTCCTGCGCGTTACTTGTATGTTTCACCACTGACGTTTCTTGTCTGACTGACTGTTCATGAAATAGTTTAACAATCAAATACCACAGAGTGCATTTAAAAGCGACAACGTGATTATTATCACAAATAGCAACACAAGCTACACATTCGAAAGTGACATGTCCAGCATTGTAAACAACCGGTGCTTGATGAACCAAACAACTTTTGGGTTGTAACGTAGTAAAACGTGATTCAAGATGTCCATATGTTCGTATGTCCAAAGCATCAACAATTGCATCAGAGAGCGCTTGCCAGACAGATTTCAATGTTTCGCTCAAACTATGCTAAAATGAGCATCGCAGCTATTTTAGACGAATTCTACGTAAAAGTTTTCAGAGGCTTTCGCTCGGTATTCAAAGCAGTCAAAAACACGATAGAAAATGCCTAAAGGTACAGGGTTGATATATTTCAGATTAAGCAGCTAAAAATCAAAATCAATCCTGACCGGCATCTTGACGGCATATTGTTGGCTTGTAGGAATACGCCGTCTTAGGATGACAACCTTTTGCGCAACGAAGAACTGTGAGAGATGGATATCAACGTATTCCGATTTGGAAGTCGGATTTTTTGAGCTTAGAGATATCGTTTTGCAAAGAAGACAATGGAGACTCTTCTATCTGTTAAACACTTGTGCCCAGTTTAGAGGCACCTCGAAATCAACTGACGCGGAGCAAAGCTTTTAAATGAATTAGTAAAGATCGCACTATAAAATATATCAAAAATAACATAATAAATATTAAAGAATAAATTAATATATATTATATTTGTTAATTGCGTAGGGCGTAGGCCCACCATCGTTCATCGAGTTAATTGGAGCCCCATGAACCATCATACCGATTTATTTCAATTTAGATCATTCAGTTCCATAAAAAAGTGAAATCAAATATTACAGCATTTTATACGTGGGAAAATATTTTTTTTTTTTGAATTGAATAAAGTGATTAAGGTATATAGTGAGAACTTGTATATATGTCTTATCATTCTTATTAATAAGAATCATTTAAATAAATAATACCCAAATTAGCTAATTCAAAGTACGATTATACTGTAAGTAGGTGGCAATTTCTCATAAGCCACAAAATAATTTGCACGATGAAACAAATATCAAATTTATCATTATATTTTCATAATAGTTTTGTGAAAACTAAAAATCACAAATTATAATAATAAAATTCTTCGACATTTAAGCAAAAATAAGCTAGAAATTGCATAATTTGTACAAATTAATAGCACTTTTAGGTTTAGGGATTGTCTACCTATGATTGTATCACCTATGTTTTGTGAATATATTTAAAAAAAAGTTAATTTTTTTAGTACCCGGATTATCGGGTATATTTTCTCTACTATCCGAATGGTACTACATAAAGAAAGCAAAAAAAAACTTGTTTTTTTATTGGATAAAAATCGGACTCATAATTTTTGATTCATTCTCCTGCGAGCACTTGCCAACAGCAAATTTTCTTGATACTTAGAAGTTATGTTATATTAAAACTTGATTAACATAAACTCAATATAATTATTTTACATTTCTTGAAGAACAAGTATTCAAACACAATATAGTTGCATATGTTTCTTAAATTATTTAAAGTTGAAAAACTAAAGTATATGGAATTGCAATTAAAAAGTAAATTTCTTTCGTTTTTTAGCTAAAAATAAATTTTGAAATAACATACGTACATTTCGACTGAGAAGGCACATACTGCACAATGCATAAACAAGAAGACGCCAAGCCCATATTTCATATGCCACTTTTCTCTGTCCATATAATTGAACCAAGGCACCAACAATATAATCAGAATCAATATACCAATTAAAATAATTGTTACTTTGGTTGGAACTTGAAGAGCAATCGTTTAGTTCTCCTCCTACGAATTCCATAGTAAATAATCATAAATACGTGCAGACTGTTTACGTTTGTTCTCTTACGTACACGCACCGAAGGTATATAAACACCGACTGGGCAAGCGACTGCAACAGAGGTTGGATTCTGGTTTATCTTATTACAAATCCGAAAAAAGTATTTATATCAACGTATGCTTTACTATACAAAGGGGACAACAACAACTGGAAATTTTACACTTTGTGATCAACAACAATCAGTTTCATAAACTTGACCGTGAAATCTGCCAGCATTGTATCAAGCGTTTTCATAGAGCGAAAAAAATGTGGATTTTCCAGTTGTACGCAAGTGACGTCAAAGTAAAAACAAGAATCACTAAATTCCCACAGTAAAGGATTACGAAAAAAAAGAAAAAATCGCATAAGATTTACTTCCTTTATTGGCTACGCTGGGCTCGAACTTTCATCTCCAACATTTGGAATTACAAAAATTAATGATAATGATGGAACATAAATTTATTGCATTTCTTAGGATGAAGCAAATATTTATGGCTCAAAACTGTCATAGGGCATAAGCAAAAAACGATCTAATCGTACATCTTCGAAGGAGCACTAACGAATATGAAAAGGGTTAAACATGGGTTTGTAAATTTCTAATATTGTCATCGCCTATAAAATTGGCATGACCAAAAGAAGAAATCATAATTTCATAATTTTTAATCAAACTTCAAGTAATACAATTATTAAAACAGACTCGTTGGGTTGGCAAAATGCATGAAAATATCTTTTAATTTTCTTTGTTGTGCACTGTTCTTTCTTTTCAATTGTTTTTGTGACATCAATGATCATGATAGTAGCGACTTACAAGAAAAAAAATTGTATATATATATATTTATATAATATATAATATATTATATATATATTATATTATATTATATATTTATATAATATATTCTTAGTTCTTTCAATCGTTTAATATAAATCACAACAATAACCAAACACATTTTCACATGTTTTTGCTGCCCTCATGCATATCACTCTATCTCATTACCAACAACTGAAGCAACGTTTCATACGCAACCTACTGGATGTACCTTTCATAATTATACCATGGTTTCGCACTACCAAAGGTTAAATAACTTGAAGAATTAGATTTTAGTAGTAGTGCAAAGAGCAACCAGCATGAACTAATTTTAATTTTTATGTATGTTTAACTATATATTAAGCAAATAAAAAATAAGAAAGTTGATAAGAAATCTCGCATAAAAATTGTAAATAAATACACAATAAGATGGTAACAAGAGTCACAATGCCCAAGTAAGTTGACAGCATATAAGAGTTAATAAGAAGTTTAGAGATTAAGATTAAAGTTGTTTAATTTGTAACTCTATTTTCTATATAAAGCATCGCCACTTTTTCCCTTTGCTCTTTAGTCTATTGCCTCCTAATATCGGTCTCAGTACATCCTATCAATATCTAAATAACTATGTATGATTACGATTCAAATTTTATAACTGAATATCGTTGTTTCTTCGGACACTATTTTTGGCTTAAGCTCATTTCATAATGTCAGAATAAAAGACTTGAACAATATCAATCAAACATCCTAGATTTTCATTGAAATTTTCATAGCCTGGAAAAACTAACCAATATGCGATTTGCATGGTGTTTTTATATACCTCGTAAGTCCCAGTAATAATAATAATTAAAGAAATGCGATACGATTTAACATTTTTATACACGTGATTCACTTTACATTGCTGTTTCGAATGGTCTTGACTAAAAGTTAGACAATGAACATTGACTTGCTGACCACTGGTTTTAACTCTTGAAAATCTGAATCAAAAATGATCAAATTAAAAATACGATATTTACCATGAAGGGGCCCAGGTGGCAGTGAGTTCAAAAGTGTTAAATTTTTTTATTTCATTTCAACGCATGCGAATGCTAATGAGGCAAATGTGGTAATATAACTATTTAAGCAGGTAACAGGTTAACAATTTTTTTTTGCCTTTTAAACATCGGGTGAATGGCCAGCAGTTGATTCTTGTTAAATTCTTTTGAACCTCGTAACAACTACAATAGGGGTGTAACTGAGATTAATTAGCACCTTGCTTAGCTTGAAATATATTATGCAGCGGTCTTTCCGACTTTAAATTACTCTATACCACAACTGATATTTTTTGCAATATTGGTTCATAAATTGATGGACATAAAGGATTGCATTTATAATATTTTGAAACTTTCAAAAATATAGATGATAACGTAGCGTTTAACAGTGGCTAATTTATGCGCATCTACAATATAGAACGTTGGACGCTCGCCTCGGAAATTTACATGACTTCCGGCAAAACCATTTGGAACAACAATAACTGAAACATAATTAATAGGCTTCCAGCTATTATACATTTTTTTATAACCGATATGTAGATAATCCCATGATATTCGATATCATTCAGCAGTGTATATTAATATGCAGTGAATATAAAGAGTTCTCTTTTATTTGGCAGAGAAAGTTCTTTGAATCTCTTTAATATTCTGACGAAAACAAAAACGAGTTTAACGAAATCAACAAGTCTTACGAGAACGAAGAGTGTTCTCTTCTGTCGCCAGTTGGCGATCAAAGCTTCCAACTGCAGCAGCCCTCTGCGTCGATGACAACACTTGAATCTTAATGAAACAGGCCTCTTTTTTAATTTTGCGACATTTCGGGCCAGAACTTGTTACAAATCAGACGTATACGCAAGTCACATGGTACGATTCACGGTTTCTGTTTAATTTTAAAAAGTGAACGGACGGACACAAGTGTAAAAATGCCTATGGAACTTTATACTTCCGCAAAATATTGTTTGTGCATACGCAGGATGCATTTTTCTCTTATCGTTTTATATATCCTTCTGGTGCAAACCACTAATGCAAGTTAGTACAATTCGAGCATTATGTTTAAAATAAAAATGGATGCAGACTGCTGCTTAACTGACATAAGACAATTCATTGCAGACTCATTTCGACAAGGAACATTTTCATACCATCGCGGAAAATGTGAAAATTCAATTTTTAACGTATTAGTGGACATATTTAAAACGGAGCTTCGCATGCTGAGTGATCCTAACAATCGTAATTTAAAAGAAAAGTACTTAAATTATGATTTGTACACAACATTAAATCCCGACTACGGACAACGCCTACGTACCGGCGATATCACGGCTCTTCACGCTTCATATTTTAACCCCAAATGGCCTGTACGGTAAGGTTTTGTTTCATCTCATCTCATCAGAATTCATATTCATTTATATTTTATAGATTTTCCATTCATGGTTGGTCAGGCAAAGGTACAAGCTGCTCCAATGCTGCAATTAAAGATGCATATCTGGCACGTGGCAATTTCAACGTTATAATTGTAGACTGGAGCACTCATGCCTTGGACATAAACTATGGACGCGTTTCAAGACAATTAAATGACATCGCTGCAAACATAGCAAAGTTCGTGCGGTTCCTTAATGTCAGCACAGGAGCGCCAATTCACAGTATGTATATCATTGGTCATAGCGCTGGCAGTCACATTGCAGGATTGACGGGAAAGCACCTCAAGCCATTACGATTGGGTGCAATCTTTGCCCTCGATCCAGCTGGCCTTAATCATCTTAGCCAGAGTGCTGCAAAGCGTTTGGCACCCGAAGATGCCCTTTATATTGAATCCATTCACTCTGACCTTACACTGCTCGGCAATCCAAGTACCAAGCTAAGCCACGCCAGTTTCTTTGCAAATTGGGGCTTGGGTCAACCACATTGCCCGAATGCTACTGCAGCTGAATTTGACTTTTCCTGCGATCATTTTGCGGCTTTGTATTATTTTGCCGAGTCCATACGCAACCCCAGAATATTTGGCGCGTTGCGATGTGATGGCATAAAGAGTATACAACTGGCAAGTTGTAGCTGTAGCATATTGAACAAGACACATACTTGTGCAGCTGATGCATACATGGGCGGGGAACCAGCAGTTCCCAAATCCGGGGTTTATTATTTTAGCACCAGCTCAAAGCCTCCGTTTGGATCCGGCGATAGTTTGGTAAATGTTCGACCTCCCATAAATTCTACAATCTTAAGGAACAGCTTGCTATCACAAAGTATTCCAAAAATAAATAGATAGATGTGAGCCAATAAATATTTAAAAAGTGATAGAGGCGAGCTTTCCTAAAATATCTCACCAAAAATTATGCTCAAAAAAATAGTGTTTTTAAGCAATACTTAGAACTGTGGTTTTGGCTTCTAAAAATGGGTTTATCTACTTTTATCTCTTCACGATCTCAAATATAAAAAAAATAATATAAATGTACATATATTATATCAAATAAAATACATTATATATAAAATAATTTATAATTGATTTGATGTTTACTAACGGTAGGGCAAAAAAAAACCAACTTTAACGAATTTAGTGCGCAAATAACCGATTGTGAACAAATTTGACGCTAGGCTCGAAATCATGATTAAATTATTTATTAGGCGCCGAATTTGGTTCAAATAAATTAATACACCGATTATTCACACAGAACATATCTGGAAGCTATGCCATATAAATAAGATGAGCTTGTATCCCTTTGATTAACGTTTTTAAAAGGTTAATTCCTCTACCTTCTAGTTTCTGGATGTCGAGGATGGCTATAACAACTTGTCGAGCCATCCTAATTATATTTTGGGTAACTTTGTAAGTGCTTCTCTTATCCATCTGGAAGTTAAAAAATAATTTCGGCTATAAAAAATGTATATCACTTTGAACTAGGAAAGCGCGATACTAATCCGATATTTTGAATAAATTGAATTTATTTCGACGAGAAATCGCATCATACCTTGTTTATTGGTGTTTTATTTGTTTAAATACTAATATTAAACTAAATCATTTAGATGGTCTCAAAATCAACTCATTATACGAGAATCAAAGGCTTCGATTATATTAAGGTGTTCTCGGCTTGAATTAAACCAATCTTGCTTGGACGTGATGTGGGTATAAATTTAATTATTCTCTTAGATTTTATTTTTTTCTTTTACCAAAATTCGACGATTACCTCTAATTATGTAAGTAAGTAAGTATGCTTTCATTATTAGTTCCAAAGCTGTTTGATATGCTGTATTTTATACTTTACTATTTATTCAATTTCTTTAAAATATACAATTTTGTTATTGTGTTTGGTGTATATAATTTATAGAGATTAGCCTCTTTTGCAGCTTTACAACTAAAATATTTATAATAATGCAGGATAAGTGTTAGTGTGTATGCGGTTATTGGTTAAGAAAAAAAATTAATAAAAAAATCAACTATCAAAAAAATGCACTATCTTAAAACAAAGATAGTGCATTGTTTATGTTTTTAGTGTTAATTTTAATGGTAGCCTGATTAATTTTTTCACTTATCATGCAAATATCGGCTATTTCGTGGACATAAATGGTTGCAAAATAAAAGACTAGATTAAAAATAAATTTAAACATTTTATTCTGCATTCTTTGTAACTTGCTCCTATGACATGCAGCACAATCACCCCAAACTTCCAACCCATATAACAAAGCAGGTAAAAATATTGTTTTAAATATTACGATTAATAAAAGGATATAGAGTTTGTATACTTTTATTAATTTTGTCAATGGTCTTACTTATGTGAATATTAAACAGTAATTTGCTCCAAATGGATACCCAGATATATTAGATTACTTGCCCATCAAATTGGTCCATTGCCTATCAAGATGTCTGTGTTTGGAAGATGGCAAGTCTTTCGTTTATTAATATTTAATTTAATTTTGCACTTGTAAAAATATCTAAGGTTTTCGGTAGCTTCTTCGAAGTTCTTTTTGATAGTGCTAAACTCATTTCCTTAGCAGTATAAGGCAGTATTATCAGCAAAGATAAGTGTCTTACATAATCTATGTATTGGAACGTCATAAGTAAAAAAGAATAAAAAGAGCTAGTCCTTAAACAGAACCTTATGTTACGCCTGCGGATATGAGTTTAAGACCTGACTTGTCACCATACATATCTACCCAAAATATCTTTCCGACCAATATTTTGTAACTTATGCCAGTGTCAAACGCCGATTGTATGTCCAAAGTTACCATACCTACTGAATTTTTGTATTGAAGATCATGCTTAACGTCGTTCTTTTGCTTTTTAAGCGGATGGATACAGCAGCGATGAGACCTAAAACCATATTGTGTGGAAGCAAGAACATGAGTATCCTCAATATGGACGTCAAGTCTTGGTTTTAAAATACACTGAAAAATTTTTGAAAATCCACACAAAGGACTTGTCTGGTTTATGAATTGCAACAATTTTAGCCAACTTCCATTTACATAGAAAATATTCAGATAAAATGTAACTATTCAAAATCTGGGTTAGCATAAGTACTGACCGAAAAACTCACAATTGTAACAGTGTGTTATCTGGTTTGGTTGTTTAGATTTAAATTCCCAGCGCATTCTGGTTTTAAATTGAAGTTGTATTATTTGCTAAGTTATCTATATACAATAACAATTTGTAACCAATACGAGTAGTTTTTCAATTGTTTTAACATCGGTGCATTTTGGACCGCGTTGTTGCTAAACATTTCCGCCCTCCGGTTGGACGACCAGTGCGTGCACACAATGCACAGTAAAAATTTGTAAACAATTTTTTTTTGTTTTTTACTTAAAATTTTTAACGATACGTAGATACCATAAACTGGACTCAACTCTGATAGAATTATTTATAGTTCAGAAATTTTGTATTTAATTTTTTTAATTATTTAAAAAAAATATAATCAACATTATAGTTATTTAAATAAAATTAAAAAGAAGGAATATAAAAAGATTACAAATGGTTTCAAGATATGACTCGGTTAAGGAGGTTTTCAACCGACCTGCTGGGGGGGGTAATTTCAATTGCTCTAGGGCCAACTATGATCCTACCCAGAGCCAATTGTGGTCAGTGGCAAATTTTAATGGAGAGATATGAAGTCCGTGTTTTGACAGAAGAAGATTACGATAATAGTCAAAGTGACATTAATAATCATTGTGAAGAAGTTTCTGATAATGATAAAGATAAAAAAATTATCTTTCTGGACTTGGTTGAATTGGAAGTGCTCAATAGAGCTATTAGGATTAAGACCCAAAAATTGTCTGGTTGTCGATTCCAAGTGAAGATGGAAAAGTACCCTCTGAGTTATTAAAGCATGATAAAATGTCGTCGTCTAGAATTTTCAAAAATTATACCATTTATGCACGTATTTGAATAAATCAAGTTGGAATCGCATCGAGCCAGAAAATCTAAGGAGTCCAATAGACATATACAACCACCAAAGCAAATGCGGCCTTGAAATATATTTATATTGATGAAATTGTATTCATATATTGCTATTTAATTATAAGGTGACGAAGAAAGAGCTAATTTCGTACACGCTATCCACATAATGATTCTAAAATACGATTAGCTCGATTACAAAATGATTTTTTCATAAAAGATTTAAAATTTTGTGTTTCTATCATCACAGTAACTAGTGATACGGAACCCATATATATAGTTCCGTTAATATAATCCGTTTATATAATAAAAAAATATGGCATTAATTTTTTTTGACTTGTTTATCAGCCCGCTTTAAGCTAAAATATGTTTGGCTACTTAACCAAATAAGAAAATAAATGAAAGCATCTCACAGGAACCGAACCCCAAATAACAAGAAAGACGAAATACAAGCAATGAGCATTATTTTTAATTAAGTAATAAACATCTGCATTTTAGAGTTTTATTTGTTTGCACCATTAACAAGGCTTTTAATTAAATGTGCATAAAATAAAGCCATTCTGAATTCTGAAACTACTGACAATCGAAAAATCAACATCCATCAAGTTATTGTTGAGATAGAGTCCGAAACGTGGCAGCGATATAACGAAAATTGCATCACAAGGGTCAAGTGTTGAACAAAGGATATTTAAACGATTTCGTACTCCAAATATAATGCCAAGTTTCGAAAAAAGTATTATTATTGATTTAAATGGAAGCTTGCTTTATGTAAGTTTACGGCAAAATGAAAAAAAAAATTAATATTAAATCCAATATGGGGCCACAAATATAGTTGGGTCACGTAAAATGCATTTATTATTTAAATTTCATATCGATTGATCAGATGTAAAATTTGCATGGACGCGCAACCTATAATGTCAACAACATTATAGCTACATAATATTTGAAATAAACTAAAACCCTAAAATCTTTAGCTAAAAACTGTTCACCGCAATTTACAAAATATCAATATTGAGATCATGTAAAATCATTTTGAATATGATGACCAGAACATACACACATTTTAAATATACACTTCCAAAACAATTTTTTCGGTTTGACATTATTATTATTTAATCAACCAATTTTCTTAAATAAAAACACAAAAACATAAATTTATTTTTTATTTTTGTTTTTTGTTTTATTTAAGTAAATAAGTTGATTAAATAAAAATAATATATTATTGTCCAAATAAAATTGTAAATAAAATATGTGCTATTTTACATTCTTCCCCTTTTTCGGCTAAGCCAGCCTCTTATTTGGATTCGCTTATGCTCTTCCTAAGGTGTGGGTATGCAGATCATCTGATACTGGACCAAATCATCATTGGTACTCATTGAAAATTCTATAATTTTACTTGTTTTGTTATAGACTTTGCTTTTACACCGGCTATGATTTTTAGGCCCGGTAATCAATATTTACATAAACTGAATATTCGAATATCTTTTAAATATTAGGGTTCGCACTAGGAATCAATATAATGATGATAATGGCTACATGCAGCTGACTAGTTATCTTTAAGGCAACAGAGTTTGTCGTGGTACTACTTTATCGGAAACCACATGGCTAATATTTTCGCCCAATTATTTTATAAAATTTTGCAACTAGCCAATACAGCATTTATGGAATTTTCATGCCAAATTGACAGATCGACATGGATGTCATTGTAATTAAATCAGCAGACAACACATACCTGACTAGGTCCAATACGATAACTAGCAGTATCCACTTCATTAGCTGCTAGAATTTGTTCTACAGTAATATCTTTACTAGCAACATCGTTGGCAAGCAATCCAAATCGACGTACAAACTCGAGCAAAGGAACAGATTCGGGAAAGCCCAAACGGTGCAACCGGGCCGCCTGTAAAACTTGTGATCCACGCAACTTTAACAAGAATAATAAATACGTGTGTTTTAGAGAGTCTGCAGATGGCAAAGAAATATTCGAAATATTACCTGACTTCTCAGCAATGGTACATTAACCAACTCTTCCTCAGATGGTTGCCCCGGAGATAACGCTGAATTATTGGGAGAGCCATTGGCCGTGTATTTTGCATATTTAGCTGCATTGTGCTGGAGCAAAAAGCAGTGCACAAAGTGGGTACCAGTGCGTCGCAATGTATCAATTATGCCATCGACTGTGAACTTCACCTGTAGCATAATCGAGTTGCGTTTAACTCCGGCAGTGGAGAAGGATCGCCGTATGCTTGATACGCGACGTAGCGACTGTGTATTCTCCAGACCGGCAAAAGAACCGCAGAAAACCATAGCACCAGACCCCCGCGTCAGGGTGCCCGTATATAAGCGATTAACTTCTTCTCGACTGCTATTTTGTAGCAATGAAACAACATTTCGTATTACCGGATGCTCACGACTGCTTCGTACCCAACCATCAACATTATAAAGCACAGGATTTGTGCCCTGTAAATGATGCAACACAAATTGCCGTGGTGCAGCACATTTCCGTAATAAAGAATGATACTCCCGATCCCCGTAGTGGGAGAAAAGACGTTCAATGAATGTGTCGTCATTGGAATTTGGATATATAGATTCTTCATCTAGCAACCTAAAAATAAATACACGTAAAACATAATAGTATCATCATATGCCTTTCTTTTGTCAGCGCTTACTTACCAAAGCAACCCACGCCGCTCATGTTCACGTAGATCTCGCTGAGAAGAACGAACTACATGATTTTGTGGCGATTTATCGATAAGCGATATTAATGGACCTGGATGTGACTCTAAGGTATGCTCAGCTTCGATTTCGACTAGCTCCTGTGCATATCGATCTCGTGGCGCTACTAACGTTGTATGATAAAACAGCATCTGAAGTCGCTCCTGCAGATAATTATGCCGCAAGTCTGCCAAAGAGGCACCAACTTGCTGTCCACAACTGGCAGGATTTTGAAAGCCTGGTGAATCAATCAGCATAATCGATGCAATGGTATGGGCTGATGTGCATATCTGTCGATTAATAAGCGCCACTACCGAGGCTAGGGCCTCCGAATAAAGTCCGACAACCAAGGCGTCCAAACACTCCCAAGCGCACTCATTCTCAGCCACTGTAACAGACTTTGAAGCACTTAAACTGGTAGTGCCGCTACTGACCATGGAATGTGTGTGCCCAAAAGTAGCCTCCGACAGATCCTCCAAGTTGACACCCAAAAGATTAGCTGCCTTTCGTGCTGCAGTGGGGTTAGCAAATTGAGTGCGTGCTGTAGCTCCAGTGGACAGTTTGGCTATGCCTGCATTGCCCAAATGATAAATAGCTGCTAGTATGCTCCAAATACCACGCACGGCCTTGGCATCAATGTTTAGCGTTTCAAATGCTTCAACAGTTCTAGAAAAATCGTTGCCGGCGCGATGTCGCTCATCTAGATTTTGTGGCATTGAAACAAAAGGATGATTGTCTTCCGAAGAAATGTTATCCAGATGCAGCTCTTTTTGCAGCAAACCTGCAGCACCTGCTAGGAGTCGCGTTAAGATATGAAAGCTGTGCTCATTTGGCAATCGTCGTCCAGCCCGTTGGCGTTCGGGTAGTAAAACCTAGAGCAAAACTCATTAAGCGAACATTCGAGCATCATATTTTTTATTAATCTCGTTACCTGCAAAGATGCAGATGCAATTTGGCCTGTTTGATCAAAATCTAAACTAAGAAGTTGTGTTAAACGTGTGGCATTCGTATTTAGACAAGTTCGGGTATTTCCGAAGGCTTCCAAAATAATGCATAAAGCATTGATTTTTTCGGGGTTCATAAAATTGTTGTAAGCACCTAGCAAAAAAAAAAAAATTAATATTATTTAGGAAAATATTGAACAACAAGCATACCAGCAGCCAATGCCAAATAGTTAAGGGCGTGCTTAAAATTTGTTGTTTTGCCGGATCCAGACCGACCCATAAATATAAGACTTTGATCGCGACGTGTTTCTAACATGTTCCTGTAGGCGGTCTGTGCCAGCGAGTAGACATGTGGAGGCATATCCTCCCTTTTGCAGCCTCGAAACATAGATACAACCTACGACCGAATAATGGTACAAACATATTAATTGTCATAGCCGCTCATATAGCTAGTTCGCCTACCTTATCCGAGTATAGAGATAGCGGAGCCATCGGATTGACAACTAGTAGTACAGGCCCCGCCTTCGTGTGTATAAGATTACTTACGAAACGCTGACGCAAACAATGCAAAACTGATGCTTCATTCAAATGCTTCAGCTCGCATATATCTTCAACAAAATCCAAACAAGGTGAGTTCTGCCTTTCGATATCATCCTCTTCGACGCTTAGCTCCTGTCCATTATGCAGCAAGCGAATGTTTACTTTATGCTGTTGCTCATTGTGTAACGCCCCTGTCAAAGACTTCTTGTTAACCGGAAGACGTATTGCTGCAGTGAATCCACCACGATGTACCAGCCAAACATTCTCTGGTGAAGTAACATCCGTGTCTTCTGACTCGATTTCGTTTTCGTCGCTGTCTTGGCGTCGTAACTGAACAAGGGAACAAACACATATTAGGCCATTAGTAATTGAATTCAATTAAAATATGCATGCACACTATTTATATATGCTTGTACGGATATAATAAAATATCTAATAATTAGGATGTTCAATAAAAATAGCAAAAATTAAATTGGTAAATCAAGTGTTTTATTCTCTACACATATTTAAGGTGGGGAGCCCAGATACACTGAAAGCCATTTATTAAAACATACAGAATTCTCTACCTCTGCTACTTCTTTTTTTATTTGAAAAATTTAACTATAAATGTCATTTGTCTAAATATAGATTTTGAAGATGCTCTGATGCGTCTTTACGTCATGGCATCAGAAGTTTGCCCTTTGCCTGAAATGATCTACTTTCAAATAAAGGGCGTTTTTCCTTTAAACAAAGTTAGACATAATCTCGGTTCATCTTAAGTTTCTTTTCCATAATTAAGCTTAAACAAAGAAACTTTGTTTATATTAAATAAGTGCAAACCTTTTGCTTTACAATTGAATCGTAGTTTTTATAGCCACATGCCAATGACCTGGACCAAATAACGCCCCAATGCACGCACGCATCTTGATGTCTTCTATAGGATTTACGAATATTACCCGATGACTGCAATGCTGCATTATTGTGAAGCGCACCTGTATGTGGCCTAGCATCTGCCGTTGGTCTGTTGGTTTGGCGATAAATTAGAGTTTGATTGGAGCCACGCTCAAACTTTTTTCCCAGTGCTAAAGCAGTAGGTAACACTTTTCGAGATGCAGTTTTCCCAGTGAAAGTTGCTTTGACATGCTTTGATTCCAATGTCAGTCGTTCTTGGGAATTATCCGATGCACATGCACTCTTGTCGATTGTCTCGCATATGTTTAAATTTGATTGCTTTGTAATCTGGCATTTTATTATCTTTGCTGGTTTAGGCAGTGCCAATTGTGTTTTTCTAGTTCCGCAAGCATGCGCTTTACCTGTGCAGCCTTTATGGAATGCTGGATTACGTCCAGCACCCGTCAGTAACGGTACAGCCGGCGTAATGTCACCTCGTAACGATTGTTCAAAGGTTTTGGGTTTTAACATCATCTCAAGCATGACCAGCCCAATTGCAATACAAAACAGCTGCCAAGAAGAAACACTTTACACTTTAACTAGACGCGAAGTGACTGCTTACCACAAGCGAGTGTGTTAATAAATCCAAAAATTAACCGAATTTAGCATTTGAAAATGATTTTTACATATCGTTTTGAAAGTGGAATAGATGCAATTGATAACTTCCTACGTAAGTAATTACCACCTCTTCACTGCTCCGACATACTCTGTTCTGTAAATCGGACCGAACTTGAGTAAAGTTTTTAATAAACTGATGAAAACCAACGCGACTCAACGAAAGCGACAAATCCGAAAGAAAAAAAAACAAAAAGTTCAACACACACACACACGTGCACACGCATGCACGCATGCAGACACATGCATAAACTGCGACTCTCACATAAATACGAAAAAGTCTCAGCTGCAATGTTTACACTGCCGAAAGATTCGTTCCATGTCTCGTCAATGGTTGCGCACCAGCGACAGCCGCCTTAGCCGCAGCACAACTATTTTTGTGTGGGCCATGCATTTTGTATATGTATGTATGTGCAGATACCCTGCAGTTCGTTATAGACACCAAATTACCTGTAATTTACTCTATCAAAACAGGGCCAAGTTACTACCTACTACATTATTATTAAATGATTTTGCATATATTTTTAAATACAAAGTTATAGATTTCTGAAAATTGTATGCAACATATACTATATGGAAATCATTGATTTATTGAAATATAATAGTACATAAATTATTAATAATTTCGTACTCTGTACGCTTCAACCAGAGCAGTTGATTTTCACATACATATCCGTCTGAAGGACTGTCCGCCTATATAGACTCGAAAAACTACATCTCAAAAGGTGTTACCTACTGCTACAGCTAGACCTCTAACAGGTACATTTTAGAGTAAGGCAGCATTTGCAGTGAAAACAATACTAATAATATAGATCTCACGTTTTGCATCTTCTCAAAAAAAAAATGATAATCATACGGTTGCTTATACATAAAGGTATTTGGAAACTGCTCCCAAGTAGTTTGTCAAAATTCTCAAAGACTTTTATAGGCCAAACAAACCGTTTTTTTTTTTTAAGTTTTATTTTAATTTGTTTGTTTCCCCACTATGTCGAATTTGATAAAAATCGTTTAATAATGTGCTAATATTTTATTATATATAATATAATGTTTGTGGTTAAACAAACAAAAATACTTTATTTATTGTGATCCAATTCGATTCATAACAGTTTTAGACTTTCCAAGTGTTGTATCATATCAAATTCAACATAAACGTACAATTGAACATACATGTATCTATGTACATATTTATTCCCATTGTTTTCATTTTACTATTATTATTTTTAAATGATTTTCTAACACTTTGTTCCACGAACTATGAATTTTTGGTTAGGGTGGAAGGGAAAACAATATTCGTATTGCATTTCATATTTGCAAATTTCGTAAAATTCAAGCGGGCAAATAATTACTTGTTGCAAAATATTTTGTCCCTTCCCCCAAATACACACATTGTTTATTCTAAACAAAATCAAAAAAATACAAGATCGTTGATCGCACAAATTTTGACTGGCAATTTGCTGTTCAAAAGGTGACAATTGCTGCCAGTCGAACTTCAGGGTACAGGGTAAGTGTATATTTCGTTGCAGTCCAAACAAAGTGGTTGCAGTCCAAATTGAACATAGACGACGACGATGACGACGCACAATGGGCAATTTAGCACAGATTAAGTCCAATTTCTTAATGTTATTAAAAACCGCTGTGTTTTTTAAACTTCAATGATCAATCTTCTTGGGTATAACTTAATCTTATTGTTGCTACAGACAGATGCCTTCTTCAACTATGTGAATCCTCTCAAGAGAACCAAAGACTTGCATAACCACAAACCCCAAGAATTGATTAAACAAGCGCTTGTAAGCAGCATAATTTGATCTTAAGGAAGAGGCAGACTTGGAAAGAAGTAGATTATAAAATTAGATTAAGATGCATAAGTATCTTAAAATGATTATATTAAGGATATATTCTTTCAAGTTGCCTTAAGGTTTTAAATTTTTTTATTATTTTTATTTTATTACAACAAAACTCCAACATTTCAAGTTCTATGTAAGTATATCGCGACACGCCACACGACAATTTGGGCCACAGTGCGACACACACACACACATACACACATATAAAAATATATATACATATATATATATATATATACATGCGTTCGTTAAGGCGGCACAGGGCACTGTTATAACTGGTTGTGTTTTGTTATTAATAATAGCTGCGACTTTAGACTATAGAGCAGAGTTGCTCACGGGCTTCTTATGAAAGAGCAAAGATCAATGCATACAAACAAAAACAGTGACCGTCGGTAAGGTAGTGGCGGATAGCGTAACAACACTAAACCTAGTACTGGTACAGCAAGTAAAATGATACTAGCGACTATTGTCCTAAGTAAATCTTAACTAAACACACCGTCTATCAACTGTGGGTCCCAGTTCTCTACGCTAATATAGCTAATAATAGAGATATCTCAATGCTTGCCTTTGGAGTGATGACAGAATTGTCAAGTGGAAAGTAAACGGTTTTTGTGTGCACTGAAAAAAAAGTTGTTTTCTTTGTAAGTTTTTTTTTTAACGCAACTCCTTTGCTGTCTCTGCTGGAATTCACTTATAATAGATGTCATGCATATATTTATATCGCATATCCATTTCTTTAAGTGCAAGTCCACTCATATCAACAAAATAACACTAAAGAACTGCGGGCCTTGGTATAATATAATAATATAATAAAGTATTAAGAGTCTTTTATTAAATGTTAACACAAACAGGGGCACAAAAATTTGGGCAGATATTGCCAGAGATGCAGTTTGCATTCGATGGGAAAATAAATTTTTTGGTTGGAATAAGTATCCAAGTAAGACTTTATCTTTTGGTAGTAAGGATGAGCGATTTTTCAAAATTTTATATTGAAGTGGGATTTTTGAAAATTTTTGATTCGACTGATGTAGTAATTTTTAAAAAAAAAACTTCAAGTATTTGTTTTACGAATGCCAAGTAAACTATAAAATAGGAACACTTACAATCCCTATTCGGTAAATGCAATATTTTAAAACAGAAAAATATTTTTATTACGGAAAAATGGACAAAATCATTGAAAAAAAATTGATAATTTTGCAGAATTTAATTAAATTGATTTTTTTTTATATTTTATGGCCAAGATTCTTACTATTACAAAGTTGGCAACTAGATAAAAAAATCACCTGTTTTTTTGATAATTTAGTAGTACTTAAGAGTGACTTTAGCAGGAAAATGGTTACAAAAAACAGTTTAAAAATATGGCTGCACTCACCTCGTGCTTAAATCGCTTGCTGGCACTGCGCCTTAAGGTGCTGCAGTTTCCGTTGGTAATGGAATGATTTATCTCCTCTACGGTGGCTGTGCTGGGCGCCATGCAACGTTTGCTCAGTTCAACCAGTTCAGCAATAGGTTGCACCTTCAGGATAATATAACATTTAAAACGAATTAGTTTATTGTTACTAAAAATTAAAAATGTTGACGAATGACATGTTTAACCCAATCTATAAATTGGATCCGTATTTATAATTCAATTTCCATTCAAGATAAAATTTTGTAATCTATTAAATAATAACTTTGTGCATCGAAAATGATAAAGTTTTAAACTGATTTCACATATCACACTGTGTGCAAATTTTATTTCAACTGCTAACTTTATTCCTGCCTTAGCGTTTTTTTATGTGACGTTTCAAAATTATATTTATTTGTGGCACAAACTATATCATTCGCTAACAAATATATTTACTGCAATTGTTTTGACTAACATATGGCATCCGCTGAAGCGGAATGGTTTGCATTCCTTCAAGCAACTAAAAGATTATACATTTATCAATCCTTTTTTATAATATCTAGTCTAATAAAAAATTTTACACAATTAAGCTTTTATTAGAAATAAAAAGAAAAATGTTATATATCTATATCCCAGGTTTTTAAGTAGTAAGTTGAATCACCATTATGTGTGCATCATTATGTGTCGGTTCTGGAATAATTTCTTACAGAACTTCCCAATAATCGGAAATATTACTCACAGCAATAAAAATATTTTTTCAAACGGTTTTATAAGTAAAACTTAAATTTAAACTACACAACGCAATCTACAATATAAGTTTAATATCGAAGTTTATTGAAACTTAATAAAAGTAAGTTCAATAAATATTGCACCAAATAACACAATAAATATAATTATTTAATTTCAGTTTCTCGAAAATTTCGATTTTGGGAAAACATATTTTGTCTTTTATTTTCATTTTTTGCATTTATATTTATTTTAAAATGTTTATCAAACGATATGTTGGAAATATTGAATCGTAAGTACCAAAAATACGAGCATGTTCTTATAACTTTGCTCTTGTTGTCGAAGTGGGTACACTCAACCAATGACCTCTTAGTAAAGTCAAAAAGTCAGATTAACGTTACGATTACACTTTTCGGCTATTTAGTCCACAGAGGACTCGCACGATTATATATATTTAAATAAATTTCTCTATTTATGCATAAAATCTATGTATATTGATAAAAAAAACACAAACCTCTACTGTAACCGAATCACTGCTGTTGCGAATCATTTCTATAATAACTTCCCGAGAAAGTTCACACACACGTACACCGTTAACCTTAATTAAACGGTCGCCAGGCAGTAGGCCAGTTTGGCCACCGCCGGCACCAGGCTCAGCAAAAATAACCGGACGAAAAATTGGCGATGTCAAGGACTCGGTACGATCCATGCAAATGGCTTTGCGCAAACTAAAGCCAAAATCGTGGCGAGGAGACTTTTGCCGACGTATGACTAGTTCTCTGGGCACGGGCAATTTCACCAGTTGTATGGGCGGCAAAGGTAAATCCATATCATCGTAAGTGTGAACACGAGTCCAACGATTAATGCCATGCGACTCGCCTACAGGACTTAATGAGAACGGTGGCGTAGCAATTGAAGAATTTGTAGTATCTGTGAGACTGTCCGCACTTGGCGATGGCGATGTCAATACGTGAAAGTGGCCCGAATCAGCAGCAGCACCAGAATTTTGGTTAGCAGCAGTTTGAACAGCATAACGAGCACTAGCCGGCAGTGTTCTGGCACGCAGTTGAAGCGGATTTTCGACATCACTACGCAAACTTTCAACAGAAGTGAAAGATGTGCCATGCTGGCTAGAATTTGAGCCCAGTGATCCTGTGGCAACATGCGGCATTCCACTCTCATAAAGTAGTTCATTTTTAATGGTATTGCGTATGAGCAGCTCTGGTGTGCCGCCTGGCGGATAGCTTATCTCTTCATGCACATTACCCATATTGCTTCGTGAACCCTTCAAAATGCCGCGTTTCGGTGGCTTTGGTGGCACTGGCGGTTGAAACCGATTCTTTTGGGGAGTACAAAATTGGAGTCATCATAATAAATTTTTTACAAATTTAAAAATTACCTTCACTCCACTTTCCAAAATGGAATGGCTAAATTCACAATAGTTTGCATTGACAGCACCTCCTCCACCTTCATTCAATGAAGTACTTTCAATATGTGTCATCACAGATTCTGTAATTTCTTCATTGCCTCGATCCCGCTCAGTTCCTGCCTCACTGCCTGCTAATGCATTATCTGCATTAAGTGCGGCAAAGAAATCTGCACTATAATCAGCCGTAATGCCACTGGGCAGTTTTTCCTTCTCTTTACGTCGTCCACGTATCTTCAGAGAACGTCGAACCTTTTCAGTGACAAATTTGTATAAAAAATGAAAGTACATGATGTAAAATCAATGATGACAACGTGCGTCGTCGTCGCCTGGCTTACCTCATCAAGTCGCAAAAGCTCATCCGTACTCATACTACCGGTGACACTGCTCTTAGCCTCTTTGCGTAACTTTTTCTCCCGTTTGCGACGTTCTTTCTCCTCATCGCCAGCATTTTTCTTCATAAAGTTAAACATATCGCTTAACCGGTAATCCAGTTGGTTTACCTCCTTGCTGCACTATCTGCATAGATATGGATGCGTAAAGTTAGGTTAGCGACAAGCTCTTTGTTGTTGTTGCATGCCTAATTTGATTTGTATTTTCGATGTTAGTCAGGTACTGTGGCCTATGGCCAATGGCAACAATATTATTAATCCACTTAATGTAATGTTCCCCTTTTAATTATTCTACAAAGGTTATTTTTTAATCATTTTTTACTGTTTTGCAAACAAAAACAAATACAAAAAGAAAGTTGACTGTCTATAATTTGTTTTTGCAAATTGAGTTTCTTTTTTCTTTTGATAAGAGCACACACACACACACACACACACACACATAAGTATGCGCACACAAATACCGAAAGTTTAGAAAATAATGCATTTTTATGTACAATTGCAGTAACTGTTTTATTAAAATAGCACTTTCAGTTTACCTTTAATTTTTTTAACTTTTCAGCAATTTATGTTAAGCGATTTGTTGAGTTTTTTGCAGCAAAGTTTTTGTTGTTGCGATTTGGGCGTGTTTGTTAACAAATTGGAATATAACGTTACGCATTTTACTATAACTATATGCTTAAGCGCTACGCAAACATTTTATTTTATTTATGCATAGTGAAAATAAATAAAAGGTGTTTTAAAAACAAGAGCTAAACAATTTGTATACTAATTTATTTAGTGTTACTTTTGAGTAGTCTACAATATTTGAGTGAGAATCGTTGCTCATTTGAGCTGAATCTTTTGAATCACATGTGATTGAGTCAGTTTAATATTTTCGAACAAGATGGCAGCCACTGCCGATAACTGACTGGTTACAATTTTAGCTTGCAGCACATATTTAACTATTTTTCCTATTAAACTTGAAATGCTAATTAAAAACCACGTTTTTGCTGCATTAAGCTTCAATTCGCTTTTATTAAAATGCTTGCTATCGATAGAGAAATACTTTAGCTTGGTTGCATTGCCATATATCGCAGAAATATTGCAAGTGTATATCGGTATATCGACACATCCATTAAGGTTCGCCATCATTATTTTTTTTTATATTTCTATACAATTACTTAAAAATTATAAAAATAAAAGCCATTAAAAGCATTCAAATACAATTACAATCTTATGTGCAGCACAAAAATCGCTTGTATACGGGTGAATAAGTGTTCACCGCTTTATAGAAAAAAAGTGACGCGTAAAAAGCAAAACGGTATATGAGAAACTAATTTAATGACATTTTTTGCGCAGCGAAAAAACAAAACTTCAAACTTTATTAAAAAATAATATATGTGCATTAGTATTACTCTGCGTAAGCGCATTTGTTTTAAAAATGGCATATGCCTCGCCTATTGCCGTCCTATATGTATATTTGACTTCAAAAGACCTTAAAGCGGCAGCAACAACAACAAGAACATCCCAAGAAATAGCAACAACAATCGCTTAATACCCTAAAGGCCAAACTCATTTGAAAAAAGAAAAAAAGTTCCTATTCTTTGATTTGGTTTGTACCTGTAGCGGCGGCGATGGTGGCGCTTAAAACAATTAATACAGTTCGTGTTTTCCCCCTCATTTCCTCCCCGACCCTTCGCCATCCACCGCAACTTAAATGCAGTTTGCTAAATTTATAACCATGTCAGCGCAAACGTTTGCATACATAAAGAGCTCCTTGTACATACATATGTATATGTATGAATGTTTATATGTATGTATCTACATACATATGTATGTACATACTGTGTATTGTGAAGAAAAAAAAATTCCAACATATTTTCACACACAAACACCAATGCAACAACAACAGACGTTCGAAAAAAAAAACAGCCGTGGCCTTTGTTATTACGGCTGGTAATACATTTAAAGTTACGTCTTTTTCTTGTTGAAGTTTGCCGGATTATTCATAAATTTGTGATCTTCCGATCATAGACTAATATGCAATGCTTTCCTGCAGTTGGTGAAACAATATTGTTTCCAATGCGTACGTTGCATCAAACACATTACGCGCATCCCAGCTATTAAAGTCGCTGATAGGAACAAAGAATGTTCCTCTCGAACCAAGTATAACCGCATCCTACCATGAATCCCGTCAGAATGACCGTCTTGTAAAGTGTTCTTTTCGTATGTGTTTTCTGTCAAGAAACAGAGAGAGAAAGAGAGAGTTCTACTAAGCACGTACTAGCACCTGTTGGCATGTGTCACTCTCATTTAAATTCTACTCTTAGGCTGAATAAACGCTGAAAGCTCCTTGACAGGCTTAAAGATAAAGCTTACTTGTAATAGATAAACGTAACTACGAATCCTGCTTTAGCTGCATCCTTTTCAATTGCTTTGAAAGCGATAGTTATCACTTGATATCACTTAAAGCCAGTGGTGTCGATATTCTCAGCCTGATTAAGAAGCTGACCAAATCTGTTTGTTAATATTTTAATATTAATGTTTTGTAAAAGAACTACTATAACATAAATAGTAAAATCATGGACCTTGGTAGAGAAGTGGTATTAAAGGCATTATTTCCCTATTAATTAGAGTCGCCACCGTTCGGATTGGGCTATTCACTGTGGGTCCCTGTTTGCTTCGGACAGCTAGAGATATTTCCAAGCTACGCCTTTTGAGCGATGTTTGCATAATCCAGAGGAATGCATTTTAAAAAATCAATTTGTCTAACTGCATACTTATGGTTAACAATTAAACTCCATGCGATTAATGCAATTTGGTGCGTTACCAGAAGTATATTAGACTACCTTTAATTCAATAATTGTGCTGAAACACGAAACTCACTTATTGCAATATTTTTGACTGAAATGCTGAAATTAAACTTAACTTATACATTATAGCATAACTAGGAAATACTTTCAATTGATAGAGCATTGACGTGGTATTCACTGTGGAAACAATTGAAGCTTATTATCTACAAGGCTTCAGCAAAAGCCCACTGGCAGTTGTGGGGCATAATTGAACTCCAGATCAAGTATAAGGATTATTGTTAGCTGCATTTTGGACATTTCATCGCTGATACGCTCACAATATCGACTATGTCGTTGCCAACAACTGGCGTTGGGCACTTACGCCCACATATTGTAAGAGAAGGCTGGCTACAGAAACGTGGCGAGCATATAAAGACTTGGCGTCAGCGTTACTTTGTTTTACGAACAGATGGCACGCTTATGGGCTATCGCAACAAACCAATGGATACCACACAACCAGATCAGCTGCTCAATAATTTTACTGTACGCGGCTGTCAAATAATGACCGTAGATCGGCCCAAACCATTCACATTTATCATACGCGGACTACAATGGACCACAGTCATTGAGCGCACATTTGCTGTGGATACAGAAGCCGAACGCCAGCAGTGGACGGAGGCTATACGCATTGTGGCGAGTCGATTGAGCGAAATGGGTGAAACGGCCATGTCACCATCACCGCAAACGGATATGGCAGATGTTGATATGGCTGCTATTGCTGAGGTAGAGCTATCCGAGAAATTTTCGGTGCAAGGTACGACTCGCAACAGTGGAGGCGTTAAGAAAGTGGTATGTATCTTAACACGTAAATACGGATGACGACAATTAATCTTGATTTAATTTGCAGACATTAGAGAACTTTGAATTTCTAAAAGTACTGGGAAAAGGTACTTTTGGCAAGGTTATTTTGTGCCGCGAGAAAGCTACAGCAAAATTATATGCAATAAAAATTCTGAAGAAGGAGGTAATTATTCAAAAGGATGAAGTGGCCCATACACTTACAGAAAGTCGTGTTCTCAAGTCAACAAACCATCCGTTCCTGATTGTAAGTACACACCGTTCAAAATATACACTTACAATTAATTCGATGATTGTGGTATTAATGATAATGTGTTTTTTAGTCTCTTAAATATTCATTTCAAACCAACGATCGCCTATGCTTTGTTATGCAATACGTAAATGGCGGTGAACTCTTTTGGCATCTTAGTCATGAGCGTTTCTTCACTGAGGATCGCACACGATTCTATGGTGCTGAAATTATATCAGCGCTGGGCTACTTGCATTCGCAAGGTATCATTTATCGTGACTTGAAACTTGAAAATCTATTGCTGGACAAAGATGGTCATATTAAAGTAGCCGATTTTGGTCTTTGTAAAGAGGATATTACCTATGGTCGTACAACGAAAACATTTTGTGGAACACCGGAGTACTTAGCGCCGGAAGTATTAGACGATAATGACTATGGACAAGCAGTGGACTGGTGGGGAACCGGAGTAGTCATGTATGAAATGGTAAACAAAATTTCGATTATTAAACTTTTATATTTCTATAACGACATTTTTCAATGTTTTTTTTCTATTTTCATAGATATGCGGCCGTCTTCCATTCTATAATCGCGACCACGATGTACTGTTCACACTTATATTAGTGGAGGATGTTAAATTTCCACGAAATATAACCGACGAAGCGAAAAGCCTCTTATCTGGTTTGTTAGCCAAGGACCCGAAGAAACGTTTAGGTGGTGGTCAAGATGACGTGAAGGAAATACAAAGGCATCCATTTTTTGCTAACATAAATTGGACAGATTTAGTACTAAAAAAGGTTTGCACTCAATGCCAAAAATTAAGTATATTTATTTAATGAAATGTATATTTATATAGATACCACCGCCATTTAAGCCGCTGGTCACATCCGACACAGACACACGCTATTTTGACAAAGAGTTTACGGGTGAAAGTGTTGAGTTAACGCCTCCAGATCCTACTGGTCCTCTAGGTTCAATAGCCGAAGAACCATTATTCCCGCAGGTCAGTGAAACACAACTACGATAAAATTTACGTTTAAAAATGTATTTATCTCTATTTGCTTTTTGCACCAACAGTTTAGTTATCAAGGAGATATGGCCTCAACATTGGGCACATCGTCGCACATCAGTACTTCCACAAGTCTTACATCAATGCAATAGAACACCATTATGGAGCTATTGGGGCAAAAACCAATAACCAAAACAAACTCTATCACTAAGTTCACAAAAAAATAACACTTGAGCGATAGTAACTTATTTCTTACAACGTCAACGTCAACAGAAAGCATAAAACGGCAACATTCAGTTGGAAAATAAATAAAAAATAAAAGTTTAAACGAGATATAAAAATAGTTTAATAGGTATAATAAAACATATATACTTATATATACATAATTATAACTTTTTAAGTATAATGTCTAAAGTGATTAGTTAATTTTTGAAGCAAGTACAATATTTATAAAGCTATTGAGCAAAGTAACAACAAATACATACAATATTACATACACGAACATATTGACATACACGCCACACCACACAAACACACACACACACACACTGAAACAAACAAAAGATGAAAAAAGTAATATTAACGGAGTAGCACTGTGTACCATAAAAACAAAACCATATAAAATATTTTTACTCCAAAGAAAATAAAAAAAAAACACGTTAAAGTGTCCTCTAATTCTAACTCGTTATACTTCATATGTAAAACCGAATCAAATAAAAAAAACTTTATGTAGCAAACAAATAAAGAATAACTACAAAATAAACCTGCACTTTAAACACGTAAATGCGCTTAAATTTTTAACAAAATAATGATTAAAACGCTGAAGTTTTACAACATACGTTTTGTTTATATATATAAATTTGTATATACTTGTTAATCGGTTTTCAAGCAATGTTTAAAAACATTTTGTCTTATTTTTTCTGCATTACGTATACCCTGTAAAATATATTAATGTTTAACAGTGACTTTCTTTTTAATTTTTACGTGAAACAGTAGATAAAACCTTTCAACAATTTAAAAATGAGTATAGTGAATATGAAAAGCATATTGCAGAGATTTTGACTTAAAAATTGTTTCGAGTGGCAATTATAAACATTTTAATGAAAAAAAAAACTAAAATTATTGAATAAAAAGATAAACTTTTGATATTTTTATATACGCGATAAAAAAAAAACAAAACTTATTTTATTTTTTGTGACAGCAAAAAACCAAGATTGTACATAAATAAAAACTAATTACATAATATGGAAACTCATGTTCGGAAATTTTCACTAAATAAAATACATAAATCAAGTATACGCACTAATGATTCTGTCACTTTTATATAAAACGTAATAATAACGATTAATAAAAAAATTAAGCTTTCCTTGGTACAATGTTGATCATTGCATTCACATATATAAGTGTGTTGGTATTGGGATTCAACGATCACATTTCGGGTATAAGGCACAATTCAGAAAATTGTCATAAATTGCGTAAATATATTTTACCTCAGGCCTGTATTGAATGCTTTTAAGAAAAACAAAAGAATAATATGGAGTATACACAAGCTAAGAAACTGCCAAATACATCGCGCAACGTTTTTCAAGATATTTGTAATGTAAAATTTAAACGACATTTATTTAATATACATACCTTCTCGTATTCTACATTTGAATACCACAAAAAACCGATAATATGATGCATAAAAGGTGATCTTACATGCTGCACTTTCGTAATTGATTCAATTTAGATAAATGCCATTTTCGATTTATGTCAGATAATGGTTTCTTAAAATTTTTGATGGCATAAAAATACGACCAATGAGTCATAGAATTTGTGGAAATGTGCACAACAGACCTCATTAAATACAAATTATGAGTAGTAAAACTATATAATAAGATCTAAAAACAAATTACTAGAAAATAATATAAATCTCCTCAAACGAATAAGAAAACGTCAGATTATAAGGAACCAGAAGCTGACCACAGATCTTTTTCTTCAGATTAGTTTGATTTTTTTAAATCAATGTGTCAACCGCCAATGACAATATTCGTAAGGACTTTCAATAGAGTCTGCAGGGAATGATCTGTTTGGCAAGACGCACCTGTCCTGCGGGGGCCCTAAAAATTTCAATGAAGTTTACACTGTTGTAAAAACAATTGAGGAGTAAGGGCCGCAAACTTAATAACGAACGCTCTGTAGACTTTTCAGGCAAGTAATGTAATGCGATTTGAGTATATGTTTCATCAGAAATCGAATAATCCGGTCTAAAGCAAACACAAAGCTTAGAATGGCGAATATTAATGCCTGGACTCCACCAGTGTAGAATTACAGCCACAAATGATTTAAACTCTGTAACTATAGACGCAATATTGAAATTGTTAGATATTTCGATGCCTGACTCAAGCAACAGATTCAAGCACTGCCAGTTGCTCGGTGCTTGTGCCTATGCACGGTCTAGCTAAAGCAATGACATTTCAACATTCACACCCCCAATTCTGGTGCTGAATTGTCGGAACCATGGTCAGATATTCTTGGCAAGTATGCATAAAATGCTTTGGGATGGTTTCCAAGAATAAGATTCAACCAAAAACCTCGCCAGTACAGGAATCTGTTAAGAATTTGGTCGGTCTGGGACTTCAATCGACGGTGGAAGGCGTGATTGCTACCACAGGGGTGAATACCCCTTTACGTGTCGCCAGCGGTCGCAATCCATCCTCTGAACTGGTGGGAGCAGGACAGGACAGTTATACAGCTACTGCCACAACGTTACGCAATATGAGGCGCGGTACCGCCGTCCATGAGGACACGGACAGCGACCTTAAAGCACTTCAATATGTGCCCCTCGTAGGGAAGGGCTCAGGAAGACCAAGGGGGGCATGAGAGCCCAAGCTCACACCCGAGGAAAGCTGGTGTGGGCCGATCAAAAGATCAAGGAGGACCGAAAATACTACGCAGAAAAGCCGGCAATGAAAGCTAGTAGCAGTTTGCCAACAAGGTCGAGGAGTTGCCGATGACCAAAAGGCAGCGCTCCGACGACCAGGAGAAGGCGGATGTGCCTGGAGCAAGCGACCACGGCAAAAAACCAACGACAAGCACGCAAAGAAGCTACTACCGAAGAGGGAAATTGTGAAGCAGCTTCTACCGAAGAGGGAAATTGTGAGCGATGTGCCGTGACGACACCTGATCGTAGCCTTCGACGAAGGCAGTGGCCCGAACGATAAAATGAGACCCGAGCTGTTGAAAGTGGTGGAGCAGAAGCTTCTGGAAGCCCTACTCGCTAGAATGGAGGGTAAAGATTCTGAGATGACCTAATCTTGAAGTGGGTCACCGACAGAAATTTGATTGAAGCTGAGGATCTGTTGAACCCCAGGTTCGGAAAGATGACGTGGGTCTTAGGCAATGTCTGCCTACGTCTCAAAAAACGCCACCCGGTCGACAAGAATAAGAATACCTTAGAGGCTGGCGTGGTGGAAAAGGACCTGGAGATAGCCAAGGTCACAGAGGTTGCTCACGGTCTGAGCATAACAGACGAGAGGGAGGAGGATGGTGGCCTAACTCTGCTAGTCGGTGGATCTCCTTATAATCTTGGAGGAGTTCGTTGACGTGGCATTAGTGCAGGAGCCTTGGATAGCGTCGGGGAACAAGGTTTCTGGGCTAAAGTCTAACAACTTCCACATTTTCTACCCGACAGCAGTTAGTAGAGCTAGAACAGCAATCCTGGTGAGGAAAGGCATCTATGCTTTCCTTATGACTAATTACAGCATTGTCGATCTTACTGTGGTGGCGCTGGAGGGCGGCAATGATGAACCACTTTTAATGGCAGCCTGTTATTTGGCGCACGAGTGAGTGACGCCAACTGCGTAACTGAAGAGGCTGCCCAGGTGGTGGGCCGGAAGAAGTAGCCCTTGGCAATCGGCACCGATGTCAATGGTCACCACGCCGTGTAGGGAAGCAAGAACGTAAACGATAGAGGTAAGTCATTGCTATATTTTATTTTAAGGCATGACATAAGCATTAAGAGCACTGGGGAATCGCGTCGGGAGCGAATACTGTGGTCGCGGATTGAAGAGTCCTCAGCAGACAATCCTTCCCCGACCACAAGTATATTGAATTCAAGGCAAAGTTTGAGTGCAGTGTGACAAAAAATGCATACAAAAGCCCTTTAACACGAACTGGGACAGTTTTAAAGCCAAGGTGGCATGGATATATCCCCACCTCACCACATAACATCAATGGATGGCATCGAGAAGTCTCTAAAGACCCTCAGTCACCACCTAACACAAGCATTCAATGAAGAATGCAAGACAACGGTTGCGAGAAGGAAACACAGGCCACCCTGGTGGAATCCGTAGCTAAACACTCAATGCATGGACCTGCAATAACTTTTTAAGCTCGCCAAAAAAGTAGAGGACGAAATAGTATGGGACGAATACAAGATACGGCTTCGGGAATTTATAAAACCAGTCCGACAACCCAAAAGAGAATTTTGGAGATCAATGTGCTCCGGCCTGGAGAAGGTCACGGAGACAGCAAGACTCCACCACCGCAATGCTTAGCGAGAACTTCCCATGCTGCACTGATGCCCAGTGCTCAAAGGTAGAGGCAAACCGGGAAATGCAGGCACGTGCTGCCAAAACACTACAGGCCAATTAGCTTCACCTCATTCTTGTTCAAGACGCTCGAAAAACTGTTGGACCTTCACATAAGGGAGAGCATAAACCACCCGTTAGAATCTAACCAGAATGCCTACATGAAATCAGTGGACACAGCATTGCACTCGGTAGTTGCCCCCATTGAAAAAGCCCTACATCACAAGGAATATGCCATGGGCGTTTTCCTAGACATCTCCGGTGCGTTCAACAACGTGTCCATGGAAGCCATCATGAGAGGCCAGCAAGCCGCAGCAGCCCGTGAGGCAGCATACTCTTGGATAAGGAATTTATTGAGCTGTAGAAGAGTAAGTGCCGTATGGAGAAGCAATGAAAAATCCAGATACCTTCGAATCGTGGAAAACAACGGCGCACACTGTTGTGTATAACAGGGGCAATGAAAACCACTTATACTAATGCCCTGCAGGCAATATTCGGAGTTCACCCCTTGGATATTCAACCCAAAATGCTAGGGCAGAAGATAGCACAACGTCCTTGTGCGGCAGGAAACCTTACACTGAACAGCTACGGGCACGGCAAAATCCAATCTCCAATCCAAACTCCAATCAACAATTTTAATCAAAACCACGCAAGCTTATGCCATTAGCTCCAAATTTATTCTGACATCCGGGGTCTCACTAGATGCGCTAAGCACCCGCAAGAGGATGCGCATATTTTGGGTTCCCAGCCACCAGGGCATTGACAGTAACGAAATGGCAGACAGGTTACCTAAGGAGGGTGCCAAATCGACAAAAACGAGGGCTGAAGACGTAGGGAAATCGACAATGCATGGACGAAGTGCAGGGAACCAGGATTCAAAGAAACCCTGGAACCTTCTATGTAACTTCCCTGCCATCTGTACCTCGGGAGTTAGATTTCTGGGAATGCCAATGTTTGACACCCTTGAAGAGGCAGCTCGTAGGCCACCCCAGAGACTTTTAGCTTTCGCGAAGCACACGCGTATATTGGACTAGTAACGTATCCCTGAACATGACTCACGGCTGACAAACCCCGGTTCCACTATGGATTATACTGATTTATGTGGGGGTTCTACCATTCTAACCTAACCTAGGTTATAAGAGTCATACTTACTGATATAAGAGTCATACTTCGGACAGCGTTCTTACCATAAGTCCAAACAGAATAGAAGAATATGTCCTACCTGTTCGGAAAGATTTGAGTCGCCCACTGGGTTGCTCTACATAATTATAGCCGTTATTAACATGAGTTTGAGCTTGGACTGAACTATTATCTATAGGAAATGTTGTGTCGAATACAGCGGCTCAATGTCTAAAATGATTTTCTCAGGTCACTCAGTTTGATTATAAAGAAATTATTTCGTCTTTTGTTACTAATCTTCTGTTTATCTCTTTTGGGATTCGTTTATGCTCTTCTTAAAGTTTAGGAGTGCGATACCAGAGTTTGAGACATTGTATACCTTTACAACTATGTTTCGTCTTAAAAAATGTATGGGCGTTCGCAATATTATCTTTATGTGCAGTTTTAAGGCGAATATTTCCATTTTTTTCATTACAAAATGATGACAATGACTTCAGTCACTTGGTTAAAAATTTAAGGTTTTAAGACATCGCTCTTGTTGGGACTTTTGTAAAATTTTGGTGGTATTTTATTTAATGTTGTAGTTTTTTTATGTCGGCAAATCAAATTAAGAAAATATGTACAAAAATTGTTTTTTTGTTGGGTTTGGAAAAAGATTTCCAAGCAATATTACTGATACTTTTAACTGATCACATTCTTTTATTTGTAGTGCTTAAAACAGCTGTGGCGGGTGGGGAATATAGACTTTTTTATTAGGCAATACCCTAATAGTCCAGACATGTAAGTTTCATGGAAATAATAATTAAAAGCGTGTTTTATTAATTATACCTTTTTGTTACAGATCACTATAATGGATAATAAAAAATCTTATTCGGGTCGGCTGAAGAAATTGGTCAATTTTTATGCTTTTTTTTAAGTTTCCGATATCCATGATAACCATTAAGACAACATATTTATTATAATTTTGGAAGCTGTACTTAATTGTGGTTCTAGTTTGTAGAACTTAATTTACTGATTACAATAAGACCACCAATCATTACGAAAATAAAAAAATCCAGGATACAACCGTATCATATTTAAATTTTTCATTTTCCAAATCAAAATATTAAATTAAAATAATTTTTTTTTATGGGGTGTAATTTTCGGACACAATTCTTTGCACATTTTTTTGTTTGATTAAATAAGCAGAAAACTAAACTATTTGCATGTAGACAAAGAGTACGATTAGAGAGATATTTAAAGCAGAATAAAAACTTTATAAACTTTATTGACTAATATTGTCAGTGCTCTCTCAGAAGCGGGACGTAGAGTTTATAGCCGAATCCGATGATTTTCTTAGGCATATAGCGTCGCAAAAAAAAAAGAAAATACTTATATTCTATCAAATTGGTTTTATGCAAGTACGATTTATCAGCTGTATACTAAATAAGCATCTTTCGTTTAATTAGTATCCAAAGATTGTGTAAATTAAGCAAGAAAAAAAAACATAAAAATTAATCTAGTCTTGAGGCCTGCATTATAGAGATTCACGCACCGTAAATCCCAATTCATTATGAAATACCAATGCGTGTCTTCTACACCTAACACCTTATCTCTCCTTCTCTCTCTCTCTCTCTCTCTCTCTCTCTCTCTCTCACATACATTGGCACTCTTTTGCACTCATCTTATGGCTTAACCATTTCATGCAATTAAATAAACGAAAGTTTAATTTCGAGTCCATTGCCATAAGCAACAATAAACAAACCGGCGGCAATTGACGACAACAGACGCGCCTCCCCGGCAAACTCTTTAAACAATTCATTAGCGATGCTTTAAACGATTTTGGATCTGCGTTTTTCAGTTGTAAAACACTTAAGGCTGCTTTTACAAATAAATATTTTTCTCTTTTGAACCAAAGTCGCGTCAGGCTTTAGAGCCGCCCTGTCTGTCTATGGCGCTGCTTCAACTTGAGGAGAGCTTGTCAAGTGCCAATACACACTCCACTGATTCAATGTTTATTTATTTTTTTGTTTTTCATTTTTATAGTCTCTTTATAGGCATTTTCACGATAAAAACAATTTATGAGCGCAGAAGTGAAAATGGAAAAAAATCGTTCATTTCAAATGGATATGTATGCGAAAACGCGTGTAGAGGTCAATGTTACGAACGTCATGCTTTAGGGTTCGCTTTCTATTATTATTATCTATTTAGAGAACTGCAACATATATCTTATGAATCGCATGATGGGATTGATATAAGCAAATATTTCTTTGTACAGTTCAGTGAAGCCAAGAGTTTTGCATTGACATATTTGAGACAACTATGAATGCTGTCTGCAAACGATCGCAATCGTTCTTTCATTCTAAACTGCGATCCTATACAGAATGTAAGCGTTCATATAGAATTTTTTTATTAACTAATGTTTGCAACTTAGTTGCAGTACTCCCCTCTGTTGGTAATAAGATAAACAAGATCTTCAGCTCTTCTTATTCCAGGCCATTCTCTGATGTTGCGTAGCTAAGAAAGTTGCTTCCTTCCAATGGCACGTCTGCCCTCAATTTTGCCTTTCATAATGAGTTGCAGTAGTTTATATTTGTGGCCACGCATAACATGACCAAAATATGTTATATACCCTGCTTTTATTGACTTTTCTTAGGACTTCCTCATTTGTGATGTGGTCGATCCAAGAAATTTTACGCATTCGTCTCTAGATCCACATCTCAAAACTTTCTAGTTTGTATACCTGAGCTACTTTCAAGCTCCAAGTTTCTACACCATACATCGAGACAGACCATATATAGCATTTCACCAAGAGTAGTCTCAGTTAAAAATTGAGTTGTCTATAAGTGAACAACTGTCTGAATTTTTGAAAATGACTACGAGCTATTTCAATGCGGCATTTGATTGCTTGATCAGAGTTCCAATCAGTATTTAACCACTCGCCACGATATTTGAAATTGTGAACTTGTTGAATTGTTATTACATCATTGTCATATCCGATCTTTCTCCTGCTCACTATCATAAACTTCGATTTGGAGCTATACACATTTAGATTGTACCTCTTACTGTTACTAACAACTCGATTTACTAACTCTTGGAGGTCTTGTATGTTATCCCGTAGTATCATCTGCATATCGCATGTTGTTTATGAACTCTCCATTTACTTTTATCCCTTTTTATATAGAATCGAGAGTCTCCGAGAAAATGGCTCAGCATAAAAGTAAATAGCAGTGGCTTACAATCCTGTCGTACTCCATTCATAATTTTGGTCTCTATCGAAGTTCCGTCTTTATTTCTTATGTGTGCTGACTGATAAGGAAGTACTAATAATTGATGCAAGTGATTATGTTTATGTCAATGTCCACTGTTCTTAGAATCTGAAACAGCTTGTCAGCTTGTAACTTTGTCGAAAGCAGTCTCGTAGTCTTTGCACCCTCATTTCGCCGGATGCTGAGGGCCGTTGTGATTGGTTTTCTTCTTCCATATGATTTTTCTAGGGATAATACTTCATTAGTTTTCCGTTGCCTTATGAAGGATTTGCAGTTTGCTATCTGTGAATCAGCCGCCCTTAACTTAAAGCACACTATCACTTTTGATCTACCGTATTACTTTACTTAATTTACTTAAGAAAATCAGGCAATTGCTAAGAAAATAAGGTCGTTGCAATTTTTGAATTTTCCATATGTTGAAGTATATATTTATTATTTTATTTATATTTATTAATATATTTATTATAAGCAAGTTTGTGAGCAGGGTGGAAAAATTAAAGTATATATTTTTATTTTTGGTCCGATCTAACGATCAATGCTTTATAGAGTAATCGACCGACGACTTTTATTGGACTTTCATACAGTCTATTTAATTAAGATCATTAATAATTTTACACATATCCTCAAGGCATTGCTATGCCTGTATTTAATAATGATAATAATATATATGCGTTTATATTTTAATAAATATATACATATTATATATTTATTGCTGGCTTACTAACGGGCCACTGCATGATCGCTGGGCATCTCTGTCGACGATGCATGCAGTAAGTGCAGGGAACCAGGAGTCAAAGTAAACCTGGAACATCTGCTATGCAACTGCCCTGCCCTGTGTACCTCGAGAGCTAGATTTTTGGGGAGGCCAACATTTGACTTGCTTGCAGAGGCAGCTCGAAGGCCACCCCAGGGACTGTTAGCTTTCGCGAAACACACGCGAAATGGTCATGGCCATCACTCACGGCCGACAAGCTCTGGTTCCACTAAGGATCTATGTCATGTCACACTACCCTGGGGGCCTACCGGCTTATCCTAGCCTAAACTATATTTATTGTAATATATTGTAATGTTATCTATGTAGGGCCAAAGGCACATCCAATTGCGTCAGTTACCCAACGTCGAATTTATATACTCGTCTTGACGTTCTACTACATTTTCTTTGCTTTTATTTCGTTCATCTTTTTGTGATTAGAACATTAGAACATGACCTTGCCGAACATTCACTTTCAATTTTTAATCTACACTCCGGGTCTTTATCAGACTCGATTAATCTAGATGCTCTACCTGTGCGTTTGGACAAAGACTACATGAGGTAGTTTTTGAGCATTTTTTCGTTCCAAAATACGCGTAAGTGGCGAAATATAACATTTTTTGAGTCATTTTCTGAATTTCAACAATGATCACTTTTTTCCACTAGAAAATCAATGATAACGACTAAAATAAATATGAATGTCATTTTCATATGTTTTCAGCGGTAATAACTGACACCATTTGCCACCTCTTATATTCAACTTGGTCAAGTATTTGAAAGCAACAAAATATTGTGGACTTGATTTGGAAGCTTATTTTTATCTAAATTGGTTTATAGAGCAAAATTATGAGGTCCGGAAGCACAAAAGACAGTAATGCAGCTCCTTATGTCTTCAGTAAATCGCAAATCCAAGAAAATATTATTACATTATTAAAAGTCAATCAATCTGATGAGGTTTCACACCTTTTGCTAAAAGCAGAAATTATTGTATACAAATATGCTTAAGGTGTCCATTAAATTCCATATTACATTATAGTGAAATACTGGATCATTCAATAAAAATTCCGATCGATTTTATCATGGGAGAAAATGCAGTTGATGGAAAAATTAACAGGCGTGTTTCAGAGATCAATTTGTACGTCTAAAATGCAATATATTGGGCCTGACATTTAAATCAAACTTTAATGCAAGATAAACCTCTACTAAAACGAAGAAATTGCAGATTAATGAAATATGCATTTAGTAGAAATATTATTGACATTCAATTTTAATTATTTTTTACTTTTTTTTTTTGTTTAATTAAGATGTTGCGACGTACACATACAATTATTATAAGACTTATTGTAAGACTCTTAGTATTAAAACATTAAAGAAAAAAATTGACAATAAATATAAATTCTATTTAACTAGAACCGCAAATTATTATTAACGAATTGTGTAATTATAATAACAAAACTAGTCCAATACATACTTAAACAACTCTTTGAATTACGCAAGCAGCATACTTTAATTTTTCTGATTGTGCATAGGGTGATCCTTCAACTTTTATGAAAAAAAAATTGTTTAGCACCTTAAAAAAAGTTTATAGTTTTATGACGTCTTTGGCTAAAACAGTAACGATATTTAAAACTTTTAGATTAGCCGTGTAGAGTCTTGTAACTTCTTAGTAATCACACCTCAACATATATTTTCATGGTATAATTATTAAAGGTGGCGAGTGTGGGCGAGAAAAAGCATTGTATGTTTTACTAGTATTCAGATATCGTAGCACTTGACGGTGATATTATCTTATTCGGACTCATTAACTCTAACGCCCTTCTTAATAAAGCGTTTTTGTCATTCAATCCAGAGTAAATCGTTATTTTCAATCCTAACAGTTTGTATACTTGCTAACTATAAATCCTCTAGAATTTTCCCTCTTACGAACGGTCAGTTCAATTGATCTTGTTCTCTGTGTTTACTTATATTGAATTGCCAAATTGTGCACTTTTACCAATCATGAACTATGAACACCCTACCCACTTGGACAACGGTCATCTTTTGGCACCTTTTCTTAAGAAATGTTTTGTAACATAAACTTAAACTTTGTGTAAGATGTGCGATAGATCTATCTATAATTGAACAAATTTTTTTTTCATGACATTTTTATTTGAACAAATGAATGAAAATATTTTTTTTTTGTCATAAAATTTAAAGTTTTTTAAACTTTATGTAAGATAGACAAACATTGGAAAAAATAAGTTGAATTTGACAGACGAAGAAAGAAAAGAACGTCGTCTGAAGATTTTGAAATCGAATAAGAAGTAATATGAATTAAATAAAAGTCACAAAAATGAAAAGCAGCCAGGGAATATTATCATGCAACTCAAGAAAAGGGCGAAAAAAAACAAAATTCATGCTGGGTTTATATGAGGCGGGGAAAAAGACGAATATTTGGATGTGGGCCACATGACAAAAGAAGATGAGCATTGCCATGGAGAGGTCTAAGATGACGGACTTAAATTATATTTTACCCGCTTGAATTAAATATTCTTTATTTATAAGGTCAACTTGAACTAAGTTGTACTCCTACATTAATAATAAATAAAAAAAATAAATAAATAGAGTGATTGAGCATGAAGTACAGCAAAAACATATGAAATCGTCTTAAGTATGGAAAAATGAAGATTCGCGTGCCTGAATAAGTAGAAACTTTAAGTATATTCATAAATATGTATGCAAAGACTTACTATTAGATATTTAATAAATAGCATTAGTTATTCAAAAGTTGAATAATAATAAACTATAAACACACATGCAAAACAAAAAGAAAATAACAAGAGGACACACACATATGCGACTAACCTTTTAAAAGTAATCTTACTTTCATACTCAACTAAAATAGGTAACAAAGCCATGAGATATTTTTTTCTATTGTACCTACCTTTGATAATTATACCATTAACATTTCTTTGCATCAAGCAAATGCAAATGGGTATGGGGCAGAATTTTGTGCTCTAATCACGTATGATATAGTTAAAAATGAAAGTCTGTCCACCTATGATACATTGGATAAAATTGAATGAAGAAGAGGATGTAGAGTATGCGCTTGTAAAATTGTTAATTTTATAGATCAGCTTCAAATTACGATTAAAATCAAACTCCACAAATGCGAGCTACATAAATAAAAATTGCAGCATTTGGAAATGCTGCTTCCCGAACTGAAATGTCATTAGCAACGCGAATCTGATGTATTAGAGCATGTTGCTGCCACTCAAAGTAGCAGCGGAGCATTAATAGGTGCATGTCGGGATTATTCCGAATTGATTAATGTACATACATGGATACAGTTAGTTCTTTATTTTAAGAAATGCTGACCGTTGGTTATGTATGTACATAAACTGCATTTGCCATACTTGGACTGATACATAAATATGTATTCATATGTATGTATGTACGTGAATGAGAACATAAATATTTTATATGTTTTTGGCTCGTCTCGTTCGGATCGTCCATATTGCGTGCAAAGAGCGGAGAAATTTTGTGCTCAGGCCGCTAAATTGGTCAGTGTACGGATTTGCACTTAACTCATATGTATCTATATATATTGTATACATATTTATATATGTATATGTATATGAAACAGGCAGCAAATAAATATCTACAGTAACTTTGTAGGTTCAAGATACATACATATGCATATCATTTTATGTAACCAAAGGAGTTGCCAATTATGTTGGACTTTCTTTCTTTAACGTGTCATCAATTATTTCGAACTCATCAATAAAGCCTGCAGTGATCCCTAATAAACAACAACATCAACGTTGGGACGTTTACTGACTCAGACTTGTTTTCTCTTCAAATACTCATGCGATGCCCTTTTAAGAGGGGCAGCTCCATTTAATAGGGTCACCGATATACACGATAAGTACCTAAAGTGAGGTTCAGCTCCAGGTTTCTTGGGCATTTTATACTGTACTTAAAATCAGATGATGCGACAGGTTTACATAAATGTATTTGGTAAGTGGCCAATTTAAACATTTTCGGAATTTATTTATTCTTTGGCTTATTCCAAGGAATGATCTGGTATCGTTGGTGGTTGGTTACGTACCGACAACAATATACCCTGCACGCTGTATCCTTCTCAAACTGTCTGCCTGTTTCTTGCAAGAATTATATTATACATTGAATGGATCTACATATATACCTACAATATCGGTAAATTTAAATTCTAAGTAAGTTTGAAAGGTATCGCCAGCGTATTTGAATGGCATAAGTTAAGTGGTGTGGAAGAAAACATCGTAAATCTATTGAGCGGGACGGGTGCTTGTATCGCTAAGTAACAAATGTTTATTACTTCATGCTTTATGAATCATCTGAACACATTTTTTTAATTGTGTTCCTTAATTAAAGTAAAGTCGAATTCCAATAATTTTAAACACAATGATGCAAGTTGTCGAACGGATCGAACCACGAAACTGTACTGCAAGATGAGCGAGAATAGATATCTGAATGAATTGCCTTCACCTTCTGCATAAAAATATTCTAAATTCTTTTGTGATATTTCTGCATTTTCTATTTTGCGTCCGATTTTCCATTAGAGTTATATAATAAAGTCATCTGATTGTTGTTAAATTCAACGGAGTGTTTGAGATGCATACTTTTAATATATAAATATACTACTTTTAAAAACTAAAACCAGAATTTTTTAGGTATTACTTCAAAAACAAAATTCAAATTTTTTGAGAAATTGCCCCATTAAAGTTATATAATCTGGTAACCCGATTTCAATAAAAATTTGCTTAGAATTGAATTGTTCATCCAAATCATTTCGATTTTTTTGAGGAGATGCAAAACACTCCCGTGGTACCTTTATCATATATCACTAATATGAAAAAAACAACTATAAACTTTTATGTTTCTATTTTTTTCAAAATGTTATAAACATTTTAGGCTATCGCAAAGTTAATATAAGTTAAGGGCTTTTTTATAGAAGACATGCAAGCAGAATGCAAATATCTGTATATTTATAGTATCGAATTTTTTAAGAATTTATGCAATATAGTAAAGAAAAAAGAATGTTTTATATTATTTTGTTCGCTTTAGTTTAAGTTTTTTAATTATGTCTATAAATAAATGTATAATATTTTAAGTTTGTTAATATCTCAACAATCACAGAGATGCTGAAACCAGCTCGAAGTAAAATCTAAGGAAAATGGCATCACTTTCAAGTTGATATTATTAAAATTTTCAATATGACTTCGATAGTAATACTACATAATTAAATTAAAATTGATCACGTTGAGACATTTTACAATTGTAGCCAATTAAATTCACTGTCATAAAATAAAGGTATTTTAAATACTGTTTACTCTAAGGTGTTTAAGGGTACAATTAATATTTGATTTTGGGACAAAAAAATTCCTTGACAACTACATTTTCAGCCACAACTAGGTGCAATGTCTGCTAATGAGCGTTTGATTTGATAAATTTAAATTATATAAATAGATTTTTCTGGCCACTTGATTCGTTTTATAGTCATATTTGTAAATAATTTTGGTCCGACGACTTTAACGCAAACGAAACCAATCAAATTGGCAAAATTTTACATTAAAATTAATACACCTTGTGTCGTAGGGTAATTTGGGCTTATAATCCTTACCCCTGAAGTATGATCAGAGCGACTTAATTAAGCGATCTACCCACATGTGCAAAGTCATAAATATTAAAGATTCTAAAAACCGCAATTATCAATTTTTCTGAACTTCCAACGACTTTATAGTAGCGAAATTTAGACATATAGGGAAGCTTCATAGGAGCTCGAAGCAAAAATTGATAAATTTGTTTATGTAGCGTTTACATTTGCTATCTCACGTGATATGTTCAAAGTTCTGACCAGAGTTGGTAATGGTAGAAGCAAGTACCAAATATTGCTCCTAGTCCGGTGCTACAACGGAAAAAAATCTCTGCAATAGTCATTAGCAGCTTATCTACTTATTTTATTTCAGGTGTCATTTGAATAACTCCCGTTGTGGGGTCTGTGAATGCAAGTTTTTTCGGAGCGGGCCTAAGAATTGCACTGAAAAACCACTTTTGCAATGTTTCTATTGCTTTTATGTAGATTATTACTTAGTCAGTTCCATTCACGCTGCATATTTTTGAAGTTGATAAGCATGCTGTTGGTAACTAATACAAGAAATAATTATTAGATTCTTGTTACAAAGAATTGTAGTCGCTAGAATACAACTAGACTTTAGAGCTGTATACGCGGATTCATGATGGTGCTCAAAACTCGAAGCTTACTCCTTAACGAAAGTGTGGAAGAGTGTCACATTTGGCTTGTGATTCTGATCCACCAAGGTATGTGTTTTTGTTACCCGTATATCCAAAGTTATCTGCATCTCCTAAAGACACAAGATGATCTCAAGAGGCACAATGTGTGTTGTTACCTTAAACTACCCTCAATCCCTGGCAAAAAGAAACCAATTTAAACAGCAGAATCCCCATTAAGACAACGACTTTTTGTAGAACTTGCAAACGTGATGACTTCAAAAGAAACATTGTATTCCAATTGGGGTTTAGCGCAAAATTAATTTTTAAGGTTGATTAGTTTATAATTATTTTCTTTTTAGCTCTTATGTGTTCGTTTTGAGTAACAGTGCAGTGCCAGTCTCAGGTTTAGCGCTGTTATCTTCCAAAGGCGTATTTCATAAATTTCTATTAATTTTCGGTATATGGTTTACCTGTTGCTAGTTTGCAACTTATTTTTGTTTTTGTACACCTAACGGACGCTTGCCTATGGCACGCCACTTTTAGAAAAGATTCTTCTTCGTGCAATTGTTAGTAAGAATGCACACCTGTCGTTCCAAACATTTTTGAGTACAGCAATTTCGAATAGGATTACCAATAATTATTCATGAGAATATTTACAAAAACAAATTTTTACCGATACTATCCAAAAAAGATGGTTAAGGTCATTTTAACTTTAAGGTCGCGCACAGACGGCTTTGGGATACACTTTTCTGCAATTAAATCAGTGAATATAGTTGATGTATTATGTATTATGGATGTACTAGTTAAAAATTCTCTAAGAATAAATTAAAAAAACTGTGCAAACAAAAGTTTTTGTGGCCAATTTTATGAAACTTAATGATAGTCGACTAATTGTGATATAATACCTCAACTAAAATTGTAAAATACTGTCAAGTACCGATGTGGAATAGAACATATAAAAACCTACAAAAATAAAAGAAATATAGCACAAAAAACGAATTTTTTTATCTATGTGATATTAAACTAATATTAAATTCTATGCACCGATTTGAAATGTTCAAATACTTTGATGGATGAGTGAATTTGATTACGATATCGGAACTACTTAGTTCATAAGAACTTACATTCTTTGCTCACAGCCTCGAAATATAGGCATTCATATAGACAGACAGAAGGATTTGGTTTTAACCACCCTTCTACTTCTGATGATACTTTAGATTTCCTTTTAGATGCAATAAACATTTTCGGCGTACAAAAATTTAGTATACTCTTTGAACCATAAGGTACAGAGTATTAAAAGTGGCCTTGAACTTGGCCAAAATAGTGATAGTTTTGTTTAACTTAAAAATTTAGAACAAAAGATGTAGCACTATTAAATTGCAGAGGTTGTAGGGAGGCACTAAAGCCCAGGGCAGGGTAAACCTGTTGGATAACTATAAAATGGTTCGCTGTCCTGTCGATGCCTACAAATTAGGTGACCCTGAGGAGAGTACTCAAACGTTCATGCTAAAACCTGCCGGATTTAGCCTGTTTATGAAATGTAGGATAAGGTAGTTTTCCGGATTTTTAATGTGTACACGCAGCCAGTAGGAGCGACTTTTGATGAGATTGCTAAAGGAGCTTGTGCGAAACAGTATGAGCCTTTGGCACCACATGTCGAGAAAAAAATGAAACCTCACTAGAAACCAAATAGTATGTGTTACATACCAACGATTTGAAAGGGACAGGTCGAACCAATTTTTTCAATTTACAGGTAGGCGAAGGAAGGATTAGCCAAGATTTCTTTATATGATTAATGAGTGTAGTCAGCAAGTGCGCCAATGAGCGAGAAAGCGAGAATCAAGTCCGTGAAAGGGTTGGCACATAGACACATGGAAATGTTGTGTTTTTCTAAATTTGTTCTCAAAGCCAAGGGATCATTTAAATTACAATTAATCCGCTTCTTATTATAGTGTTGCATTGATTGAATTGTGGTTCACATTTTTAAAAATGTACATGTACATGTTGCTTTGCTACAATAAATAAATTAGTAACAAAAACATAAACCAAGTGTAACATCCATAAACTAGCTCAATTAAATACTAAGTAACTTTAAAAGACCGCCCGCAGATGTTTTCGATTGTTCCAAATGCACGGCATTTAAAATATATTTTTCACATAAACAATACCTAAACGGAGAGAAACAAGGCTTTTTGTTAAATACTTTTAAAGACTTCTTAACTCAGTCCTAATAATAAGTTCTTGCAACTCATAAAATTATTATTATGAGGAAAAAGTTTTCTATTATAAAAGAAACTGTTCAAATTTGCAGGTAAGCAATTTATGAAAAACACAGTTTAAAATGAAGTTGCGTGCAGTAGCAGACATGCCTACACGCAACACGTCTTTGACGAAGAATTCTACTCATTAAACCAAAACGCCTGATACATTGGACATTGGATAATAATTTTGACATAAGTGTTTATAAAAGGTGCACACATGCCACTTTACAGATACTTTTAGCACTTTGAAAATTTCTGCAATTCTTAACTAATGCAAACCAAAAGAAAATATATCGGCACGCAAAGAGTAAGGTGAAGTCTTGTCACCGAGATGATCGGTAAGTTACAATAAATAGCAATCAGCACGTCTGACAGCATCAAAATGCCAACCAATTTTAATGATTGTTGCTTGATCATGAGTGCCTATGATATGTATATTATACAGAGCAGTAAATCCCTTAAGATGATATTTTTTATAATCAAATTCGAATCAAGTTTGCTGGCTGAAACTTTAATACATAGAGACACACCTCACCCACTTTATGGTCCAATGAGAATGACGACCAACTGTGTCTTATAGACAATTGTAAGCGGTCAGTCGTCTGTAAAGCTTTGCAGTACAATTTCTCGACTGCTTTTGGCATATACTGCAAAGAAGATATGAAAACATCCTTTTGGCATTTTTACTTCTCTCAATTATGTGGATGTTACGTTGTCCCTGTTTCTGCAACGATCTTGTTATCGCTGCTTTAAATCAACTTAATGTAGACAATCAAACAAGTTCTCAATTTTCTCCGGCTGAAGTGCAGTTCAATCATACATAGCTATCCAGCCGAACAAGTTGTCAAGTTGTACATACATATGTTTGTATGTATGTATATATATATGTATGTATCCACATTTAAAATAACCACATGACTTGGTGGGTAATCTTTGGGATATCCCCAAAAAAACAATTGATTTCAAAAATTGTATATAATACGAGCTACCATTACGATATTCAAATACTTCTGAGAACATCAGTTAAGCAACAATTTTTTATATAATAATTTATACAAATACTTACAAATTTCTGACACAACTGACCTTGTGCCACATGCCATATGCACTTGCCAATTCCCATTTGCCAGTTGGCAACTGGTGGCACATGCAGACGACAGACAACCATTTGGCAGCAGTGAAATCAAGAGACCTATTCAAATTTGTGGCTACAGCTGTTACAGCGTTGGTTCGTTGTAAAGACGATGGGCCTCGAGCTCACATGACACAAGTCCAACTAAAACAAGAAGTGCGGAACCAGATACTCGTATATGTATGCTGCATGTAACGGTCCTGCGGCTGCCTCGTGAGAAATAAAACTGTAAAGTGTGGCAATAGCCAAACGTTCTGGGCTAAACAGGTTACAGTAGTCGGGCAACATTTTTAGTTTCTTTAGATTATTCTCTAGTGTGCATGGAGGCATAGCATGTCTGACGTCGCCGGTGCCGAAGGTTGATGCACGCCACATACGCATACACACACACACACATACACACACAATATTCTCGTTCAGTGTAGCTCCCCCCTTAACACAGACAGAAGTATAGACGAAATATAAGTGGAAACCAGCCGGAGTGGATCCCGACAATGGGATACACTGTCCAGAAATATTCAATGGAAACAATCAACTTTCGTGGTTTGTTGCCGTTGTAATGGTTCAATCCCTACCAAGAAACAGTGATGAAAGTAATCAAAACTTAATGAGATATAAATATAAAATACTAAATAATCGTTAAACTACGGATTCGAGTCAAGTTTTTTTCCCCCGAGGTTTAGTTCTCTGTTTAGTTTTCCAATATTGGCTGACGAATTGGTTCGGAATATAAAAAATATCGCGTATACCAAAATATACGCGCAAAAAAATATTTAAAAATAATACAATAAGTTTCAAATTTCAGACATGATTTATTCATTCATAACAAAAAAAAAAATACAAAACAAAAACCAAATATAAAAAGAAAGAAAATAGAAAATAGGTAGATTTATTAAAAAAAAAAACGGTGAATACTGTTTAATTACTGTCATTATCTGTAGTGGAAATTATTCTTAGCCGCTTATTTTGATGACCTGCGCTTAAATCACTAGAATTTGTATCAGAATCAATAGTAAGAACTATGGATTGTTGTTCTGATTGACTTAGCATCTCCGGCTGAGTTTGCACCATAAGTTCAGTTAAAATTCCGATGAAGTTCTTTATGTCTTAACATGCAGAAACCCAATTCTTTTTGCAAAATTCGTATTATATTCGAAAATTACTACGCATAAAAATATGTAAACACGCAAAAAACGAAAAAAGCAATCGAGTTAAAGTGAGAATTTTGCGTAAAAAGAGGTCGCATAAAAAAAGGACTGAGTGTATACAACACTTAGTGGACTCTTGATACTATTTTATGATATTTTCAATTACTGCCGTCCTTACAGTTGCTTAAAGCTAAGCGTTAAAGCCAGAGTCCCACGTTGACGAGAGCCCTGTTCCGCAATATATTTTGCAGACTTATGAAGCCAATGTTTTACTTTTATTATTTTCATTTAGTTTCATTTATTGCCATAGATTTCTTGATTTATCCGATTCAAAAGATTACCGTTACTTATACGATCTAAAGCCAAGTTTTCTTCATTTGTTATTTAACGTTTGAATTTTTCTTTCGATGCCTTCTGTGTTCTTCCACGGGTCCAAGCCAAAGCACACACTTAACATTGGAATAAGATATTCTTAGCATAGTATTGATTCAAATGTAATTATACTTCTAGTTTCCATCCTATACGCCAAACGAGACTATTTCTAATGTAATAAGTTAGAGCTAAGTATGTTGATTCCTCATCGAACCCATATTCGATATGACAAACCCCAAAAGTTAAAAAATCGCAATGAAAATAATAACAAAATAAGGCCCGTACACCTCTCTAAGCCTCGTAGCCTTACTTTTCCAATTATGAGCAGCATTACCGATAGCAAACACAACGTCCAAACTCTGCTAAGTCAATTTTCAGCCTTGAAAATTCCCTAAGGACAATTCCAGAAAGTAGCGGGGATGGACGATGTCCTGAGACTGTTTGGGATCTAGTTGATAATTGGTTTGAGGAAACAGAGCTCGAATTAATAGGTAAACACGTGGTGTTCTCGTTTCATATTGAAATAATTGAGGGATTTGCTTAGATATATAAGATGATTGAGGTGAAATGCTGTATGACCCTGTCCAATAAGGAACTCTTAGAATTATGTTAAATTGTAATTGTCAGACTGTTTAATAGCTTACCGGCGCTTATTATGTTGACTCTATATATTATTATTCATTATCTATCTAAGTATAACATTTTTGTCGTATACATTTTGCACAAAGTAGTATTACTTATAACTTTCGCGCTACCATTTGGAATCATCCATTATAATTAAATAAATGGAAATCGTGTAAATTTTGATCTGATAGGCACGGACATATTTCACACGCTACGAGTAATATAACTATGCTATCGATTATTACAATATAAAACTTGCGTAAATAGGCATTATCGATATATTTCAATCACGTATTAAACTTATCGATTGTTTTCGAATAAAAAAATATTTATAGCTTTAGGTAAAATTTAATTGGGCGTTGATTCTCTTTACTCAAAAGGAACGCATTTAATCCTTAAAAAGAATTTTCAGTTTTCAAGCTGAATGAATGAAAAACTTATTGTCGTAATATGAACTGGCAAGAGACCCATTAAGCAAACAATCTGCGACTCGCTCAGCGTAGGAAAGTCAATGTCCAAGAAACCGTCAACCCATTGCCCACTGCTTGCCCCATTCGGGCAACATTTTGTTTTATTTAGTGCCTGTCTGCTCATTAACTAACTTTAATGTTACATTAATGTGTTGCTTTAATTTGTTGCTGGTCGTTGCCTTTGTTACTTACTTAGGTTTTTTAGTGAATAAGTGATCTGCCAAGTAAAATTTGTATGTTCTCCTGCCCTTCATTTCCCCAGGTTCTTTGATTTAATCGGAAGTAACCATATAATTCAAAATTATATTCATACTGAAGCAGTGTTGTTTAAATGTTTTCCTATGATATACAATAAGATTTTTTTAATACGTTTGTATGTCGGTAAGAAATCGAGGATTCGATACAGAGGTGGTCAAATTCATAGAAGCAAAGTGTTTGCAGAAGAAGCTAAATATTCTCAGATTAAAGATTCGTGATTAAATATTTTTATGTTTTCTTGTATTCACTCCTAGGAACTGTTTATGCGATTTCAGCGGTATTCAGCAGGCATTTCGATCCTGAATCGTAGCATCGCTGAACTTGCCACTTGGAAGATGTCAAGATTATGGTATCAGGCCCAAAATGGGCTATCTGCAATTGACTAGTTTACTCTTAAGGGCCTCTTAGGCCAGACATTGATTACTGTAATTCATTTCCCTACACTATGCAAAAAATACATTACTGTAACTTAAAATCAATAAACTTTACTGAAAAACAAATTATATATTATATTGATTGAATCCAATTTTAGTAATATATGCATAAATATTTTTTGTGAAAAACAACTTGTGTATGTCAATTTAAGTTTATTATTGCAGAAAATTCGTGTGGGGTTTATTATCTAAGGTTGAACAAAAGCATTTGCATGTTGCTGATATTAGAATAAAAATGTCGTCTTTCGGCTACATAACCCCGAATCATTATCTAGTTGCAAAAATAATCGATTAGCTTCGATAACAATACGTGTATTCATTCCGGATAACAATGAATAAAATAAAAACTTGAAAATACATTGCATACACGCCAATATCTTGGCTAAGATCTGCCAAGGTGGTACATGCCAATACATCAGGGAGTTAGGCTAGGCTGGCAGGCACGTTGCACAGACACATTACCAATGAACTAATGCCGCTTTATTATAAATGGCGACCTATTTGTCTCTTATGGACTTTCACTTTACACAGCCGTAGATCACACGACCAAAGACATCTTAACTTAAACACACCTCGATATATGGGCATGGGCATGTGCATATTCATATGCGTAGTTATATGTCAACTATAAAAGTTAACAACAACAGAAAACGCCAGGAGTGGACACCTTCTACAGCACAAACAGCAACGATTAAGCGATTTTGTTGTGTATAGATGTATGTATGTTTTTTGTGATGTTGTTTTCAAAAATATTTCAGTTTTGTTGTTACTAATCAGCGGGAACACTTTTAATTTTTAAGATGAGCAGCTGTTTTCAATTTGGTCGTCACATAAACGATTAATCAAATTTGATGCAAGCAGCTCTATTCCAAATGCCTGACCTTATGGCCAACTTATAAGACGATTTCTGCGTTTGTTACAATCTCGTCGTGCTTTACACCATGTGCACCCATCAAATATGTTAAACACGTTGAAAAATCATTCACATTCTATGGAATATGGAATGAAACGTAAAGTACGCTTTTGGTTTTATGGCTTGAAAGAAGTTACGCTGATCTATTCGACGCTCTTCTTAATATTGTGGCTATTTTAGTCGATCGTTCTTTTACAAAAAGTTAAGTCAAATTCGAAAGCTAAATCTAAATAAGCTATTAATCTGAAAGAGTCAACAGATGATAAAGACATGCAAAAAAGACATGAGAATAAATTAATATGTATCTAGTTGATTTGCTGAATATTAAGAAATCAATTTATCTGGATACTTATTTTATTTTTCTGTGTGTCTACTTTTATCACATCTTAAGATCAACATGTTTCATATATAACTAGAATATTGTAGGTAACATTAATGAACCGACCGCAATTTCAAGATGCGATAATCGTAATTGATAAATCATTCGAAATAAAAAAAAAACCCACTCTTTTTCACCATGACCCACTTATCGAGTGGGATGAGTCAAAAAACGCTTTAATATTAATATGAAATGAATGGGTTCACGTGTGAATCAGACACGATCCGTTTGCAAATGCGTCGTCGTTATGTATTATATAACCGTCAATGACAAAGATGATGACGGACGACAAAGGGACCATTATAGAATCCTACCTATTATTGAAAACAAACAAAAGGAATTTATTGATGTTTTGATATGATATGATTTGTCGGAAAACCTGCCAAAGAGAAAACACACACACACTCACACACACACACACGAAGTGTTGCATTGCACTTGATCACTAAGTGGGGAGTCTCCATCCAGTTCAACGTTTTTTTTCGCTCTCGGATCAGCTGTTTTGCGAGAAAAGTCACAGTGTAGGCCTAAAGACTGGCTTGCACACAAGCCAGACTACTTCTCCGTACTACATGTTCGTACATACGTACCCGTTCACAGTGTCATAAATTTCAGTCGCAGACTTACTCTTTGTATCTGTGTTGTTGGCTCTCGCGTTCTCTACCAGTCAACTTGAAGCTAATACTTTTCAGTTTTATGCCCAAGTTACTTCTTTGCCGGCAGCAGATTCGTTTGCACAGCGCACGAGTGCGGATCGACGGCTTGGAACGTTTCCAGCTGAGATAAAAAATTAAAAGAAAAAAGTAAAAGAAAAAAATTAAAACAAACGTTAAGCACTGCATTTCGAGTCTCCTCCGTGTTTCCGAGCAGAATCTGACCACCACCACTTGGCAAGTGTATGAAACCGGTGCCGAGCAATTTCTGTGTGTAGTTTATATTTTTGCTTGAAATCTGTCGGTTGGATTGGTGCTTCGCTCATTGGGTTGCGTCGTTTGGGCAGGCACTCCGTCGGTTGGTGCTTCAAACAAAACACTACTTACACTTATTAAGCTAGACGCCGATCACAAGAGAGGAGACGTCGTTCAATCAATCAAAAAGATGAATAAATTACTTAAAACGTTTAAGATGTTTGACAAAAGTTAATGCGTAAACGTCCATTACCCACAATCACCTCTTGAACAACAAAAAAGAAATTGTAAGTAAAAATTACAACAATCAACGCTCAACTGCTCAAAAAATAATAAATACATAAATAAATGAAAAAAAAAAATATGAAACAAATAAATACCGAAAGTGAGAGTTAACAGAAAAACGTAAAAAGTTATATATTTTTTGTGGTGGTACGTACGATGACAAACTAAGAGATTTTCGAAGAAAAAAAACCTGCGTCTCAATCACGAATTGTTGTGCATGCGGCAACTTTGCTCTTGCCGCCGTCAACTTATACACCCGTATGCACTGGAGTACCCACAAATTCGGCAAAGACAGACGGCTTGTGCCACAAAAAGGTGTGTTTAATAAGTCAGGCTGATATAGTTTTCTTTCTCTTGTATTTCTAAAATTTAAATTAGTTTTTATCTGCTAAAATCAGCAGATGCCGCCGCCGATATCTTTATCATACGTGTCATGTCTGTGGCTCTCAAGTTCAAATTGCATTTGTTGGCAAAACGCGTTTCGGTCGAATATTGCAGCATTTATTATATGCGGTGGGACTGTTGAATTTTTGAAATTATCGCAATTTGCGGTAGATCTAATAAACGCATTTAGTTAATTGAACCAATAAAAAAATACAAAAACAAAAACAAAAATAAAATACAATAAATATTGTATAAAACGCATTGAAAAAGATTGCGTGGTAAACAGTATGTGAAAGTTAAGAGAGACAGAAAAAAAAGGATGAAAGATAAAGTTGCTTCATACTCGCAACTCTAGAGATAATTAAGGCGAATGACCGCCAGCAAACGACAACAAGCACAACGCCTAATGAGTTACTAAATGTTCGACTAACATTCATTCTTAACAGGCTTTTAAGCATACACCTTCTTCGTCTTGTCAGCGACAGATAACTCTGTCAGCGACAAGCCCACTAATTAGTATGAATTTTTGGCTCACTTTAAATAATCTGTTGTAGCAGCGCGGATGCTCAAGTTTAGAGTTAGTAACACGCCACAAGCCACAGCGCCATCCACTGTCCACACGACTCAAAATCTATGGCAAACATTAGCACTCGTGTAACAACTAACAACATCTCAACACCAGAACGAAATTGTGATCTCGTTGTGGCAATGCCTGAAAGTTTAATGCTCTTTAGTTTGCGTTTTCAAATGACTTAATCATAGGGCAAATCGCAAATTTTTCCTGATGATGTGCCATAGTTATCTATACGCTCACAATTCCGGCATAAAATATATGTATGGTGTATGTAATTTGTGGCGAAATCGTCTGCCCAGATTAACATTTTATGAGTAATAATAAGGAAGCTTATGTGATGTATGAACCGTGTCTTACATGATGCACTAATATGTAAATTTTATTGTTTCAAAAACTCTTTCGATTATAATATTATATATTATAAGTTGGACCTCGGTAGCGTGGTGGTCAGATTCCATTTAATGAAATTTGAAAGCTACTTCAATGTTCTAAGTTTCGGGATGTATGAAGAAACGTTAATTTAAATGTACATTTGATAATTAGAGCCGAATTGTTGGGCTGTTTATCCATGATTACGCAAAGTCATATTTTGGAGGCAAGGAAAGGTACATTTTGTATACCTTTAATTGTAGGTCTCTTCGATAAGCTATTAATAGAAATATCTTCAAAGGAATACATTTATAAATAATTTATATATTTTCAAGCTAGCGTTTTTTGTCGTTTAAGGGCATTAAATTTAGACATTTTTAGTTTTTAAATTGCTTTTAGTGTTCGACAGCTGTATCTGTCACAAATCACTATTTTCGAAATAAACGGATATATTTACTATTTTAATGTTAAAGAAAAGAAAATATTCATGCAGTTGCAACATCTTTAAGTCATATTGATTTATTCCACAAATTTTGCAATTTAGACATATTTTTCGATCTTTTTGTTTCAAATAAAGCAGAATAGTTTAAACCTTTGGAAAAACTACTGCATACGGGGATTATTGTTGTGGGAAATAATGTTTTCTTTTTTTTTTATTTATAAAAAACGAAACAACAAAAAATAAGTGTGAATAATAATTTGTTTGTTTCATGCTTCACTTGAGGCTTAATGTACTCCTCCAGTGCGATGCTGCACAGAGCCCCGAACACAATTTTGTACAAGTATCTGGGCATCACTTGCCACTTGTTATTTGTTGCAAGCGTCTTTGCAACGCGTCGTCTGCTCAGTCCTCAACAAATTTTAGCCGTTGACGTTTGCAACTTGCTTCTGTGCAGCAGCTTTGGGTCATAGCCAGATGCCATACGACGTTCAAGTAGTGCCACACTGCCACACCATATACTTGCAACTTGTACAGCTACATACAAACATATGTACATACATATATACATACAAACAATTCCAGTCAGTCAAAAGCACGTTGCAGTTTTAGTAGGCATCATAAACTATTTGACTGGAAAGCTAATGCAGTCGCTCCAAAACCCACAGATACAGATACACATTTGAGAGTATAACCACACACACACACACACACGCACACACAAACATACTGGACTTTAAGTTAATTAATTTCTTTGTTGTTTATAACGGTTAATCATTCAGGGCAGTGATGTGCGCAGGGGGGGTAGTCGTGGTTCAACCCTCTTGGCGAGATGAGCATTCCAATGACAGCCCTGAGTGATCTAGTCTGGAAAAAACATAACAATTGAATTAGAAATTTTTGAACCTTCCTCCTCTCTTGATGTTGCCCTCGATTACGCATTTACCCCTCAGTCTGAAGCATGTCTCAAGCGCATGCGTGTACGCGTCCGTTGTGTGCTGCCACGAAGAAACGCAGAGAGCTTGGTCGGCCGAAGGTGACGTTGATGCTGCAGTTGCAGTTGCAATGCAGTTGGCATTTATTGTTGCATTTGTAATTCTAGCCGCTTGCCGAGCCGCTGAAGGCTGTCTGCCAGCGAGTTAGTTAGCCAGCTTGACGTCCATTAAAGTTGCACTACACTTCTTTGGCTCATTGAGTAGTGTTTTAAGGTGTTCCTAACGTGGAACTTATTTTACTTAAATACCAATGAAAAAATATTTTCAAAATATTTTAATATTTTTTTTTTTTAGATAATATACATAGTTTAATTTCTTTAATTCATTTTCTTTCTCGATTATTCAAAATGATTCACACCGTTGAAATATTCAATTTAGCATTAAAATTTGTGACCAACATAATACTATTTTTAAAAAAGCCGTCCTCTAGTCATATTATAACATGACAAGTAGTGTGGTTTTATTTTAAAGCAATCAGTATTCCCTTGGGCCTCGAATGCGTAGTTATAGAGTGCTCGTTTCTAAAACTAGGGGTTGGTGATTCACCTTCACCACGCAGCCCTTGTGGTCCTTTTGCCTTGCATTGTCATAGCTTGCTAATAGACGTTAATTATCCGAATCCGAACTACAGTGTCTTAAATAATAGAGTTTTACTTTGGCAAATAGCGTCGATTTGCTAGCTATGCCAGCGCTAGGCTAATGCACCAGTGGCTGCAGGGTTTGCATCGTACGCTACCAAGGGTGGACCTTATAACTACAAAAAAAAAAACCAATGCCCTCTGCCTTTCCGAGCTGAAATAACTGCAAAAATTGTTTCAAAACATATACATACATAGATCTAAAATTGATTCAGGGTTACTGGATTTGAACATTTTAAAACTGGTTTAAAGCACTTGTGGTGTTGCGATGACGTCTACGTTTACATAACCTCTTATAACATTCACCAACGTTGCTGTAATCGGTTGTGATTATCTTTTTTTTTAAGTCGAAGTGAAGTAGTCGCATTATGTTGACAATTTCAAATCCAAGTTTTTGCCTCTCGTCGTGCTTCTTTATGTACGAAAGTCATTGAGCAGAATAATTATGGCCTGGAAAAGAGTGTGCGTATGTTGGTACATATATATGTAAAATGGAAATTACCACCGGGCTGCCAATTATAACAAACGTCAGAAATAATTTTGAAAATTGTTAAACAATTTGTTAAAATTAGTATTTGCACCGAAAAATTGCTCACTTTGATGACTGCCTTGGCAGATTATTAAAATACAATAATTTTTTGAATTATATTTGTAAATTATGCTTAAAGGTTTTTTTTTTCAGTAAAACTTCTTTCAACATAATAACTTATTGATAAAATAGTTGCCTCATGTTCTGTTTGACTCCATATTCTGATAGACTGCCGTATTAAGTTACCCACGTTAAGTAACCGTAGCGTATGCCACGGGCTTCTATTCTTGCATAATCTATTTCTCGAATTATTTGTTTTTTCTATTCTTAATGAAGTAACCTTTAGTGTACCTTCTAGAGTATCTTGTAATTTAATTCCATTTCTCCTACAATTTTATAGATCTAATTATGCTTGTAAGATGCTTTCTCTATTTTATGTATTCAGTAAAATACCCTGTATAGTTTTATCGCTTTTGAGCGGCCCTTTAAATCAATATATTCTTTAATTCTAATTCATCTTGACAAGGCTATATGTGCATCATTTACAAATTCCGTAACATTATCTTCTTTAGGTTTAATGGTACCCTTACTTTTTTACTACTTTTTTTACTATTTTTCTAATATGTTTCAATTTTGTAGCCTTTTTGGCTATTGAAAATCAAAGTGTTTGGCCAATACGGGCCCAAGATACAAATTAGTTAAAGAAAGTGTTTGTCCCGTTATATGTTTTAAGATTATATTAATGTTAGTTCAGGTTAACTGTGCATTGTTGTTCTAATAAATAGATAAATAAAAAAGTTCATATGGGATTTACCAAAATAGCTCATGTATAGGGGTCCAACATAATGTGTAATTCTGATTCAGATCTGCTTGTATACTTCAAGCAATCTATCTAATATTTGTTTCAATAATTATTTTACACAGCGATGTCTCTAGATTACTGATGCTCGTGTAACCCCTTTGTCCAAATTCCGAGATTAATTCATCTAATCCGAATCGATTTTGGGCCGTTTACTATGTCTTCTAGCCTGTGGGTTGTATTGCAGATCTCAATTGCTTTCGATCATGCAGTCATGCGGAATTTTGCGAAGACAGGAAATGACTAGGGTCCGTCGTAGGCAAAGGTTTGCTGCTGTTGAAATCATTTAGTTTGTCCTGCATATTTTTATGCCAGTAATCCACATTTGTCGGTTATGTATGATTCATTGGATCACAGAGAATTTCACGAGATTTATGTTTTATTGCCTAAGTATTGCATTAATGACGATAGATAGAATCAAAGGCCACAGTAAGCACTCTTACCTTATTCACGAAATTGTCCCTATACTACATTGTATCCCAATCTATATTTTGTACAATGAACATCGCATTTCAACAATTAAAGACAAAAAGTTCAAAGAAGAGATTTTGCTGTGGTTAAATTCTTGGGAAAAATATCTTTGTCGGGAGCAGCAGGTTCCAAGTATATATAATAAACATCATAATCTCTAAGAAAGGTTCCTTCAAGCCTTGAAACTAATGTTCTTAGTTCTGCACTCAAGTCTGCAGATGTACATATATCTCTCTTTCGATATTGTTTCGTCTTAAAATATAATAATAATTATAGAAGATCCCCATTAAGCCCACAACTTTTATAAAACATCTTTAACTTGTCATCTGATTAAAAGTTACTAATAGTCTGTGTGTTTCGGATTAATTTTCTATAAGTAAAGACGCCGTAATAGCACACAAAAGCAACGCCTGCTACAATACATTTGCTATATAGATTATAGCTATGGGGAATTAAGTAGGGTTTAATTAAATTTTAAAGTGATTCCGCTTTGATGAGCGCAGACCTCAGTGCGCTGGGCCTAGGACCCAGCACACATGCAGCACATTGGGGTGTTATGAGTCTGCCACAGAGACGGTGTGCCACAGAGTGCAACTCAGTGTGTCTTTGTGGCACGACAGACAAGTGGCAGCAAATGAACAATTGTAGGTATGGCACATGGGATAGATAGTAAGCAGTATAGTATCCAAACATACCTACTCTTAGGTAGTGCCTTCTTGTGCCTCTCGTTGTTATAATTGCCCGCATGTTGTAAAATATATTCGTGCCGTCACAAGACATTTTTTGTATTTCTTCTTCTTGCCATACAGCTTTACTTATGCACATATTGTATAGGAAAAAAAACACATATTATGAAGAAAAAGTGAAACGATGTAATTAAACCAGTCACTGGTTGCAGTTTTATTAACTGCAGAAAAACAAAATTGCACACGAGGCCAATACCAAGACAAGCGGCGACCAAGACAGCGACGACAACTTTGGCAATCATAACAAGTAGAAATCGTTGGATTTGGAACAGAGCGACAGAAACAACATCAACATCGGTGGTGCCCCGACAGCAAAAACGTCCCGTTATATCTTTTAAATTTTTATTTATTTTTTTAGTTTATTTTTTTTTAGCTTAAGTTTTTGTTTTTGCCGTTGGTTGCACTTTGGTGAAGCGCGCCTAATTGTTGGCCGTATGTCTATCTATGTAGATGCATATGTACCTACTAATACATAGTTTGGAGTACACTTGAAGTTCCAATTGGATAGATCCATAGGCGATTCCACATGTGAATCTGATACCTATGAAAATTTGTTATTTTCATTGTGAAGATTTGTAAATATGTGTGTATAACATTTAATCTATCTATTAATTCTTGGGAAAGTCACAGATATATATTTATATGTGACTCATCCTGTTGATCTTAGTGTAGCTCAGCTGTTCACAATGAAATTAACAAATTTTCATAGGTATCACAATCACACCAATAGGAACTTCAAGTGTACTCCACACTATGTATTACTAGGTACATAATTCAATATATATAATATAATATATATAATATTATGTACATATATGTAAAATATGTATTTATTAACAATATCTTCGACATATCGATGCCATAATATAGTAAGAATAATTTGATTTTTGATAATAATTTTAAAAATGATTTTCATTGTAATTTTGATAAGTATATTCGCCTAGATCACAAAGTCGGTGAGCCCAATTATCCATTATGATATTAGACGAAACTATTTAGTTTTGTATTAATTGAAAATTTGTAGACTTCCCAAGCACTGCATTTAACTTGATCCAGAACGTCGAGTTATAAAATTTTCGACAAATTCTATATTGATTAGATTTTCATATTATGTTTGATAGCAAAAAAAAAAAGTATATTTTGCAATTCCGCGATGGAAGATTTCCGGCGTAGCTGTCATTAATTAATATTTCAGAATTTAATCGTACCTACATACACAAGTGAAATAACTTTCTTTGTGATTCATCAAAAATTGATCGAAATTGAAATATACAGCTATAAGCTATATAAGCAGCATGCGTCGATTAGTGTAATTATTTATACATACATACATACACACTGCGTAACGTAAAAAAAAATTAAAGGCTGAGAAATCGTAGAAATTGTCATTAAAATAACCATAAATTTCATTATACTAAATGAATATGCCAATATACTTATTATCCAAAAAAAAAAACTTGTTTTGACTGTCTTTATTTTTGTCACTATGCCGAATATTTTGTATTAAAAAAAGATATCCTGATGCCGAAACAATGTAATTCTTTAAGAAGGCTTATCACTATACCCTTCTTTGTCTAAAACGGGATCTGTGAATAATAAAATTCGTTCCATCAGATGGAATGTCTACAACGTCCACGTCTACATATGAAAAACGTTCGTGAGAAAAACTTTAGTCCTTTAGAACGTTCATTTCATTGTGAAGGGTACTATTGTATAATTTGCATCGCTATAAGGTCAGTTTACAAAACTCTAAATTTCTTGCACAAATGCGAAATGCGGCCTCATTAGACAATTTATGCTGATACCGATGATCCAAGCTTTTTAAAACATGGCACCTCTCTAGTGTTTGTATATTTTTAAACCGTTTTATTAAAACATATTGGTACAAAACTTCTGTCGAATGTAGTTAAATTTGTAATAAACGATCTTATTTTCAGCGGTGGTTCAAAACCGGTCCAGAAGATGTGGAGGAAACGGCTTAGGCCTAGACTGCGTTGGCATGTGCTCTTCAAAATCGAAACAGACTCTAATGCAGACACGATATCAAATGGGCGGCTGTTGAGGCGGAGATGTAGATGCCAAAACCAAATATTAGAAGTATTAATAGCGATAATTTTAGTCAATTGTTTTGCCTTTACTGCCACCACTGCCGACACTATTGTAACGCAGTCTAACAACTTGGATCTACCAGATGAGTTATCAGTACTGCCCAGCTTTTATCGAACTCCACATCGAATTGACCGATTCTACACATCCAGCAGCAATCTTGCCGAGGTGCAGCATCAACAGCTTCTACAGCGTAGCCAGAACTTTAAAATTACCCCAAAGCCATGCTCCTTTGGCCCCATTCAGGGCACCTGCATGTTTGTCTGGGAATGCATTAAGTCTGAAGGTCGGCACGTTGGCATGTGCGTTGACTCGTTCATGTTTGGCTCTTGCTGCGTGCACAATTATACGGACGTCATATTGCCACAGACCATGTTCGCTTATACACGACCCACCAAGCCAATTGGTTTGGTCTATAGCGAAGGGCATACTAAGCGGCCACCCTATGTTAATAAACCGGCAATAAGGTAAACAGTTAAGTCAGAGAGAGTATCGTTAATAAATGCAATTAATCGCATTTGCCTCATTATAGTGGTATGACTACTATAGAACGTCCACATGGCGCCGGGACATTGGTTATACGTCCATCTGGTCCACATCACCAAAGCGCACTTACTCGACCACTTCAGACAAGACCTTCATTAAGCACCTCATCGGCAAGCAATTCAACTTTAGCCACGGGTCTGCATTGGACCTCAAATGGCTTACTAGTCAGTGATATGCAGACTGCAGCCAGTGTACCAATGGTACCATTAAGTAAGTATTGACCGGAAGGAATAGTATTTTGGTTAAATAACAGTCTTTATATTGATGGGTTCACCTTATGTAGATGGTGTTTTGAATGCATCATCGCAACAGCAACATTGGCACATGACAACCGAACCCAACTTTATAACCAAACCACGTCCTACCGGATGGTATAAGCCAGGTACCGGTGTCATCAATTTGCGTCCCTCCAAGCCGCCTAAGCCCACCAAGAAACCAATTGTATATGCCGAGCGACCAACAACCCAAACGCACACTCTGAATACTCTTACAGCACAGACAAATCCCACCGTGCCACAGGTATGTACCACCCACACATACAGACCTATATATATTTGTTGTTGTTTGTTTGTGTCTTCTGCTGCATTGATGTCGACCGATAAAATATGTTGTTCTCATTTTGCATGGGCAGCTGCCGCCTACTGTATCGTTGGCGACGGCTACTACAGCTATTGGTCGCCCCACGAAACCAAGTAATATACAGAGGCCCACCTTTGCAGTCGTAAGGACAACAACCATGGCGACGACAACAACAAGAACAACTACGGCTAAGACACCTGCCATGGAACCCCACATTCCCGGTTCCATCAGCAGCATAAACTATGCCACAGAGAAACCTTTAGCATTTGCAGCAGCTTCTGCGCCAGCTGCAGCATCAGTGTCGTCAGTTGAGACGAATGAAATTACGGATTCCACACAAAATTCGGCAATTCTGGGCAACGTCAAGACAATCTCAGCTGCTCGTAGCGGTAAGTTTACCTCGCCTTTTAATAGACACTTGTCATATTTTGTTTTAATAAATATCTTGATTTTCAGAATGCGGGGTGCCTTTGCTGGCACGTCCTGAAACGCGTATTGTGGGAGGCAAGAGCGCAGCCTTCGGACGCTGGCCCTGGCAAGTATCCGTGCGACGCACATCGTTCTTTGGCTTCTCTAGTACACATCGCTGCGGTGGCGCTTTGATTAATGAAAACTGGATAGCCACGGCTGGTCATTGTGTGGACGAGTAAGACGAACCATATACAATCATGCATGCATACTCAATATAAATATTTCCTCCTCGTTCAGCCTGCTCATTTCACAGATACGCATTCGTGTCGGTGAATATGATTTTTCTCATGTGCAGGAACAATTACCCTATATCGAACGTGGCGTTGCCAAGAAGGTGGTGCATCCAAAATACAACTTTTTCACTTATGAGTATGATCTGGCTCTAGTTAAACTAGAGCAGCCATTGGAATTTGCGCCGCACGTTAGTCCAATTTGTTTGCCCGAAACAGAAAGCCTTTTAATAGGCATGAATGCTACTGTTACCGGTTGGGGGCGTTTAAGTGAAGGTGGGACCTTACCATCGGTGCTTCAGGAGGTAACGTAAAAATATTAACTTTCATTCTACATATATATTGAATATTTTGTAAAAATCGTCCGATTTAGTGTATAAAAAGAGTTGGGTAGACTCTCAAATTATATAGCCGCATATCTATTAATCAAGAATTTGCTTGTTTTGTCAAACAATGCTCTAAGTTGTGTTCTGTTTAGAAATGATGAGTCGTTCCAATATATTTCCGATAATCGCTTCTACAGTATCAGATTTGAGTATTGAGAACTCATTTCTGTCCACCTCTCCATCCCAAACGTTTTGAATTTTAATATTGCATATTTTTATAAATAAAAATAAATAAATTTTTAATTTATTAAAACTGGTTTAGGTGTTTAGGGGTTTTTAATTTTTGTGATTTCTTTCAAAACTGTCCCTTGTAACATGCGTGACTGTTTATAAGGATTATTTTTTCTTATCTGCAGGTGTCTGTTCCAATTGTTAGTAATGATAACTGCAAGTCGATGTTTTTACGTGCTGGACGACAGGAATTCATACCAGATATTTTTTTGTGCGCGGGATTTGAAACTGGCGGTCACGACTCGTGTCAAGGAGACTCAGGGGGTCCATTGCAGGTAAGTCGATTCTACAAACTTTTACCCCAGTAACTTCTATAAACGTTCTATTTATGTATTTAAGGCTAAGTCTCAGGATGGACGGTTTTTTTTAGCTGGTATTATTTCTTGGGGGATTGGCTGTGCCGAAGCCAATTTACCCGGCGTTTGTACTCGAATATCTAAATTTGTTCCCTGGATTTTAGAGCATGTCAGATGATAAGAGGATAAGACTAACAACTTAATAAATTATTGTTATTGTTTTAATTTATTAACTATGTCTGTAAGTCTATGTGATTTATCTTTAAAAAAAATCCAAGAAAATTAACAAAAACTCTTATAGCAGTTAGTATTAATTTAGCATATGAACAATTCACATAATAAGGGCGCCATTGTAATGCTCAAATAGTCTAAAAAATTTAGAAAGATTATTTTGTAAGCTATAAAATTTGTAAATGCCCGCATTGTCGGGATTGGATAAATTTACTAAAATCCTTGTATATAGTCGTATTATAATGTTTACGTTGTTCATTTCATAAATATTACAGTTTTTTATGTATTGCATACAATAGCATTAAAAAAAATAAGTTATATCTGCCCAAAGAAGATAAATCTATTAATAGAATGGAATTGCAAATAAAAGTGTAAAATGCTCTTGAAATAAGAAAAAGATTGGAGATATCTCATTCTGATTTCAGCAAGTTACAAAAAAAATTCTTTGAATCAAATTAAGATAATAAAAATCCATCTATGCATTACACATACCATATAAATGATATTTTACTGAGTAACGAGAAATCGGCGGGTACACCTGAGTGAAAATTCACTGGCTTCTTCTACCTGTCGATTCCGACCACAGTCGTTGACTTTGTTGTACAGTAGAGAACTTTTAAATACCTGACGCCTCATCTGCGTAGCACAGTGAATACCGACAGTAACCATAAAACTACGGACACGGAGACAGGAGACCCAGTTCCGAACAGAACCCATGACTCCTACTCCACCGACATGACTTATGCTGAACGATTGGTGTCAGGTGGGAGATCAAAGCGTGCACAGCCGTGGGGCAGAGTACAAAAGAAAAGGTAACACTAATGGCGGAATGCTTAAAGTAAAACGAAAACGTTTACGCTGGAGAACCTTCTCTGAACTTTCTTCCAGGTACCATGCCTAGCGTACAGAGTATTCGTCATGTTTTTGGAAATGGCTTTGTTAAAACAAATTATTGTGTTAGCGAAATTTCTCGATTCTTTAATGTTGTCTCTATAAATACTCGCAAATTTCAAGTTTCACATGTGATTTATCATTTTTTTTTTGAGAAGAGGGCCTCTTTTGCTTCATCGTAGAGGTCCAAGGCTAAAAATTTTAATTCACCTAGCGATGTAGGGAATTTTTTGATTGGTTCAATAGGTATTTCCTCGCCAGGTTTGACACCCTTGATAAAGTTATAAGCAATAGCAAATATCTTACGTCCTTCGTAGAGTACAACACGTGCGTTTTCCTCGGCTTGACGCGGATAGCACAAGGAAGCCACTGAACCAGCACCGATTCCAGTATAAACAACTTTCTTAACAAAACCGCCTCGAGCAGCAAAAATGAAACCAGCAAGACCACCCACCACAATAGCACCACTGCGGTGTAATGAGTTCTGTGGCTCATTTAAAAAGTCCAACGACCGCTGAGTATGTGTCTTTGCCGTTTCTACATAGTCGCCGATGGTGCCTGCTTGATCAGCGACCGCATTATAGCCAGTTTGCAGTTCCTTGCGCACGAAGCGGACGCCATTCTCTACCCTTTGATGCAAGCCCGAATCTTGTGGCCGTTGCTTATTTTTTTGCTCTCTAAAGTCAAAAACAAAAAACAAAACCCAAAAGAAAATAATGCAATTATGCCGATGACATAATATACTTACGCCGGCTTACGCAGCGATCCATAAACAGGCAAATCTCTTGGCTTGCACAATGATGCGCCCTTTTCCGCTGTGACTGGTTGCTGTTTCTGAGCAGCGTGAACTGTGCCTTCAAATGCCACCATTGCTGATCCAATTGTTTGGAAAAAATTCACTCTCTACCACTTGATAACGACGGGAGGCTGAATTTATTGCAAACAACAATTTTGACTATTTTTGAAAATAACATGCGTATGTGTGTAATTAATCATATTAACATGTTTTATAAATGCTTGTGTGTATTTGTTACCTCAGAATATACAACATTGCATAACTTGTCAACTCGTTGCAAGCAATATGAGGCATTCGAAAACAGCTGATTTTAGCCAATCACATGTTACGAAATGTATTGAGTGACCATGTTGCCCAGAAGCGCTTTGTGAAATTTATGACAGTATGGCAACGCCACTCAATGAAAAAATGCAAAGTAAATGAACCATAAACATTAACTGAATGAATGAGCGCCTACGATAACAGTTTTGCACGTAAATGTTAAATAAAATAGTTTATCAATAAAAATATTATTTCAAGAGCGAGTAAAGTAAAATTGTGATACAATCAGATTGTGTGTGCAAATTGTAAGCAAATAGCCAATGATTATAATACACACATATTTATGTATACATTACTGTAATCGCACTCGTATGAAGGGTAACATCTAGGGTAGGCCCACACATTACTTGAATAACTTGGCTATTCGACGACGCTACACCAACGTCTTACAGGTAATATGTCTCTTTTTTAAAGGTAACATGCATATATTTATGTGCACAATTATAGATAAACGCTTGCTGCAGCAGAAAACGTGCTTCTGGCTTATTGAAGACTATGTATTAAGACTGCGGCTTCATTTTCGTGTTCAGCACGTAATCCGGCGTTTAAATATCACCACATTCTTGACAAGAGCACATGGAAGCGACTGCGATCTCAAAATTTAGGTCAGTATTTGTACAATGAAAAGCTGAAAAACCTACAATTGTTATACGCCCAACATTTGGATTTGTTTCTAAACCAATTGTTGAAAATTATAAATTTTTTCATTAGGATTGACTAGGGTTTTTTAAATTACAACACATTTTATAAAGAAAAGTTTGGCTTCTGAACTCTCAATTGTAATAGAGTAAAACAATTAATTTAAATTTTTGTACAGTTGTTTGTGGTGGTAAATATTCAAAATAATCGGGCCACGCCCATCTCTTATCCTAACTGGTCTTATAAATAATCAGTTGGTATTTGTTGTCATATTGCGAGCGAAAAGACAATATTTGGCCAAGTAATTCTCTATTAATTTGTATATTGCTGTTCGGATTCGCCTATGACCTGTAGGTCTAATATTTTTATTTAAATGTATATTAATTATATTTTTATAATATGTTTAAAAATCTAAGCATTTAAATTATTTTATGAAATACATAGTTCTAATGTCATCAAAAATTGGTGCTAGTGTGAACTATTTTGGGACCTGTCGCTTAGTATATTCAGATCTTGTTGAATGTTCCGAACTTACAGCACGGAGATAGTTCTCAATATCTTTGTCTGTGATCTAATCCACTTTAAAACAAAATGCATTTTTGTAGTGGGAGCTATACGAAAAAAAAATCCGTACTGTGCTAGAAATAGAGAGATTACAATTTGAACACATCTTAACTTACGTTTTCCATCATTAAAGTTTCAATTTGTGTTTAAGATTTGGAAAAATCAGGCACTTCAGAATGTACGAAAAATGTGTTATACAAGATTAGCAGCTGACTTTGAAAGTGTCAATAAGTCATCTTCAATTCAGCGAAACAATGGAGAATAAAGCACGGTGCGATGGGTAACTATGGTGGGACACTATGTGTCATTTGCAACTAGCGACATTGATAATATCTAGATCATCATACCTAGTTAGTGCAGGGAATACGCTGAATTTTAATTGTTATTGCTTCTGTGAGTCGTTGAAATAATTCTGTTTTTCCCACTTTAGCGATGTTGACGAATATGGATTTAAGCGTGGCGATAATTTTGACTACAAAAGTTATGAAAAGTTCATGTCCAATTACCTGAAGACTTTGACACGCCGAAGAATAAAATGGGAAACTATACTACAACAAAATACTGATCTTACTAATATCGATGCCAAACTAAAACGTTATATACGTAAGGGTATTCCAGGGCCATACCGACCCGAAGTTTGGATGAAAATTTCCGGTGCAGCTATTCAACAACAACGCTCTCCTAATCTTTATCGAAGTTTGCTAAATAACGAGCTGTTTAGCAAGGAAATCAGCGATTCCATACTTATCGATCTACCTCGTACATTTCCTGACAATATCTATTTCGACTCGAAAAAGGAAAGGCTATACAACATCTTGATAGCCTATGCTCATCACAATCGGGCCGTCGGATATTGCCAAGGCCTTAACTATATAGCAGGATTACTGCTAATCGTCACGGATGATGAAGAGAAGTCATTTTGGTTATTAAAGCATATTGTAGAGAATATTGTGCCACGATATCATACACAGGATATGGCAAACCTATTGCGTGATTTAGCAGTATTTAAAGAATTGGTCACTAGAGCAATGCCAGAGGTTAATCGGCACATAGAAAATTTGGGTAAGCATTAACTAGCACTTTGCACTCCACAAAATATGTATAAAAATTCTACTCAACAGGCTTACCCTACGCAGTTATAGCTAGTAAATGGTTTATTTGCATTTTTGCCGAGGTGCTGCCAGTGGAAACTGTTTTGCGTCTATGGGATTGCGTTTTTGCGGAAGGCTACAAGGTGTGTATGCGTTTGCCTAGGGCACAAGTAATATTCAGGCGCAACTACTTAAAAACAATATATTACTTCTTGCAGGTGGTATTTCGCGCTGCTTTAGCTATGTTTGTTACTCACAAAAGCGTTATACTGGGTTGTGAGGACATAGCTGCGTTGGCAAACCTTTTTCGCAATTCTATGATCCAGGATAGTGTAGTAACTGACTGTCACAGTTTCATACGGGCCATGTTTGCGCTGCGTTTAAAACGCAGAGAGCTGGAGAGCTTGCGTAAGGTCTGTATAGGTCGCAATAACACTTAAGACGAAAATCGAAAAGATTAAATCTAAATCGACTGCCCATCGATTTGTATCATGAAACCCGCATTTGCAAAATTCAATTATCTAGAGATGTAGTTTGCTTTTTGTTTTAATTTTGCGTGTTTATCAAATTTTTGTCAAAATGATACCAAAAATAAGTGTATATAATAGCCGTAGTATATGTAGCATAATCATAAATTATTTTATGTGTAATTTTTTAGTTTCAAAACAATTTCATGTATAAAACAAATTGTCGAAAAGTTTTCTAAAATAAACAAAATTTGAAAAGTTATAAATGAATATAATGCCATTGGTAAGGGCCTATCTAAACTGGAAGCAATTACTTTACCCAGCACCATATGGTACAAAGGGCATATCAAGTTTGTATATTGTACGAAACACCGAGAATGAAAAGTCGGTGGTATTTTCAAATTATGATCAGGCTGACCCAAAAAGTTGATACAACCAAGTACGTCAGTCTATTTTTTTTTGCTACAGAATTCGCTGTATTTCTTGTGTTTTTAAACTTATTCCTATAAAAATTGGGTCTTCACGATTACTGCGTTATTAAGAAGTTTTGGATGAATAACTGCGTTGCTTGTTTCGATACTACCAAATTCGGCACACAAAATTTTTTACCAAACTTATCATTTTAACTTACGTCACTTTTTTACTTTAACTTAAGAAATTACTACTTTTACTACTAACTTAAGAAATTAAACTAAAAAATTTAAAAATTAAATTTTGTTGTTACTTTGATTAACATTGGTTATTTTCAAATAACAATTTGTTGTATTTAAAATATTTGTTAACCAAGAGGCTAGAACTAAAAACCTGTCAATTGACAATTGTATTGTACTTATTACTACTTATAGAATGACTTAAAATTATATTGAATGAAAAAATTAAATGATTTTCAGCTACTTAATACTAAATATCCTAACATATTATGCCTTTTTATAAAAAATCCAACGTCAATCAGTTGTCGGAATGAAAATAGCGTTACTTTTTCATTGCTGATTTGCTGATTACGTTTACAAATCTTAACACAGTTTAAGTATAATACACTCTTCTATGTGTGATCAATTTTTGTTGCAGCTGTCAGTTTCAAACGATTGTGGGGATAATAAGACCACATTATATAACACAATTTTACTAACTCTACATTGAAAAAAACAATAATAAAAAACTACAAAAACTAGTAAAGTTATTATTATTATTAGTAAAGTTAGCCACCCAGTTTTCCAGAAATCGTCAATATTTACCGGAAACTATTTTCCTAAATGCACGATTAAGAAATTTTCTATCATTCTTGCAGTTTAATAATTTTACTAAATGCGTTCCATATTTTTAAAAATATGACTAACATCATTCTCTTATTTCAAGGGTCAACTGGTTATCGATAATTATATCGATAGCCGAACATAACGTGCGATATATTATTATCGTTATATCCCCGTTTGTAATGCCAGCTGGGTACTTGATTAAATGTAATAATTAATTTAATGTCTTTATCTCTGATTAAAAAGCATTAAAAATCAAATTTTGAACTTATAAAATGATTTCATTGAAGTTAGAGAACGATTCGTTTATTTTATTAATATTAAACATAGTAAGACATGAAGGAACATTTCTTGATGCCACACAGAGTCCTGTTGAAATTGATCTTGCAACCGAATTTTAGCAAAATTATTTTCACGGGTTATTTGATTTTTAATAAAGTTGTCAAATTGCTTTGCAGAGTCGCTACAAGGTTTATATAGAGTGTAAATACTAACTACGCGGCCGTCAGTTAGCCTCAGATCGTTGAACAGTTTACACATTTCGCACAAAAAAAAAAAAAAATAATAATAAATAGCGCTGCGACATACGCAAAAAAACAAGAAAACTATAAAAGCTATCGACAAGATCGTTGGAAGGCGCGGAGCTTGGCATACCAGCCGGCTGTAGGCAGTCCATACGCCGCCGATAATAAATAAACCGAAAGTCCAGGCCAGTCCATATTATGTCAATTATGCATGTACTCGTACTCGTACCAAACTTGAGTGTTATACAACTATGCAAGGAAAGCAACTGAGACGTGGTTTACAGTGGGCATAAAACAAATGTATAAATATTTATAAATACAACGTGCTTTAAATTAAATGTTGAGTGTAATGAGTAATACATAAAATATTGTTATGGCGCTAAAGTATTAATGTGATTCGAGTTAGGCTCATAGTAATGAATGAAGTGAAACAGTCAATGCCGGTGATAAGACTGCGACTATATATAAGAGCAAGCAGGCAGTTGCTGATAAGCCAATAAGCTCAGTTTGTGGCCATCAAGTGGAACTATAAATACACATATACATCTATAGAGTATACAAAATTTATGTTTATGAATTAAACAAATAAAAAAAAGCGCGCGCAAAATGTATGAAGTAAACAAAGAGACTCGGGAATGTCAACAACAAATGCCATTGCTGCCACAAAACGCATATCCGGCACATGCTGCCCAAAGTAAGTATCAATCAGTTTTTAATTTTTTCCGAAAAGAAAAAAACGCCTGTGGTGGACCTACCAGAGCCCAAGTCTAACATAACCCAAACTCTCCTTTAAAAACATATGCACGTATGCATGTAAGACGCACAAGCACATAATAACTATTAATGTATATGTACGTGTACATAAGGGGTGCGCAACCCAAAGCTGTTAGAGATATTTTTGTTTTTGTAATTGCCTCAATTGATAATTTTACAAATGCATTTTCCAAAACAGAAATGCCAAACAAATCCTGTTCAAGTTTGAGTCGCGTTTCATTACGAAATCAAAAGCGCCGTTATGCTAACATAACAATTTGTTGTTAACTTTCGAAAATTTGCTTTAAAGTGTCCCATCATTAATCGCTCATCACTAGCGGATAATTTGAAGCCTATTCGTCCTATTAAAAAAAAATTTTCATACCTTTTTAAATGTCTTTTATAAATTAAAGATTCGGCACTAAACAGTGGGTCCCGGTTCTCTTCATACAGCTACTAATAGAGCCAACTGCATGCTCTACTTTTGGAGCGATGAAATAGTCAAGGGGAAAATGTATTTTTTTTTTTTTATTCCAACCAAAGAAGTGGTTCTGCACTATTTGGGCGAAATTTAATTTATTTCATATCCATAAATACTGTCAAACTACAGTTGACCTTCAATTGGCTTGTAAAAAAAGTTTGAACAATAGTAGACATATAATAGGACAATCTTCAAGACTTCGACTTGAAACGAATTGTGCAGTGTTAAATCTGTTAATTAATTTACAATTGCTTCTATTGTTTTTTAATTGTTTTTCCATTGTTTGCATTATTAATTAACTATTTATCATGAAATTTAATATTATTTGCTTGTCAAAATACTTTTTTGACAAACTGTTTATACATATGTACCTACTATACACATATGTATTTAGCGCATGCAAATTTTTGTTGTTTACATTAGTTAAGCCGTGTAATGTCACAAACAATATTAAAATTTACAATAACAGATTTAAATTCACATACCATTCAATTCACCCCGATGATTGTCGTCGTTTTATTGCAATGTTTTTGTTGTCGATATTGAAGGTTTTGCATAGGATCACGTTTTAAGTAAAGCTTATTACAATAAAGTTCTGCAAAATATATTGAGGTATATGTACATACATATATGTATGTATATTTACCTACATACATACACATGTATATACAATTAAAAACTTATGCAAATTTGAGTACATATATAAATGTACATACATAAGTGTTATTTATAAATAACTCTGGAACTTGAACTGCAACCAAATACTTTGATGTTTTACGAAATACGACTGTATTTCAAAAGAACGTTTTTACCGATTAAAAAGAAAATAAGTACAAATAATTATTCCTATATTCATCTTTATAGGTAACCTTTATTTTGCAGTTCTTTCTTACTACATCATCTTCTGGCATAAGTATTATGCTTTGAGACGTAGCAGCAACGACTCTAAAATGCTCTTTTTCTTTCACTTATATATTTCATCACTTAGCAGAACCCGAGTTTGTATTCTTCTCTTTTATTTGATTTCATATGAAACTGTCGTACGTCAGGATTGAATAATACAAAAAGCTCTTCCACTACAATTTTGACATAAACAACTTTAGATCAACATAATGCATCATAATTGATTACCTTTGTTTTCTCTAGTATTTTAAGAATTACTCATTCTTACTTTGCCTTAAAGCTCATAGACCAAAATCAGGTCATAAATTTGTTTTAAAAAGCTAATTAAAAGTCTGCGATTATTGATAAGTGACAAAACAAAACTTGAGAAAAATTTATGCAATTCTGTTTAAGAACTATCGAAATAATTTATTGTTAAAATATCATTTCATATAAATGTTCCAATTCTGAAAATCTTTCGTTTATATAAATTCAGTTAAGTACTTTAAAAACAGGCTAGCGGCATAAACATAATCCCACTGAAAACAAAATTAGGCGCGTACAATCACTTAATATTGGAGCGGCATTTCGAGCGTAATCTTGTTCAAATTCTATATGACATAAATCAAGATCTTTCAATATTCAGGTACACTGGTTGTTTCTGCAATAGTTCTGGTAGCTCTTTACTCCAATTATGCTCATTTACGAGACCATTCTATCAAAGTTTAATTATTGGAAATACATATGCGCTTGCCTTACCATGTGCGTGAATTTTTATAATAAAATTATGTAATTTGAATGCAATTTTCGTTTGTAAGTCAATTTATTATTAACTTTGCTATAAGTTGGTTAAAAATAAGACACTTTACATTCATAAAGATATTAATAACATTGGAATAAAATTATTTCCAGTACAATCGTATAAAACTGGGCATACCCTTGGCACAAAGTATTAAAATTCTCATTCAATATGCATCCTTATTTATGATGTTAGTACTAGTTTTATAAACCTTTACAAAAAAAAACGTAAAAACAAGTTGTCTTTTAATATACAAATATAAAATAAGTATGTACACATATATGTATGTACGAATATATCTGGAAACAATAAAGAAAAGTAAATAGAAATACAAAAGATTTCAATTTTTTTGTTGTTTTTATTTATACTTCGTTTGGCGTTGTAGCTTGGCATAATATAATTTTTATTGACAATTGTAGACATGTGTTAAGTATTTCGTTGGCCATCTGTTTACTCGACACACATATTTTTTTTTTTAATTTACGGAATTTTAACCGGAACATACATATGTACATATATGTATTTAATTTTTTTTTTGTTTGGTACCGCTGCTATTGATTTAGTCAAAACTTGACTATCACTTCTGACGTAAAAAATGTGCTTAGTAATCTTAAAATCAATAAGACCCCCAGGATGCGAGTCTTTATTTAGATAGAATGGGTTTAACCCTCAAAGATGTTATGTGTAAATAAAATCAAATAATAATTTTAAACTCGATTGTCGCTAATTATAGTTGATCGAATCGAGTCATCTTTCGTGTTGGGCGAAAAGCCGACAATCTACGGTGGAATCGAAAATTTAAACAACCATGTGGGGAGAAAGCAGACTATCAGACGCAGATTATATAATCCCAACGTTGATCAAATCGAAGTATAGAGCAACGAAAGGAAAAGCCTTTGTAGTGTATTCACTTCCTCTATTAAGCAATTGTCTTTCCTAACTGATCACAAAACATGCTTCGGCATGTTAATTCTATTTGACAAAGTTACTATAGTCATACAGTCCAAAGTAACTCATAATTTGCGATCTTAGCTCTTTTGTAGTTCTTGTTATGTTCCACGTCTTATGATTTAATTATACAAACCTTGACGATTTCCAGGCTAATGAACGGTCTATTCAATACATTACATCAAGCAACTTTGACCAAAGATCATCATCATCCATTTGGCCAATGCTGTTCTTTAGGCTCGCTTTGTTAAGTGGTGTTGCTTCCACCTATTATATTACAAAATCCATCCCCATATGTTAGGCGGTGTATATCTATAAAAAGACCATCTGATATTTAGTCTAGTATAAAAAGTTAAGTGGACTAAGTTGCATTACTTAAATTGATAAATATATATAGGTAAAAAGGAAGAACAAACATAATAGCAGTTGTAATAAATACAACTTAAACAGCTTCCTGAATCCAATGGCGAAATTTGTCGAAATATTTTTTCATAAGCCACACCACTCAGTAAGATAAGTGCGTCAACAAAATTTGTAAAGTTTCGCAGCTTAATATAAGTGATTTGGATTGTCAATTTGCGAAAATTGTTACGAAAATAAACGATAATTTGTTGTGAATTTCAACAAATATTTACAATATTTACCAACTAAAAATAAAGAAATTCAAATAAAATAAAAAAGTCCAAATAAAAATATTTTTTCCATTGTGTTTAAAAGCGTACTATTTTTGCTCACTAAAATTGAAATCGATTGCATCCTATATTATATGATATTACTTTCCACGTAAATGTAAATCGGTTGAGATTTATTATCTCTCATCAGCTTATTTGCGCTATTGCTAACTTCGCTGCTGAATTAAATAATAATTATTCTTATCAAAGAGAATTAAATAATAATTATTATTTAATTTTATTTATTATTTAGAGAATAAAATAATAATTATTATTTAATTTTATGTATTATTTAATAATTCTTTCTTAATTCTCTTTGTAATAAGCTTCAAAATATAGATAAGGATAGTGTTTCTAAGAATTTGATTTTTGGATCAAAACTAATCCATGCATAGGCTATGTAATCCACTGATCGTTACAGATGATGCTGTATACTGCTCTGTAAATAAAAATATAATATGTACGGAACAACCTTGACTCTACAAAGCTCCCGACCAATTAAGAGACAGACATTTTGACATGTGGAAAAGAAAATGCAAATTAAAATTTAATGAAAACACTTTATTACTTACCAAATGAAAATTGTCAGTTAAACTAGGAACCCATTCAACAAAGCGCTGAATACCGAATTTGTTGCTATTTGCTTTGATAGTAAAATGTTGTAATCTTTGATACTTACAGGTCCGTTGAAAAATGTTATTAACAGAACAAATTGTAAATACAAAACAGGTTAATAACGTTAAGAACAATGTTTTTGGCGGATTTATAGTAATGCTCGTTGGTAAAGGGTGGTTCAATTGTTAAAAAATGTTTTTTGATGGAATTCTTTAATATCCCTCTCCCCGAAAAGGGAGATAAATGCATGATCGTCAAGCTTAAACTACATTGAATAAGGTGAATAAGCATATATGCAATATATGCAAACGTATATTATATCATGTTTGTTTATTTTCAATTTTCTAGTCATATTTTTAAATAGTTATTTTTTTGTATTAGGGTTTAAACTTGTATTAATATTTTGCATTATTTTTCATTATCATATATTAATTAGTTGTTATTCATTTATTTGCTGTAAATTAAATAAGCTAGGGGTATCATAAGGCTATTGTAACATTAAAAAAATTCACGAACAATAAATACAACGAACTTATAATTATAGGAATTTTAACAACTTGTGTGTTTGGCCTAATCTATGGTTATTATGTATAATAACCTTTAAGACACAAATTTTGTTTGGTCAAGAACTTTACGAAAAATTGTATCCTTGCATTTTTACGGCTCTTAGTGATTTTAATTTTTGGAGTAATTTTAACTATTGTTTTCCAAGAACCTATGGGCGAACAGTTTTTTTTGTGTCAGCCATAATTTAAAAATATTTGTATAGTTTCACATCGTCGGAATTTCCGAATTTTTTTTTTTCATTACTGGGGTCGAAGAATCCGATAATCCGTTGATTATTTTTTCTTTTTTTTATGTCTCTAAAGTTAAAAAAACTACTTCCCCAGCATCAACTTTATTATTAAGATCTTATTGTAATTGTTAAAAAAAATGTTACATTTTATTTTTTATATTAACGATATATAGAAGGATCTAACTTCTACATTTGACGTTATATTTAATCATAATTTAGCTATTTTCTATAGCTAACAAAGAACCGACTTACAAAAAAAGATTATATTTTATTTTTACACAATTGCCAGTGTTACGTTTGTTTGTTATGTTTGTAAGATATCACGATCAAATCTGACATGTGTACGAGTCTTGAGTTGACTGTATTATATAGTTGAGTCTTGAGTTGACTGTATTATATAGTTGTATGTATTATAATTGTCTAAGCGGCCGGTGCCCCTCACTGACCTATACAGTGGAGGATCTAGGATTGAGCTTTGGGGGCGGCTTGAGAATGAGAATTGAAGATTAATTTTCTATTTATCGAATTTTGTAAGGAAATTTTATAAAATTAAAAAATGCTTAATAGAGTCATATGCACAAAAAATTAATTATATATATATAAAAATATGGTTCAAGTCGGGCAAAGATGCGCGAACTTGCATCTCTTCGGATATCAGCAATTGAATGAGTCTGTAAAAAATAATGTTTAACTTAATCTTAGTCGGGCACATTGAGTATAAAGAACTTTTTAACAATGTTCTTTTGTCATAATTATAATAACCTTTTCTAATCAAACCATCCTTTTTCTAGCTTACCTCATCTTGATTCCCCAAATCGAGCAGCTTTTTCCAATCAAGAACTCCGAACCCTCCACTTGGTCAATAGTGATCTTTTTGGCTCATATGATACTTCCTATTTCAACTCAAGTTCCTAGCCAGCCCATGCATATCTATAAAAAATTCACCCATCAGGCTAGGGACACGGATTAGTTTTATATTATATTTTCCTTGCTATAATTTAATATTTATTTCCTAATTTTATTATTGTTTAATTTATAAGGTCAAATGCACATAGTTGTGTCTCTAATTAGTTTTTTCAAAAAAGTTGGTTACATTAGCTCTTACCATCTTTCACTTCTTTAGTCAGCCTCATATGTACTTCAGATAGTCTTTTGGGGGTCTCTGACTTTTCTTTCGGTGTTTTAGATAGATTTTCGGCTTACACAAATTTAACTTCTATTGTATATGCCGACTTCTGAGATAAGGGCGTTTCAGGCGTTTTTTATAACTACGATCAGCTTAAGCGCTGGTAAGAGAGTTTGCATGTGATCGTAAGAGACTCGACTAACGCCCGCTTACTTAATTTAAAGTGTCAAAAATGTTTTTGTGCCAAAATTCTTAGCAATTAGTCTATTACTGATATTATTAGTGGTTTAGGTGGCTGAACAATGCTGAAGGAAGTGTATAAGTAGCACATAATGTCGATGAAAACCCAAAAGAATATTCCCAAATTTCTCAACTTGTACACTTAAAGCCTTACGCAATTTAATTTAAATAACTTTGACTTACGTCTTGATTCAGATTCGAATCGGTAAAGATTTAAAGACCTTTTGCTTCTAGAACTATGAAAAGAAAGCGACAAGTCCCGCCTCGACTGCGTACAGACCTCTGGTTGTCAGGTCAACTAGTAGATATCATATCAACCTTATTAGCCCGGTGCCCCCAGCAGCTATTACTTAAAAAGTAGTCTGCATTCTTTTTTGTTTTTATTTTTTTTATTTTCATATGACATGATAAGCAAATCAACACTAACACCCTCGGATGGCCGGATGGGCACGTGCCGATTTCAAATGCTACATATGTATGTATGTATGTATATATGCGTACGTATCTACATACTAACGTATATATGTATGTATGTATATTCATATGTATTCAGAGAGTCTGTCCGATTTAAGACTTATGGGGAAATATATATACATATATGTATATTCTTTTTTGGAATATATTGCTCGGAGCATTAATTACTGCATATGACCTGCAGCTCTCTTGTTTTTTTTTTTTTTTGGGTGTTGTGTTTTTTGGATGAAAACTATACCGGTTAATTAATATCAACAAACAACAAATGCAGAGAGACAGCGATGGCAGAAGACAGCAACAGATTAATGTGACGCCTTAAGAGCGAGGGTTTGTGATTTAAGAGAGTGTTTGCAAATTGTGGCACATTGGCGATGACTTTTAAGAGCTTACGCCGAGTTGGCAGCAACAAAGAATGGTCTTAGCAGCATCCATTAATACATATGTGTGTGTACAGTGAGGTCTCCGAATGTTAGAAATCCTCTTTAGCCAATAATACATGTTTGTGGGTCCATAGAGTTGTAAAACCACGATTTTATACGGCTATAATACATTTTTAATGAGAATATATTGTAAAATGTTGGTTAGTCCTTACGTTTTGACCTAGTAAATGGATATAATTAAAAAAATATTAGATTTGCGTTAGTGGTCCTTGTCTGTATACTGGAAGGTTGGTGGTTCTATTCCACCCTGGTCTAAGAAAATCTCTCTTCATAAAATACACCATCGTTCGTAATCGGCTCTAAACTGTAGATTCATTTTTTCTGAATACAGTTATTAATATATTCCGTCTCTGAAGCATATTTTTATTAGGAAAAAAGTAAATCTATTCGAAGTATTACTATAGCCACGCACAGCATCATGCGAGGCAGTCTCGCATCTTCGGTATTCTGTGCGGAGAGTTACGCTATGCGTCGTCGATGGGGGCACAAACATGTGCATATACATACATACATACATACATACATACATACATACGTATAGTATGACGCTCTGTATGGCATAGACAACACGTTATAAAAGTTTTTCGCAATTTTCCCGAGCTCTCAGTTGCTCTCGGTTTTTCGTTGTGTAAACTTGTGCAATGCGCAACATGAGCTAAGTCTTATACAAATAGTACGAAGAAAATTGGTTTAAAAAGTATAGCTGCCTCTACAGAACAGAATGTTCTGCGAGTAGAAACAAAACTAAAAATCTTGTTGGTTGCGAGTGCGTAAAAGGCGCCGTGTATAAAACTAAATTTACCAAAAGCATCGCACAACTTTCCTACATTCCTGCATGCGAATGTATGGTTAATTTGAGGGAACATAAATCTACGACATAGGAACAACACCAACATCAAAAACAATTTCAATAGATATATATATGTAGTATACTTTGTGTTAATATACATTATATATAGACAATTTTTAATTTTTTAATATGCAAAATAGAGCTTGGACCAATGAATATAATTGTGAACATATGAACGTTTACGTACAATTAAACACAGAATATTAAATAAACATACAATTAATACAAGTACATAAGAACGTACAACAAAGCAAAGCTTCCAGTAACAAAAACAAACAGAGTTTTTAGATAAACACACACCTCACTGCTTGGAATCCTAATCCTCCTAAGCATTCACACTAAAAGAGGTAACCAACAGCAAATGCAGCCAATGCGGGGATTGTTGTTGCGTGGCTAGGGACACACACACACACACACACACAGAGACAGAGAGCGAGAGAGAGAGAAAGAGACAGAGAGAGAGAGAGAGAGAGAGAGAAAGAGAGATACAATAACAATGTCCACTTAGAGCTTTAAGCCTTGTCTAAACCAAAGTGGACAATAACAATTGCATACTTCTTTCTACTCCTCGAACTCTTCTCAACCAACTCACTCTTATTAAAAATGATAGGTTTTCTTAAACAGTTTGCATTTATATGTTTATTTCAATTTTATTTCAAATAGCAGCAAGTTAAGCGCAAAAAAAACGCGCGCGAAAATTTTAAATACTCGCAGTTGTTGGTATTAGAACTGCAATCATACTTACATACGGGGCGTATGTGTAATAAATTAGGAGCTCTCCCGCTGTGCATCTTTGACATGAAATAATAAATTTAACCGCAAGTGCAAATTATTGTATACCATATATTGTGCAAATACACTTGTATGTCTAAACTGGTTGTAACATAGAAACGATTAATTATCGAACACTCGAACAGCAGAAAAAAGTAAAGTGCACAAAAGTAACGCACGGGCGCCCACTGCATCTGGGGCTAACTAAACAATCAACGTAAGAATTATTCCTATGGAAAATTAAGAGGAGTAAGTCTGTGTTGAGTAAGCAAAATACTGAAGCTGAAGCTGAAAAAAAAGAGACAGAGCGTATTCGGAGATTTATCAAAATCAAAATCAACGCCAAAGTCAGCGACGGCAATCGCGCTAACGGCAACGGAAGCGGAAACGGATTTCCTTTAAAGGCATCAAACAGCAACAGGAAGAAGCGAAAGGAAACCAACATCGACAGTGACAGACTTTGTTTTTCAATTGTGCACAGATTTGAGAAAAGCTTATAAAAGTTGTTCTCTCCATCAGAAGCAACGGTTACATCTTGGTTCTGTCAGGTAAGCTCATTACCTTGAAGCAATCATGATGACTAGGTGTCATGTTTATCAACTTATCAAAACACACACACACACACACTGTACCAAACAGATCATTGTTTAACAGTTCAAATGACTCAAAGACAATTTCTGAAGGAGTTAATTTGCATTTGTTAAATTCTGAAGTGCGCGACTCTTTGGGTATCACAATACCCAATTTAGATTTATTTATCTGTGTATATATTTAAATATATATAGATATATGTATTTAGGCCATTTCAATTGATTTGTTAACAATATTATCAGAGCTAAAAATGCACTCAACAAAATTGTTGACCAAACATGTTGCGGTATATATTTCCAAGGTCTTTTTTTTTCTTTAGGACTCTGCTTAGAGCGCAGAGTTGTCATGGGAAAAATGTGAGTTGGTTACCGTCTGGAGCTTTTCCTGCTCACACTAGCTTCTGCAGCAATTGTAATATGTTTTAATTATTAAATGTTGTGATCATTTAAGTCAACAAATTTGCTTAGTTCTCTTACTACTGAATTTGGCCAAGTTTTTTTGTGAAATTCTACTCGAAACTGATGATTGATTCCACTACTGATTTTTAAAGCGAGCAAAACTACGTCCTCTAGAGATGAGGGACAGTTATGTACCGACTTAAAAGAGGAGTAAGGTGGCCGTACCTAAAAGCGCATTTCTTTCTAGATGAAATAAGTGTTTGGAACTTTGAAATAAGATGCTTATAAAGAAAAAAAAGTATGTTTTTCAGACATGAGAGGGTGAATGTCGAAAGTTTGGGTTCTTCCACTAATCTCTTATGCAAACATGCTACAGAACACATATTTTCTTGCCTGCCTTGTTCAATGCTAGAAGATTGAGCATCCCACAGAGTACTTCATTTGGAATCGAACTCAGTGAAACCAACTTGGTGAGAATTGAATTTCTAACTCAATAAATGCCACTAGACTGAGTGGTTTTGTCATATTTTTTTTTTAAATAGTTATTGACTTAAACGGCTTTTAAGACGCAGTTGAAACATTCCTGCCTGCTAATTTTCGAAACATTTAGAATGTTGAAAATAAGTAAGAATAAATCACAAGAAATACATGTTCATACTTTCATACACTCTTGGTTATATTACATATGAATATATGGTATACTCTATTAATATAAAATGTTCATACTTATTGAATTTGAATTATCTATTCTCTTATTTTTGGTATACATATAGATGTCTATGTTTTACAGATGGTCTAAATTTAATCAATCTTAAACTATTAAATTTCAAAAGAATTAGAATGATTATATTTGCTAGCATTTATAGTTATCGAAAACATGGACTCCATGCCGTAGTTCGTCTACTGTCTTTCACAGGTGTGATTCCATAATAAAGCAATAAGTTAATAAAAAGAAAACTCTTCTTCGCACCTCTTTGCTGTCTGAGATATCTTGATCAAAAACCACTTCAGTTTGAAGTCCCTGTTCGAAACCAAACAATGAAAACAACTAAAATCAAAAGATATAGATGCAAAAGTTATTTTTCTCAATTTTCATATAATTTTATTTTTAATATATTTAGTGATTTTCATTTTATGTTTGGTTTTTGCCCATCCATGAGAAGCGCATGAGCAACTCTGCCATATTCCAATATAAATGGTCTCTATATACAGTATCAACAACAATTAAGGTTCTAGTAATTTATTTTACAGGCACATTTTATTCGTATTTGTTTACATTGTGCAAGTAGCAGTGCCGTAGGAAACATTTTGGGTTGGGAAATTTTAATAATATAAATCAAAATCATATTTAATTATTTTTTGGCTTGATAAAATAAAAATCTAAAAGTTGTAAATATTACTTTTTTTTTGAAATGAACACCTAGGGTCATAAATCTATTAATATCTTAAAAATAATGAAATTTAATATTAGTAATAAAACTAATTGTACATATTAATAATAATTATAATGAAATTATTACAATTTGGAGAAGGAGGAGTGGCAGACCTTTGTACCACTCGTCTTATCATAATATGTTAGTCCGTGTGATCACCTAGCTCTGGGAGAGGATACGACCACTAAGCTATATCATCCGATGCGCATGATGTTTGCTGAATCATGTTGATATCTTTTCCCGTTCCCCCACAATAATGTTTTATAACATTTATAACCAAACCGTTTACAATTTTGACTTGCAAATTACATTTGTTTATATGTATATCAGGAAAGTATAAAGGAAGCTATAGTCAAATATGTACAAATCTCATCTAGCTTGAGGTTTAAGATTGAGTTCCCATTATTTTGTAACAAAGTGGCGTAGAAATCCAATTGTACAATTCTTCGTCAAACAAGATCGGCACTTCGCAGAAATATACTTTTTTTTACAAAGAAGCAAGGCTATGTCGGACACTGCCTCGACTCATTAAATTTTAAATGTTTGGCTATTCTTATTGGTTGGTATTATACAAAGATAACCTTTTCCGGGTGTAATCCCCTCTACCATCGTCACTGGCACATATTCTTTTTGCGCTAGTAGAATTATTGTGGCACATTTGGCTCAAACAAATTAAGAAAAGAAAAATGTTTGTTTAAACTTTTTATAAACAATGTGCCAGTAATTCTTCGCGAATCCAATTCGTATTTGCTTAACTTTAAATTTAATGCAGTGTTAATGTTTGTTATGGCTATAACGAATCGGTTCATCAAGAATATATGAGCATTTTCAAACGCTACTGACGCAACATTCAGTTTAATTAGTTCTGGACGAACTCTTTCAAGTTTTATGTTTAATTATTTGTTTACTAAATATTTATAAATTCATGAGATTAAAATTATTCGTGTCGAATTTGCCGTCGAGAATTTTACTAACTGATTGTGTCAAGGTTCACACATAAGTTAAAAAAAAGAGTAACCCAAAACTAAAAAACATGGATAAAATTAGAGTTGGTACATTTTGGTGCTATACATATTAATTTTTTTTTAATATCATCACGAAATTCACAATTAATATTTCGAGTGTTTTTTTTTGTGACTGAATTTAGTGCAAAAAGATTTTGATTACCTCATGATAAGTTTGAAACCTAAAATTTCAATTGCGAGTGTATACGAAAAACAATCAATGTCACATTAAAATCCGGCATTTGACTAAATAATCAGTATGGACATATCGTGCAATACAATAATTAACCGATTGTATGGGAATATACTTATTACATTGAAAATATTATCTTTTAACGAAATTGGGTACGAAAACTCATACCCATCTAAGTCTTTTTATATTTTCAAACTTCGCTAAAGTTAACCTATGGAAGAGAATCCCGAAACTTAAAAGCCAAAATAAACTTGCCCGTCGTGGCATATTAAGGAAACTAGCATGAAAGTTTTGTCACTGGTTGAATGCTCGATTCCATATTTGAACTTTATTATAAAAGCATTCAAGTGCTGGAAATGCATGCAGATGCCAGTTCGAGAGCATACAAATTCGGTGGCCTCTGCTCTTGCAGGTCATAGACCTATTTTTGTAATTGTACTAATATTTTAATTGACGCTTCAACTGAAAAGTATCCTTTAAGGCATAAATTCGAATTTTGATGACCGACTTTTTTTAGCTCTTAGGCAATGAACCAATTATATTCTGTTATAATTGGTCCGTCGAAAGACCGGCGTTTTTGAGGAGCTATTGCCGTTGCGTAAGCTACATAATTTATTTAATGTACATACGTATTTAAGGAAATCAACTTTGTTTATAAATCTATTGAAAATAAAGGGATGACTGAAAGACTTTTATGTAACTACGTAATACCTACAATTGATTGGTTGAATCATTTGATGCTATTTACTTTTCGCGGAATTTACCTATGAAAAGTATTTAATAGAGGCAAGTGATTCTAAAGCGCTTAAGCTTTTCTCGAAAAAAATATTTTTACTTTGTCAGCGTTGTTCGTTTGTAAGTCAATCATGGTTAAATTATTGTTGAAAACGATTATCAGACTAATACATTTACGAAATGCGGCATCTTACAAAAAAAAAAAAAAAAACCACCAACAACTAAGTAACTTGGCAAAAACTATTGCTAATGAGTTCCATCTGAATTGTGGAACAAAGCAAATATCTCAATAGACTTGCTTCTGAATAGCTGTAATTGTGGCGAAACCCATAAAAAGACAAATAATAAGCCAGCACCATTCATATTTCGCCACTCACTCAGTTACATTATTTGCAGGACTCAAATAGCCTGGTTTTTTCCTTTCACAATATACTTTATGCGGCATTGTGTGTGATGCTTTTATGGGTGTATTATATATTATTTAATTGTTATCACTAAGAACATTGGTCAACAATAAGACGCTGGATTTTAAATTGTCATTAAATGTTGTAAACTTAACTTTGGTGAATTTAATGAGCATTTTTAAGTTTTGTATTTTAGCTTACACTTCATTTCCCTGTTGGTTCGCTTTTTTATTTGCAAAGATTAGATTAATTCTTATTACATTCGATATGGATTTGGATCTGTATTCTTACCATATTGCTCTTTTTTTATTGCAAAACTTTTATAATAATTATTATTAATTTTTTGTAACGTACTTTAAAGTTATCATTTATTCAATCAAGCTCAAGCTCAATAACCCGAACCTTTGGGTGTTAATTACAAACTTAATATTCACCATCTACCATGCGGTACAGGGTTTTAAAAGAAGTTTATACAAATATACATAATGATGACACCCACGCGCGATACACTTATGCAGTCGGCATTGAATTTTAAATTAGAAAATAAAAAAATGTGGTTATTTTTGTTACTTATCTTATCCCTCTTAATTGAGCACCAATTAAGTGTCAGTAGAGTGAGCTGGTGGAACATGTCAAAAGATCGCACAGTTATATTGTATTTGTCTGTGCATCATCTTGCTTTGTTTGTACCCTCTAGCTGGTGTGGCGATTAAAAAGTTTAAAAAGTTAAGATCTGACTTGATTGTTTCACAAAAATCTTTAAAATTTATTACTTCCCATTTTCTTTAAATTAAAAAACGTAAATCCAAAAATATTATCGATGGATGGAAAGAGAACAACCAGCTTACTGTAAATATATATATCCTACAGCAGATCGTGCAACTGTTGGCGTTTAATGGGTGCTTCGAAGTATCTCTTTTGTCTATTTCAACAGTTCATTTTGAAAGTTAAGGTAATATCTTCCTCTTTACTTCACAACTATACAGAGTATATGTATTCAGTTGCTTTGTTATATTTCTGCTGTGGAATGTTTTCAACCAATATCTAAGATTTCATGGATCTACCTTATCTTTTTTGAGACAAGACCAAAAAGTTTAAAAATGTGACTCAAGGATCTATTATAGTTTTCTATTAACAATCTTTGCTTATGACAAAAATTTGGTTTTCTTTTCTGATTTTCTCTTCTTTACATTTGTATGTAGTAATTGTAAAGATACGGAAGATGTGTGATATCAAATCAATTCATCATTAAATAAAAAAATGTATATTCCTGCTTCGTTATTAATTATGGGTAATCCGGTTTTTTCAAAAGCGGTTTGGGAATTTAGAAATAAATTTTTCAGCCAGATGCCGAAAAACAAGCTATTCAAAGGAAAAAAAAGGAAAAGTGTGACTGATATATAAGGAGTTAAGTTTCCTTTATTTACTTTAAAAATTTATAACATTGTATTAGTTGTGTTTAAATATTAATATGCATATACATATTGGCTTCTTATATGCCATCAGTGCAGGTCCAAAGGGTAAACGTCCGTCCGTATTATCACCTAGATCTCGGAGACCATAAGATTCAGATTCACCACTATACCATTTGATGCACTCTGCTGCAAAAAGTGAAGTTTTTGAAATCATGGCGATATATTTCTCCATTCCCTTACAGTAGAATATTGCCATTTACAGCCTAACCGTTTACGCTTTATGGAACTATGCGCGACAAATTTGCAGTCCAGCTGAACTTAAGATTAAACAAGTTAAAAATTATAAATTAAGAAATGTTTAATGGTAACGAGAAAAATATAAAATAAAACTAATCCGTATTCCTAGCCTGATGGGTGAATTTTTTATAGATATGCACCGTCTCACATCTGGGGCTAGCTAGGAACTTGTATTTACAATGTAAACGATGAAAACAGAAAGCATAAAAATTTAAGCATTTCTTAACAAAGAGAGAAGCCAAAGAACAACGTTGATCAAGTTTGGGAAGTCAAGATAAGATAAGATAGAGAGAGGAATTGAATAGACCGTTCAAAAGAGAAGGAATCATAGAGGTTGTTATAATTTACGCATAAGACACGAAAAGGATCGTGTAAGGCATAATTAGATCTAAAAAATGTTAATGTAGTCGAAAATTACGAGTTACTCTAGAAGGATTAATGAAAGAAATTTTGTTAAAGAGTGTATTATACAAACATAATTGTATAAAAAATGAACAAAATCGAAAAAAGTACAAGTTCAGTCAATTACGTGAAAATATCACCGCCTCCTTTCTAATAAAATGCTTCAGTATCAGACTATACGTTATAACCAAGTGCCATATAATCAAACAATTTGTTAATATGATTCAGCTCAAATGAATAAATCTATATTTAGCGATGCAGAGTCTCCACCCCCGCTAAAAATTTTCAGTGCAACCTCCCAGACCTATGGACATGGGCTATTAAAACTCGTCTCAAATACTTTTTATAGCTTGACGTGTATTTCGTTAAACTCGGCTTAGATTTACGGATCTCTGAAGCATATTTTTGTTATGTGGCTAAACAAAACATTTTCAATTCGCACTTTATATGCGAAGCATGGAACATATACCTACAGTTTATCTTATCAAATTTTGAATCAACGATTTTTTTCTTGGGCAAATGAAGTCTTTTGCTGGCGAAAGTTCTAGGTAAATGCACTAGTACTTCTGCGTGGAATTGAACCCCAGAACTTTGATTTAAGAGGCGAGTACGATAACGACGACCACAATGATTATTTGTAAGACAGAACATAATGTCGCAGCGGTAGGAATATTTAACCCGATCAATTCGAAATTAGTCTTATGCAACAAACACAAAATAAATCGCAGTGCGCCTGCGTAAAAGTCCATACTAAATCGTATCCAAACATAAATTTCAAAAAAATCAAATCGAAATTATATTTCTTGTGATAACACTTTTTTGATGCTCTTCCTGACATTGACATTGAAATAAGTGCGCGGTCCATCCTTTAGTATTTTATCTATAGTACAAAATAATATAATTCTCTCTGAAACCGTGGTTTTTCTTGCATTTTCCGCAGAGTAATGCTCAAATAGGTGTACATTGCAATCCGGTTTATTTTCGGTTTCAACCGAGCGATAAGTAATGCGCCATGTGTACGTTTGTGTCCTGTCTCTGCCGTACATAGCAAGTTGAAGGTAACTAACCAATGCTTGCATATGGTGCCAGTGGTCGTTGTCGGCAAGTGCAATTACTACGTACGTAGTTTATAGCATTGGGCAGTGAGCCATGTGCAGAGCCATGTACGGGGAACTGCTAACGACCTTCAATAAGTACCGCTGTCACATAGTGTGTGTGTGTGTGTGTGTGTGTGGAGCAACTTCATTGCTCGAAACTCAATGTTCCTCTTGTGTGTGTGTGTGTGTGCATGTCCTTTGCGTGACATGTGTGTGTGTGTGTTTATGTGGCGTTTGTGTGTTTGTATTTACGGTGTGTTGTATGTATGTATGTATGTACATGGTTGATATACATACAAACATATGTCGTATTTACATAGTACATACATATACACATATTTACACACTTCCATGAATTTGCATATTTCTATGCAGAGTGCATATAAGCATGGATATGTGTATATATGTATGTCTGTATGTTTGTATGTATGCATGTATGTGCAAATGCATACAAACGCTGTTATCTTTATGAGAGCGCAGCGACCATTATTGCATTTGCCTGGCGGCCTGGTGCCGTGTGACATATGCCTGTAAATGAATAGATAATTAATTATCCAGTCAACAGCTTGAGACTGGGATGGATGTTGGGTACTTTGAGCAACTATTCGTACTACTAGTTGCATTTTAATTGATATTATTATATACAAAGATATTGCCATAAATGTACATGCCTATGTGTATGTACAGATGTTTACAATGCGTTTTTGCATTTTAAAATTTGTTTCGTTTATCAATTTGTTGCACTTCATTGACGACCTTAAAACGCACCGTCACCGCATAAACATCCTCTTTCTGATTATTTAATAAAATAAAATAAAATAAAAATTCAGTTCTCACAATGTTGGGCTTCTCATTAGTTTCCAATGGGCATAATATTATATTTTTCTCATGCAATAAAGATGTTGTGCTGCTGATAAATAAATAAATACATACTATTTGCATTCGACAAGAACCAGTGGCGTAGAAAAATGTTCCTAATAAATCGCGTTGGATTGTTCACGAACAAGCTCATTTACAACTTTTATTTATTTTTTGTTCGTTCTGAACTAGTCGTTATGTTACTTCCATTTTTTACCCTGTAACACAAGGCATCGATTAAACCATTGCCGTACGTCCGTATGATCATCTAGATTTTCGAGATTATGAGATTGTTAAATCAACCGTTTATATGAACAAAATCATGAAAGTACAATGGAATTGATAGTCAAATATGTATGTACAAATTTCGCCCCCCATTGCCCATTTTTTTTTTTTTTTATTATCCTTATTATTCCGCTTGGGAACTTAGGGCCTCTACAAGAGCCATCCATCGAACCCTAATTTATGCCGTCTGTTTAGCTCTGTCCCATGTTGTGTTCGGCCTGGGTCAGTTCTTGGAGGATGGATCTTCTCCAGGTCGCCTTGGGTCCGCCGATCCGTCTATTGCCTTGTGGATGGATGCCAGCTATCACTATCTGCAGTTTCTCCATTTCTTCCTCGAACTGTGCTAATGTTGATGGTTCCTTTAGGGTTCTAACGGTCCATTGTCCTATTCGTGTCCGTTTTTTTTTTTTGAAAAGGCCTTTGGACGTCATCGAATTTGAGAGCCGTTTATGTTTAATTCTCTTGTGTTGGTTTCTGTAATCTGAGTTTTTCTATCGAACTGGTGATTGGCCAGATGCGACTTATCCCAGGGCTGCCACCTGACGCCTTCTGGGAGTGGCGTCTGCGCTTTGGCTGCGCGGAAAGGCTGGGCGATACAGTCTTTTTAATTGTTGGCATCATTCTAGCTGGTGTTGTTGCTGTACTCCGAAAAGCTATGAATGGCGCTTGGTTCTATGGTGTACCCTCTATTGAGGGGGGGGGGGGGGGGGCTGAAAGGCATTGTGCAAATGGAGAAAAGCTTTCTATTAAGTAGAGAAGCAATTTTTAAGAGGGTCGTTGGAGTGGTCATGCCTCCCCAATTGCCCATAAACTGCTTAAATATTTTATATGGAAATAGTGGGACTAAGTGGCTTATGATCCTACTTATGAACTACTTGCTAAAATGAATTGTGGTGTCCCAATTGACAAACATTTCAATTTTAGCGATAAGAGGCCTCACTCCCAGTTGTATAGGTTCCACCCATTTCACTTAACAAACGAAATTGATCAAAATCGGTTGAAAAATAGTTTTATTCAAAAAAATAGTTTCTACAATATTGGGTATCGCAAAAAGGTGATTTTTTCAAAAATAATGATACGAGTTATTCTTCTGTCGCACACCTCCTGAAAAGTATTACATTTTTTGCTGCACTAGTGTTTGATATTACTCTGTGGTTAGTTCAATCTACGCATCTATAATGGAAATTCGGGTCAAAACAGCTCTATAAAGTGAAATGTGATTTGATTATGCCTTATGAAAGGGAAAATACAATTTTAAAAGAAAAACCAATCCAAGAACAATTATTGTATTAAACTGAATGGCTTTATCTTCAGTATTTTGAATAAATAACAAATACATAGCGACTTGTAAAATAATTAAAATTTTCCTTTCTTTCTTCATTTTTGATATATTTACTATGGATCCTTTTCAAACTTTTCATCATCTGGATTAAAATTATACAAAAACAGTTTTTAACTTACCTTTATTTATGTAAAGAATGACTTCCGTCGAACGAAAAATTAAGCAAAGTGATAGATATCAGTGAACTGATATCACTGAAGCGATAGCCAGAACGAATTTACCATTGGGTTTCCCAATGGGTTTCCCTTGACTGTAGAGCCTGCGGAATACTTTGCTTTTTCTTTTTCCGATCGCCCTGTTTGGAACCAAGAATTAACCTAATATTCGTAATAAAGAAGAAAAATAAAAGGTTGATGTCGTTCCATTATGTCCATATTTTTGGTGTCTTTCGTTGTGTGTATAGTCGGTTCATATTTTAGTGTTCGTAAACAAAAGCCGTGTTTATCAGATGTACTACTTTAAACTGTTTTAAGAAAATATATTTGTATGAGTAAAAAATAAAACTATGTTGCTTGAAGGTAGAAAAAAAAACAAATGCAAGAACCAAAAGCCAACGAAGTTTGCAACTCAGATTGCAATCACTTAATGAATCAATAGAAATTAATAGTAACTGGCCACAATACTCTCAAAAAATGCAAAGATGTTATCGACGACAAACGGAATACCCAAGGAAGAAGATATTTTAAAAAGAACTACAGGAACAAGAAGTATTAAAGTAAGGAAAATATACAAAGAGGGCAGCCTTGACAATAAACTTGAGCTAATAATATTCACATTTGCTACGCTGACTATCCTTGAGGTCAAAAACAACATATAGTTGCATAAATGTAAAAAAATGTGTTAACCATTCCCTGTTTTCATTCAAAATTAAAAAATTATTTCACTTACAATTACATACATTATATAAATTTTACAAAAAACCTATTTCTAACTGCATACACAACCATACAATTCAAGACATCAACGAAGAGCAAAAATCAATTTTAGCATTCACAACAATATGACTATCACACAAAATGCATTTACAGGGCGGGACAAATATACAAAACTTCATTTTAATTCATTTTCTTATGCTAAAAATAACTTTTGTTTTATTGTTACATTTAAAATTGTCATCATGAAAAATAAGGTTATATGTGTTTTAAAATAATTTATAATAATAATTTACCCTTTGCGGTTCTTCTTGGATTCAAAAATTAAAGTGTTACCGCCTTCTATGACCTTTGGGTATTCTTTCAAAACCCCCAATACCATTGTCTCCTCTTACTCATTGGCTCATTAACTCATTGTTTTTAACGGACTTTCTTTTGCAATTCCATACACTATTTATAATATCTAATTATACTTTGGACAATCCTTTTCTCGTCTCTTTAACTCATTTTCAATCATCACCATCTTGATTTGCCAAATCGAACATCTTTGACTAACCATCAACTGTAGCATACTATGACTTTGTTAAAAAATGTTAAAACTTTTATGTCACTCTCTGTTTCTAAAGTTTCTAGCCATCCCCATACCGATCAGACTAGGGACACGGATTAGTTTTATATTATATTTTTCTTTCTCTATTTCCTAATACTAATAATTGTCTTATTATAAGTTCATGTAGATGTTCCCACTAAATTAATAATAAATAAATAAAGCATTGCTAAAATACTTGAGTGGTCGACTTTATCTAGGAGAACTATATATGAATGTATATAATACTTACCAATTTTCAACAAAATTTGGCACATATGATAACGATACGATTTGTAAGAACAAAGGAAAGAAATAGTACTAAAATAATATAGCCTTTATATTGTAGAGTCCAAATATTTGTATCAAAAAATTTGTTTTGACCGTTTCCCCTTATACGAGCTAGTACATACAGCCAGACAATATGAATAAACTCTTACAATTTCCAAGTACCAAATTTAGTAATGAAAATCTTATAAACTAAAATATCGAGGTTAGCGGCGCATCCAATCTGTCATTTCGGATATCAATGTCATTAGGTAGACATTTTAAATGGTAGTTATGGATATATTTACTTTTCTAACTAACTATCGGCCGTCAAACTACTTTCTTTCTACTTTGTACCAAGTGGAGCAAGGGTATAAGAAGTGGTGCAAATTTTTGTGTTGTTGAACGATGCACTCAACCTATGATTCTTTTTTTTTTAATTGCTCTTCGAGTCCATTTTAGATACAAAAAAAAATGTAAAGAAATCATTGAAACATAATAAAAAGAAATGCACGAATTTAAACAAACTCAAGCTTAATATTAACCACCTTTAACGTACAAAAAAAAAAAACCAAAGTTAAATATTCGAAACATTTGTGAAATTGATCATTAATCCCTTCCATACATACATATGTATGTATATGTAACTTCACTGGCATTCAGATATCTTTTTGCTTCTTCTAAAAGAAATGTTTGCAAACAATTTAAAAGAATCAAGTTTTAATGCTGCCACAAATGTAAAAGGACACCAAACTAACTCTCAGAAAAGTCTACATAAGCAACATGTACAATCCGACTATCCTTTCTATTAACTACGTGCACTGATTGCTGCCAAGTCTGAATAAAGCCAAAGTGCTACAAAAGCTTTGACCACAAAGCAAAATAAAAAAGTTTAACTGAACTAGTAAACTGAACAAAGAGCACGAACATTTTATATATCACTCGCAGACATTTACAGTGGAGCCTCGATCTAACGAGCCAACTAATTTTTTTTAATATTCTTTATAGTAAATATAAAGTTTATTTGCGACTGCTTACTTTAAAATTCGTTTTACATTTTTGTATCACCACTTCAATGTGGATTTTAACTACGAATAACAATTAAAAATTATTTTTATAGTCAATACAATAAGTTTGTTTCCACTAAGTTAAATTTAATGATCTTCCCAAATAAAGTCTAATAATCTTGAACATTGGACTATTTTCAATATGAAAAATTTTATAAAAACAAACAAGCGACAGCAAACTTTGTTCACAAAACAAATTTTAACTCCGTTTTGCCCTATGCGTGTAGTATGTATGTTCAACCGATTGTAAAATAATCAGAATTTAACGGCAATGTGTTTAAAATCTTTTGAAATACAATGAGTTTTGTAAAAAAATGCATTTATTTAATCAGATAGACAGATGAGGTATAAAAACTTTACTCACCACGCTGATTATGCTTTAGGTAATTTTGAAGGAAGGGTGTTCGACTTTACCTTCTGGTTACATATATTTTCTGTTTGCACAAACTTAATATGCGCTTTATGCCGTAGGAAACAGAGCATCAAGTAGTAAACGAAAGGTTTGCTTCAAAAACTTTACAAAAATAATTCATTGTAAACAGTATTTTGCTTTCCGATTAAATTCATAACTTACATAAGAAGTAAAAAATGAATAATTAATGAATGAGGAATATTGCTTGATAATGTTTGTTTTCAGTAGTTTTTGCAGAAATACGATAGATTTATAGAATCCAATTTAACATTTGAATTGAACGCCTTGCTATGAAAAAATTGCAAATAATTGATTTGTTTCAATATAAAAGTTTTAAGAAATAAGAATACTTAATTTCTTAGGTGGTTGCCTCTGTGTTAATGCAATTTCTTTCACAAAGGAAATCCACTTATTTAAAAACTAAAATCTTCAATAGTCTTCATATCATTTATGAGATAATTGTTATTTATATTTGTATGTTTAAATTTAAATATACATATTAAAATTTTTTTAGATTCAAGATTGACGACGACTTTAGGAAACAAAATGAGATACATACATCTTTGAAAATAACAATAAATAATACTTAGTGTAAGCAAACTTAGTATATATACTGTAATATTTTATACTCTCATCCACTTTTGTTTATATTCTCCCTTTACACACATGGTCTTCTCTTAAAATACACACTTAAGTATTGAACCAATATTGTCTTTCAAAATTATATTTAAGATTAGTCGCAAATAAGCTGCCGAACCATTCAGTCGGTGTATATGAAAACTGTCATTTTTTATTATGTATATGCTTGGTGCGCACCACATACAAGAAACTGACCGTCTTATTCTAGGCTTCACTGTACTGTATATTTATATATATATAAATATATATATAATACACATATATATACACATGTGTGTGTATGTTGGCATAGGGCTGGATGGAGTGGGCGTATGCTTGTACAGAATCATCATGTTGGCTTTCTGTCGCCGCTACTACCCCGACGCAATTACATTAAGTCTAAGGCTATTATTTTTCTTTTTGTAGTTTTTTGCACAACTTTTGTCGTTTTGGCATGGACTCTTACTTATATTTAATCGACTACGTTGTGATTGAATTCCATCGAATATTGCTGGGATACTGGATTTGGGGCTAGTTGCTTGGGGACTGGGGTATTAGGTTTGTTAAAGAACAAATACATTGGATAGGTAGGTAGCTAAATTGGCTTAAGCGAGTTCGAAAGTTGCTTCTGGCTTTGAGAGCTCATTTCGAGTTTTTTTTTTTGTTTGATTTGCTTGCCCCCAACCTCAATGGTTTTATTTGCTTTGCTTTCTTTCTGACACGAACACGCATAGGAACTTACTTGGGCTTAAAACGAGACTACTTATTCGAGTAGTATTTGTTTATTTTATAAAGTTGGGTTATTGTTAATAGACAGCGAGCTGGCTAACTTACGATAATTGTACTTAGTCTGAGCTTACGTTGGCAGTAATACGTATTGAATGATATAAAGGTATTAGTATTTTTAAGAGTTTTTGTGGTTTAGAAATTGAATTGATAATTCCATTACGACGACGACTGTTAACCTCTTTCCAGATAAGGAAGAATATTCGAATAGCCACTTTCATTTATTACAGAAAAATTCAAATTTCAAACAGCACATGTGGTACTTCACACCAAGCTCTGTAGGATTAACTGTCACAGGTGATCAGGATAATCACCTCAACTAACTACTTTTGGCAAAGTTGTAAAAGATAAAGAATAAGAAACAGTAGAGCATTATTTTGCACCTGCAAAGCCTTAATGGTGCTCTAATCTGAGCTACAATCCATAGAGACTACATGGCAGCAATAAGCTGCAAATAAAAAGAAGCTTTCCGTGCTATGGAAGCTGGTTTATCAACCCAGCCGCTGCTACAACCCAACCTTACCTAACATAGCACTGGAATAGTTAGCTAAAAGTCACTGCTTGCCCAATAGAATATCTAATGTTTAATGACATTATTATAAACCATAGTTCCCCGCTACAAATATGCCCATATTATTCCTTTAAAGTATCGGACAATTTATTTAAATATAATTTATTGTATAAAAGTTATATGAATGCATTTTCCTAGGTAAAAGACGTGAACCCTCCTCTTATGCTAATTCTATGAATGTCATTCTTTACATATAGTATCCTTGTGCAAAATGCACGAGCCCGTCAAGCCACCCTTAACACATACGGCACAGACGCCCGATGCAGTGATAACTACATTACACAGCACTTCTACTTCCAAGGACGATGAAGACAGCGATGTAATTGGGTATCTCATTGGCCATTATGGCAAGTGGCAACTGCTTATGACAGTGCTGTTGTCGCTGTTCCAGGTGCCTAACACCTTTCACATATCGTCATCGGTATATCAGGCGGCAAACAAGGATTTTTGGTGCCAAAGACCGGACCATCTTCGACATCTGCCAATCGAAGTGTGGCGGAATATAAGTGGGTCCAGCGATAATTGTCATCGCAGCGCTGCTATTAATTGGTCTCTAGTAAGCAACGAGACTGCAGTATCTGAATTGAAGGTATTGAAAAATAAAATCCTTGCATATCCCATTTTTAAAACGAACACACTTTAACAGGCGCCTGCTGCCGACGACAAGCTGATCAAATGCGAGGCGTGGGAGTACGAAACGAATGATAACGTTGGTAACACATGGACTTCCGAATGGGACCTAGTGTGCGACAAAGAACACTTAAAAAATGTGGCTGAAATGTTCTTTTTGCTTGGTGTGGCAACAGGTGGCATCATATCTGGATATCTCTCTGATAAGTTTGGCCGCAAAACAATGCTCTTCATTTCAGCAGTGCTGCAGACCATATTCGGTGAGTGAGTATGTACTTTCGCATCATCACTATCGTCATTCATTGTCAAGGCGATTGATTATAAAGGTCATCAAGCATTCAATCTGGTAACCTTCTCATTTTACGATTGTACCTGTACACCTGGCTCATGTTACTGCTGTGCCTTATTGCGCATACACGGAAGTCCCCTAGCATTACTGCCAGAGGTCAACGTTGAGAGAACACTTCACAGTATTGTAGCTGCTGTGAAAAGCCTTGTTGTCCTTGCTGATGAAGGGTCTGCTGCAATATGATTGAAAATGCTTAATTGAAAATGAAAGGCACTGTCTGATGCGTATTATGTGTTTACATGCATTTTGCGAAATTTTTATTCATTGAATTTTTTAATTGCTATTTTACAGGTCTTTGGCTTTATTTTTGCAGTTCATTTGAACTTTATTTGACTCTCCGTGCTCTACTCGGACTAGTCTCTGTGTCAGTCACCTATTCAGGACTTATACTGGCGATTGAATATGTAGATGGTAAATGGAGAACTGTTGCTGGAATGTATAATCTCTTTCCACTGCCAATTTCTTATATGCTCATATCTGGCCTTGCGTATCTGACACAAGACTATCAACGCTTGCAGTTGTGCATAGGACTTCCAGGAATATTCCTATGCTTTCTCTGGTAAGCTATTATTCTCGTATGAGTCCTATTGGGCAAACGCAATCAAGATCGACAAGGAAATTCGTGTGATCGTTGGTGCAATTTGCGAATTTGTTGCTTTATAATGCAAAAATTATGCTTCATTTAAATCCATTGTGGAATTGGGCGATTCGGTAAAACCCAATTTTCTCACACTAAAGTTCATATATACCTACGTTTTCGAAAGTATTGGGTGAATAAGGTTGCGATTAACTATTACATCAATATCACACTAGTACATTTAGTTACTAAATACGATTTATGACATAATATAAAGGTAAGTGGAAACTAGAATATAATTAACAATTTGAAAAGTAAAAAATTAAAGTTTTTTGGAACAAACGAGTTAATCGGTATACCTAGTACCAACTAGTGCTATATAAAGTAATTATCTGGTGTACTATTCCGTGACAAAAATAGGTGTTATTGCTAGTTTTATTGTGCCATCATATTGAACAAGATAACTACACAAACTAATGGAATGATTGAACTTGTTTCGTTACCAAGAACGTCCGTATCATGATGTCGAAGAATCAGTAATTTATTTTAATATTTTTAGAAAGCGGCACAATCTTTTGTATACTAATGATTGCAGTGATCCATCCCAATTTCTTAAATAAATTAAGAACAAAAGTTAAAAAAGTTCAACTAATCTTACTCTTTAGTACTTGCTCTCTTAGCATCCCGGAACATAATATAGAAAATTTGATTTTTCTTCAAGGTTCGTAGTACCAGAATCACCACGATGGCTTTTGGTCAAAGGCCGCATTGACGAGGTGCGGCGTATTGTAGAGGCAGCAGCAAAATTTAATGGTCGTCAACTTCCTTTGGACTACCAGCTAACACCACCGACACAAGAGAGCAGTACCCAGGACTTTACGTACCTCTTCCGTTCCGGTTACTTGCGGCGTATTTCCATTTGCTTTCTTTGTATTTGGTTCACTATGAATCTTGTTTACTATGGTATTATATTGAATATGAGTTCGTTTGGGGGGAATGTGTATCTAAATTCAGTAAGTCCACGAAACATAGGAACATATTTGTTACAAAAAAAATTTGATTTGAGATTTCCTTTTAAAGGCGTTGGCTGGTCTAGTCGAAATACCTGCAATTGCTGTGGCTATGTACATTATCACCAAGGTGGGCAAAAAGTGGCTGTTTTGCGCCACTTTAATGTGTGCCGGTGTTGCCTGTTCTTGTGCAGCTATCTCAGAGGGTCACGAAGACATGCTCTGGTTGAAAATCACATTCCTGATGTTGGGCAAGTTCACAATTAGTGCCGGTAATACCATAATGCCGGTATACACGGCAGAACTATATCCTACTGCCATACGTAATGTTGGTGTGGGCGCATGTAATGTTGCCGCTGGTTTGGCTCTGATACTAACGCCCTACTTGTCATTGTTGGTAAGTGGGATGAGCTATTGTATTTGGAATGAATTTTATTGATTATCTTATCTATTCGTTAATGCAGAATAAAATTGAAAGCCATTTACTTATGTCTCTACTGACCGCTTGGAGTATCTTTGGAGGATTTGTGGTCCTTTTCCTGCCTGAGACATCGACGCGTCGCAATGCATCACGTGAGCATGCACCTGCTTCGAAACAGGTGTAATAAGTCCCACAACGGAATAACAGTCACTAGATAAATATATTTTGGCTGGACCAAAGTAATAATTATCTTGGGATAAATGTACGGAGCAACTTAAAGCTTTTTTCCAGCCCAATTTCAAAACTCTCAAGCTCATTGCAAATAATAAGGAGTTAGGCTGGACCTTGTTTGCAGCATATACTTAATATGAACATTATACTATACATACAAAGTGTAAGCAATGTTAAAATGAATTTTAAACTAGAAATTATGGTAAAAATAAGTATTTTCAAGGGAAGCGCAGCAATGTTAATTAATATGAACAATAATCGAACTCAAAATTGGGATAAATAGAATCTCAACGGGAAATCAATCCAATTTTGAATATACAAGGCTAATCCATAGGGAAAGCCCTTGTTTTTCTGTTTGCTTTCTTTGCATAAAACTGCTTACAGTAACTTTCTTAAGATACATAATTATTGGCTGCTGGCCTTGTCATTACAGAATGCAACATCCGTACTCTCAATCTATGCATTTCTATTATTAATTTTTGTATTATTATACGATCTTGCTCAGAAGTCAAGATTAAATTTTACCTGAAAATGAAAAATATATGTGTGAATATATATAATAATTACATTCATGTTAACTCTAGTACTGCTACACCGAAATTAATAAGAATTTATAATAATTGATGTCAATTTATCTGGTCAATTGTTATCATTGTTGTCGCCTTTAATGTGCACTATTTTATTGTTTTTGTTTATGAACATAATAAATATGTAAAAGAATTTTGTGAAAAGTAGGCAAATACAAATGATGAAAACAAGAAGCGCAATAAATAAATAATGTATTTAAAAATTAATAATTATTTACAAATGTAAATTAAAATCATGCGCATTACTCGTGTGCCATCAATAATAAGCGTAAATTAAATAAATGAAAATTATTAAGAATTATATCATAGAATTTGTCCAAAAATAATAGGCTAATAGGCTAGATGCTAAGAAACTACATCTGATTGTTTCAAATACTTCCAATTTATTTAAAATAATGTAAAACAAGAGTATTTATAACTGTTTTTCTGTCTGTTGTCTATTAGTTGCCGGTACAGGCAATTGTAACTGTAGATTGACGTTGAATTAATACATTCAACTTTTTTTTTAGTAATAATAATAATAATAACATTAATAACATCCGTAACACAATTTCTGTCAATTAAACATAAACTTAAATCAATTTAAATTGATAGAACTTAAAATAAAACAAAAAAATGAATTAAAAAAACACCATATACACAACATACAATACTCGAACATATACAGTCTGTTTGACCACATGTCTCTTGTTATCTAAAAATGATATACGTATGTACTTATCGCTGTTGTTAGTTGTCAATTATGAATCTATGGTTAAATATTTTATTTGTTTTTTAGTTTAGTTCTAATTTTAACACAATTTTAGAATTTCATAGTACCTAGAAGAAACATTATATGCTAAGAAAAAGTGTTTAACATAAAAATAAAGCAAGTGGGCCAGTTGCAGTCGGGATGTCCCGATTATAATAAACCCTGTACTATCCTTAAACATTACTATGTATTGTCTCTTGCAGTTTGGTGTTTGGTTAAACGTGTTAAATTCATTGGGATGGGAGTATCTAAAGGTTTCGAAACGAACAACAATTTCATGAGATTCAATCAAACGAGACTACTGTCGACACGGATATTTAAAATATTGCAAAATAAAGGATAAATTCTTAGCAGCGTGATTCAAACAAAAAAAAAAACATTTTTTTAAGATTTATTTTTACAGCGACTTTTAAGACTGAATTGATAGTTCTTGCAATGGTTCAAGTAGGTCTTGCTCGTTTTTAAGTCGTTTCATCGTTTAATTATAGAGCAAACCAATTGTGTTTAACTGTAACAAATGCCATGTGAATGGCTTAGCAATGTCAAAGAAAAATTGCTTATAAATTAACGATAAAAATATGACTTATTCAGAAATCACTAAGTGGCAACGCCACAAAAATTTATCAACATATCGATATGTCATTGTTGCGCTTATCGAAACATCGAAATGAAGTACTATAACGGCAGCGAAATGTGTTTGAACCTATTCAGACAAACTTTACCTTCAACAACAACGGCACAGGTGTTGCAGCAAAAAGTATTTTATTTTCAAGTTTTAAATATAAATAAAGTGCTTTAGTAGTTTATCACAAAATGAAATTTTTGTTCAAATCCAATTTAATTTGTAACTCTCAAAAATCAACACCGCAAACACCAGAAATAAATGTTATTGGATTAGACTTTCGTCGGTACTCGGATGATTTAAAAAAGAATAACCAAAATAATGAATCAAACACATTAAGCAAAGATTTGAGTCAGGATGTTGACAGTGATTTACTTTCAAACCTGCTGGGCCATTATAGCAAATGGAGTTTCAAATGGACATTTTTGCTCTGCATGTTTCAGCTGCCCACCACTTTTCATTTGTTTATGTTTGTTTTCCAGGTAAGCAGTGCATAAGTGTTTACTACAATAACAATAATAATAATATTTAATCAGTTAATTGTGCTCACTAAAAAAGTATTATTTTCGGCAAGAGTAACTAACTGGTTTAACAATCGCCCGTGCCGTTTTGACAATTTGATTTGTCAACTATCTCCCATTGATAAACATTAATTGACATTGTGAGCAATGCCTACTCGACTTAAATGAAAGTTATTACGACATAAACAGCAAAAAAACAGACGATAATACGACAATCAGGCAGTAATTGCAAGTAAATAAACGTTTTATAACAATCATAAAATGTCTCAACAGTGCTAAATGTACATACACATGTACAAATTTACATTCATATGTGCAATTTTAACGACAATAGTTTAAAGTTAATTCACATTATTTACCATATTAAATGTTTAACGAAAACTCATAGCCAATAATCAAAGGGAGGCATGCTATTAGTTACTATGCGTGGCTGGCCTCGGAAATGGCTACCTATCGTTGACTGACCTTCGTTTTGTTAGATTCATTGGAGTACTTAGCTAAGTAAATTATTTTATATCGGCGAATAATTGTGCTCGCTGCGGCAAAATCTTTAGCAGTAAAAGAACTTTAAAAAAAATTAAAGGCAGTTTGTTCTGGTACTTTTCTGTTATAAGGACTTTTTATCTTTAACAAAAATTCTGATATTTCCCTACGACTACAAATGAAGAAACTGCGCTGTCGCCAGTAGAAGGCATCCAGAGCGACGGAAAATGTAGTTGGAATCAATATGAATGTTGTTAATTATCTTATAGGTATGTCCGCTGTGTATAAAAAGTTGGCCCATATACGCGGCTGGAAGTGATGTTTCTTTAGATAATTTGGTATTGCATTTCACAGAAAATGCTTTGTTGTATAGGATCAAGTTCAGAAAACTATACGTGATAGCAGGAATCACTCATTAAGTTATATAGATTATACCAAATAGTCGAAGAGATCACAAGTTAAGCTTATTTTTGCTCTACGTCCTTTTTGTTTAGGATATATGATCATTTAGGGTTGTAAAAGAAATGATCTTTGATTCGTTTTATTTATTCATCAAACTAAGATTTCTCCGTGAGTAACCCATCTAAGTAATCATTTTGTTGTGTGTGAAGAAAGCGCAGAGGAAATGAAGGCGATAACGATCAATAAAGATAGACTTTTTTATTGAGCTTTGATCTGTTTATGATTTATGCTCTATTACTCAATAGAGTTTTCGGCACACTGGGTTTCCTCTAATATAACTTGCAGCACTTTGCTGCTTTTAATTGAAAAGAGCGTAAGAATTTTTTTCGAGTCAGAGCTTTTGAGCTATACATATTTTGTTTAACCACTGGAATAATGAAAGAATTTCTTTTACTAACAATATCAGTTATTTTTGTTTGTTGAGGAGATTGGAGGCGTTTTTGAGTTTTTCTAGACAATGTTGAAATGTACAAAGCGCAATCTACTGCGATTTATAGTGATCTCTGCTGAAGTTTGGCTGGGAATGCTACAATTATTATTATTTTTTATTGCTTCTTGTCGAATCTTGGAATTTAATTTTCGCGTTATAATTTATTCCTTCTAAAGTTAAACTTCAAAAATCTGTATGTGCAAACAATAAATGTTTATTGATGTTCTGGTTTTTTTTCATTTACATATTATGAGCTGCATTAAACATTTTTGTTCTCAACGCCACACCTTGTGCAACTGGTAACGTTCAAATCACGAATTTTTCACAACAAAAAACTAGTTTTTTTCATATTGGATAAATTTTTTTTTTTGAAATATGCACCTTTGTAAGAACAAATTGCCCACATCTCAATTTAGTCGTATTGCATACTTCGAATTAAACAGACTTAAATTTTATACGAAAAATTGCTTACGAATCAGTCATGTCCAGACTCATATACACAGAACCTATAAGTTTACTAGGATCCAGGCCAAGAAACGAAGAGGATTTGGAATTATTGCAGACAAAAACACTTAATTATCTATTTGGTCAAATGGGTCGCTGGCAAGGTGTCTGGTGTGCTCTGTTATCTATCTATCAGGGTATTTGCACATTTCATATGTTTTCGTACATATTCCAGGTGAGTTTTCAAAAGATATTACCAAAAGATGGAAAGTTTGTCAAGGCTTTTAATCGTAACACTCATAGCTGTTAACTGTCCAGTAAAAACATGTCTCTGAATGTGTGATATTTGACCTGATCATTTGTACACAACAGTTATATGATATGATGGTATGTTAATTTATACATTAAAAATGGTGCAAGTTAGTATAGGGAGTAAATGACTTTAAAATAATACCCTGTACCACTTTCCTGCAAAGGAATCAATTATATTGCTCAAGCACTCATATACAAACAAAAAACGATTTCTGTCCAAGTTTGTTTTCTTTAGATATATAATAATACCATATAAGATCAACATTTAACGTCCCACAATTTGTTGTGAATAACTTTAAATTTTAGCGAGTTATTGGCAATTTGAAAATTTGTAATGCATTCTTGAAGCATAATAAATTTATAGAGAAAATATCGTGTCCAATAATGTCGTTGGCCAACCCCGGTCTTTTTAAATACTTTTGCGATTATATAAGGTAAAAGGCATAGTAGGAAATAGTCTCTTTCCTAACTACAACAAAACTAAAGCGTAGAACATTGTGTAAATAGCAAATACATAGCAAGTAAGATGCAAAACCCAGCAAATGCATGATAACAGAAGCGTAACATCAATAAATATTGGGTGATTTGTTAAGAACTCAATAATTTTATATATAAAAATAAAATATTAAATTGAAAAAAATGAAATTATGAATAATAATGCAACGTAGGCTTTGTTTATTTTTGTGTATTTAAAAGTCAGATCAGACAGATGCAATGAGATGTAGTTCTTTATATTTATCTTATATATGCGTATTCCAAGATTTTCTTCTGTTCAATTTTATTTATTTTTTTTACCCTTTCCAGTTTAGTTCGTTATAATTTGTTATTAATATGCAGCGGCACGCATTGTCTCCTTTAACTACAGGCATTGTGTCCGTTATGTTTACAAACTTTACTAGTAATCGACAACGAAACTACACTTGATACAAAATTATACCTAATTTTGAGAGAATGGGCTGAATAAATGTTATTTGTTAGAGTTATTAAATATGTTGCATCGGAAAAACAAAATACTGGCCTTCTCTAAAAATGATTGATATTGTTATAGAGTTCCTTGTGCTATTTTATTATTTCTCATATTTCTTCAAGCACTTTCCATGTAACTTCCTGTTTAATCTTTATTGACCTACTAAAGCTAACGCTAACCCTATCTAAAAAAAAAAAAAAATTGAAAGAAATCATTGTTTTGAAGACGATTTATTGACAAGTTATTTGGTTTATGCAATTGCAATCTGTGCACATGGCGTATGCGTATTATTTTTATATTTATGCCAGGATTAGATTAACTAGTGTGCAGAAAATGTATGTATTTTAATATCGAATGAAACGTTTTCATTAATTTGTTGTTTTGTGTTTAAAGGTTTAAGCTCGAATTTCTGTTCTTTAAAGTAAATTCCAGTTTTATTGAATTTATATTAAAACAAAACCAGATTTGCCCAATGCCAAGAAAACTTAATATAGTTTTTAGATCGTCACGCTTTGCCATTGCAATGTTACTCAATGATCCATGATTATTATATTGGTGTATGTTCCATATTACTATATATATGGACACACATACTGCAAACACACGTGAACTTGAAATTATTTCCTAACGACCATAATTAATTGACTAACCCACAAAATCAGTGCCTGACTAAGTGCAATGTGTTTTTGCATCGGTTAACAACCTTTCTATTACAGGTTGGTTTTGTTATAAGTGTTGAACCGGTTAGTTGTGGTCTTGGGTTCGTTGACTTAGGCCCCCCCCTAACGCATAAATTTTATTTAATTTTGGATTTTAAATATACAAATTGTGTAGTAATATGCGCTCTATTTTCTAGGCCGCGCCCAAGGATTTTTGGTGTGCACGCCCTGTACACTTACTCGAATCTCCTATTTCCGACTGGCGGAATATTAGTCAAACAACAGATGGTTGCCAGCTTTTGAATATAAACTATAGCGAGATAAGCTACGAGAACGGACAATGGAAAAACTGGCCAGTCGATTCCAATCTTACATCTTATATAAAATGCACTCAGTTTGAGTTTCTTAACGCAGATGGATTGGCAAAAACCCTAATAGAGGAATTTAATCTCGTCTGCGATCGCAAATACTTACTAAGCGTAGTGGAAATGAGTTTTTTAGCTGGCGCCGCTGTAGGCGCTGTATTAAGTGGATGGATTTCGGATCGGTTTGGTAGACGTCACACTTTGATGATATTTGCCACCGTACAAACGACAATTGGTATGAGTAAATGAGATATAAAATGTATTTCATCATTAGCATTTTTTACAAATTCATTCTTAGATTAGCAAATTTGACTTTTGTCTCTATATTTATATTTTTTCGTGCAGCCTTAGTTTCTAATGTTTGCCATAGTCCACTCACTCGTTAGTTTTTAACTTTGGTCAAAGGGAATATTGCAGTCTATGTTCCATAATTACTCACAATCCATAGCAATGATAATCTGTTATGTTTAACGTTTTTTATTTTAATCTATATGATATATTGAGGTAAATAAACAAAAATTCGAGTTCAGTCTGTCGACTCAGATTCCATGCGATTGTTGTTAAAAGCCCCGAACTGGAGTAACCAGATATTGAAGAGAAATTATTCACTTATTTTTATTAAACTTTTTAAATAATTCAGATAAGCCTTAAAAACCTAACTTGGATTTTTTATTGTTTCAATAAAACAACAGAGTCTTAATAACATCAAAATGCATTTTTTTACGAATTAAAAAAAAAAACTGTGTCTGTAATGTAATTTATGGATTGTATCTAGTTTATTAATTATTTCAAAATTATTTTCTATATTGTTATATATTTAAGGTACGATTTTGGCCTTCTCTACAACGTTAGCTATGTACATGACACTAAGAGTTATTATTGGATTCGCTTGCATGACTGTGACTGTGGTTAGCTTTGTCCTTGTTGTCGAATTGGTCTCCGGGAAATGGCGTTCTATTATCGGCATTTTGAATATATTACCAGTTGCGATTTCCTATGTTTTAACAGCATTAATTGCTTATTTCATTCGCGATTGGCGTACAGTGCAATTGGTTATTTCAGTTCCTTGGTTTATTTTGCTTTCAATATGGTAAATATGCAGAAAAAACGAATACGTTTTTGTCACTTACCTTATTTGATTGAATTTTATTGACCGTCTCTTAGGTACTGGTTGCCAGAATCTCCTCGATGGCTTCTGGCCCAAGGACGCATCGAGGAGTTGCAATTGCTAGTTGAACGTGCGGCAATAACAAATGGAACCACTTTACCAAGCAATTATCTAAAAATTTTAGAAGCAGCTCTTCCTGATGCTGCGCAAAGTCAACAATCGGATGTTGGTATTGCGCCAGACAGTAATGCTATTGATACAAAGTCTAATCCATTGATAGTAGTATTCAATCGAAAATATTGGCGTACCACTGTGCTTACTTTAGTCATTTGGTTCACTCTAATTATCATCTACTTTGGCCTGACATTGCATCTGAGTAATCTTGGGGGCAACATCTACATAAATACAGCTGTAGCGGGCACCGTCGAAGCCATATCTATTTGCATAAGTATATTTGTGGTTCTCAAGGCTGGAATACGACGAAGTTTGATTACTTATATGCTATTATCGGGTCTTTGCTGCCTTGCCACTAATGTTATACCAGCGGGAGATCATAATCTGAATGGTGTTATTGCCTTAGCCGTTATAGGTATGTACAAATGAAATATTTTCCTGCACAATTATTTTATATCTCGTCTTCAGCAAAATGTTTAATTGGCGCCAATAACGCCATTATTCCTACATACACATCAATGCAGTATCCAACTGTTATACGTAATTTCGGAGTTGGCATGGGAAACATGGCGGCGGGAGTAGCACTGATCCTGGTACCATATTTATGGCTTTTGGTAAATTTCGTCTGCTCCAAGTTGGTTTTTGTATTAGTAAAATATACGTTTTTTATCTCAGGAACACTACGATTCACTTCTGCCTTTAAGTATAATGGGTGTTTGTGGTTTAATTGGCGCCGTAGCCGTTATTTTAATGAAGGAAACGAATAAGCAGTTAATGTAATTTTTATCAGATATGTAATCTTAAAGCATACAAAAATGTTGACATCTTTAGAATGTAGGTCTAGTTTGTAACATCATATTTAGGTATAAAGAGTAAGCATTGATATTGATTGCTTCTAGTTATTTATGAACTAAAAGCCTATTAAAACAAAGCACAAGAAATGTGATATTTATAATTCGGTTTTGCATGCCTTTTTCCAAAATGATATGATAGATTTTAGAACATCTTAATTTGTAAGTGTTTTTATTAGGTTTCTCCGTCAAATAAAATAAATATGTTGATATTTTAAGCATTAAAAAACTTAAATTGTTTGAAATTGTTAGCAAAAGGGCATTTTTAAAAAATTAAATAGCCTCGGTGAGTTAACAAGATAAGCGTATTCCCGGTATTAAGGCAAAAAATGCATAAACCCAATTTGGCTATATTCATTAAGGTTCGTGTCTATGAATAAAAACAACATTTAGAAAAAATAATAGGTGTGATATATTTTTATTAAAATAGCAAAGTATCTACAATTTCTTGAATATATATTTTGGACTATGGGTATATTCGACAAAAGAATGTGTCTAGTACTATAGTTAATATATCTCATAATTTTTATCGTTTACTTTTAATATTATTTTGTTCTGTTTCTGTATCTGTTTTCGAACAATAGTAAGTATAATTATATATTTTTCCATGACAACGAAAATATGCACTTTTTTGTTCCGCTTATAGTTCCGCTTGGTTGCAAAATTGGAATGTAATGCTAGATATAGATTTTAAAATTAATATTTTTTTGTTTTTTTTTGTAATCCCTTGTCAAATTTTACTACAAAATAATACAACAAATAAAATAATTAAATTAAATTGACGTTGCTATGTAGAGCATAGGACGGACACAAACTCCTTCCAACGTCTTCTATATTGAGTGATACTACGCAATTCAATCGATGATCCTCTTTCCTGAATTTCTGCAATCACCGTTCTCAACCAGGGCAGTCGAGCGCGTCCTCGCCGCCGGGTACCCTGCGGATTCAATTGAAAAGATCTCTTGGCGAAGTGTTCATCTAACTTTCTGAGGGTGTGACCAATCCAGGCCCTTTTTTTGATCGGATCTAGAGAGTATCAGCAAGTTTTTGTTTGTGATAGTGTTTGGCCGCAAAATGCAGCAAACAATACGTAGACATAGTCTAGTCTTGTTTTTAGCGGGAGCATCCTCTACCTTTACTGATAGTAAGAGAGAGTTGATTTGACGTTTCCAGCCTCATCAATTTAGTCTTCTTCATATTGATTTTAAGACCGGAAGCCTTTGCGTTTTCCGCAAGTCTCCTGAGTTTTTTTTAACGCCTTGCAGAGTGTGTGTCACAAAATATATGCCAGAGTAGGGACGTAGTAGTAGTACTTTGCGGACTCCTCTTGAGATGGAAAATTTGCCACTGTTTTTACCCTTGAAACACACGCTGTATAGAACTCTTGGATGACTCCGAGAATCTTCTCTGGTATTGCAGAATCGAGCAGGGCAGTCCAACAAATAGTATAGGCAGGGGCAACATTGACTCCACTGGTTGCTTAATAATAATTCTCAGAGAATTAATATGGTCAACGCAGGATCGCATTGGTCTAAAACCGTTTTGTTCCCGTCGCACTTGCAGTTGATTACAGGCGCAATCCTCTCCAGGACAACAAAAGCTATTATTTTTAAATGGCATTTAAGGGGGTAATACCCCGCCCATTTTTGCATTGGCTGAGATACCTATTCTTAGGGATTGTCATAATTGTTCCCCCTTTCCACTCTTTCGGAAAATTGCCTGTGGTCCAAGAAGAGATGATAATTGGGAGCAGCGCTCTTGCCATTGTTTTCCCGCCATATTTAAATAACTCTGGCTGAATGTTGTCAGAGCCAGCAGCTTTTTTATTTTTGAGCTTACGTATCGCCTTTGAGAGTTCTTGCACGGTTAGGGGCCTGTGACAATACTCCTCTAGGGTTTTCGTCTCCAGTCACTATGATGCGTTCCACCAGTTTCGGAGTGTGAAGTTGGTCTTCGTCAGAGGTACGAAAGCGGTCATATGCAGATTTTATCGGGGGTATGTTTGGCTTACATTTTGTGAGCTAGCCTACTGCTTCATAAACCCCGCGCAGGTTATTATTATTATATATTATCATTGTGTGCTATTCGTAGAGTAGAGCAGTATCTGATGATAATATGGTCTAATTGAAATCGAGTCCGGCCATGTATACTTGTGAATGTCAAGGTGTGAGCCTGCTAAAAAAAAGGTTGTGATTTGTACATAACTCCACCAGGCGCTCGACATTATTTGTTCTGGTGAGGTGATGAGTATACCGTTTGAGCGGCTTTCGTCGTTACCGCTGTAAGTGAAGTGATAGCCTGTTTGGGTTGAACGGTTACCCTGTCCAGTCCATCTGATCTCAGACATGCCAAGGATCTCCATTTAATAGAGTTCTATCTCTCTGCATGCTAGCTCCAGTTACGACGCTTCAGAGAGAGAGAGAGAGCGAACGTTCCATATTCCAAATCGTGCTATACTTCGAAAGATAAAGGCCGTCATCTCGTTGCTGTTGTTTGACACGAGGCGTTTGTGTTTCGTTTCTTGGGTAAAGGGATTTGACGGACGGAATACTGGCCCAACGCAACCAGCATATACGTTTGTGGGATAACGTTGCTGGTGAATTAATTTTCTTAAGGTATCCACTTCAACCTTTTTATCGCATTTGTATAGCGAACCGTTTGCTTCAAGCATGGAAAACAGACGTCGAAAGTAGCAATTGGTTATTATAATGGTGCCAAAAACAAGCCATGTCGCTCCAAGAATTATCGGCACTCCGAATTTGTTGGGGTTACGACGCAAACCGAAAAACCGCGACTGCCTATTAAATTGGATTGGCAAAAAGCCGACCTATAATTACGACATTTAGATATAATTTGTTTACAAAAAATTAAACGCTCAAAGTTACAAAATATAAAATTTAATTTTATGATGAGTAATTGTTGTCAATGCTTTTTGTGAAAAATTCTATTTTCACTGTCTTCCTATCTATGTACATACATTAATTAATTACGTTATCAATTAACATTAAGCGATAAAAAACAGAACAGTCCAATATGGTATAAGTACTTTAGGCAGTTAGGCCAATAGTAATTGTTTAGTTGACAGAGTATTTGACGTTTGCCCGTTTATCTTAAAATTGATGAATCGTAAAAAAATACTAAAAACATAAAACTTTGAATACGATTTTTTTTTGTGCAAGAAACGCAATATCTTCGGCGCTGTCGTTGCTTTCATAGTTTCTGTAGTTTTCATCACGGCTCGCCCCTTTCGCATTATAAGACATAATATCTTTTGTAGATCAATTAAAAATATATAATATTGTCAGTTTCGAAGTTTCTAACCCTTAATCATAATGTTTAATGTGGCAAAATCCTAAAGTATAACAATGTATACATATTTAGTATATGCAGCAACTCAAAAACTGTTTTATTAATATTAAAAATCGACAATTTAAATTGTAAGTCTTAAACTGGACACACAAAAATGTTTCCTGCAAAATATTTTGCCAAGCCCTAATCAAAAAAAAACCTGCGTCTATTCAACTAATGTGCAATAAACTTTACAAGCTTTACTATGTATTGAAGTCCTACCTTAGTAGCTTCATTTCCACAATCAAGTCTAAAATCAATCAATTAGGTCTATGGTAGCACCTAAATTCTCAGCTCAAGCGAAGACAATTTGACAATTTCGTCAAAATAATAATAAAATAATTGGGCTCACTCGCGCACTTATGAATTTAAAAATTTTATTTTGATATAAACATTAATAATAAATGAAAATATAATTATATTTTTTTTTCATAATTTTTGTAAAGAATATTTATGAACTATTCATCGCATAATAGGCGCAATAAATATTTATTAAGTATTTAAATAACAGTTACAAAAATCAATTTACTTTAGAGCTAGAAGTGCATATAAAAACCGTAAAATTTAATAATTATATTATGCCATAGTATAATTTCATTAATACTAATAATTTTAAATGCACTCGGTAACTTATAATAATCAAAACATCAACGTGGGAGCATTTTTCTCATATAACCGGAGGCTCCCAACTGCAGGGCACACAAAGGCGAACAAAATGGTTCCCCTATAACACTTTTTAACGAATGTATAGAAACAGCTAGAAAGAGTATGTTTGCAATCATCACTTTATTCGTGCATAATAGGCGGGACTGACGTTACAGCTCATGATTGGACCCTAGGCAAAGTGAATTGAATTGAAGAAATAAATAAATGAACATACAGTTTATCAAGAAACTGTTTTCACACTGAAAAGGAATTGTATTTTTTGACTTTCAATTTAAATATATATGTCTTTTGTTTACCTTTAAAAAATTTTTTATGTATATCTATTTTTGTTGTCAATACGTAAAAAATAATAACAAAACTATAAATAATTGACGAGAAAAACAACTAAATCCATGCTTGCATAGACACTGTCAAGAAAGTGGCTTGCACAAAGTACTTAAGCTATCTTAGACTTAAAGTTTATGACAAATAATAATAATTTGTATGCCCCCTCCCTTAGCATTAACAATATTCTTAAGGCGTTGTAATGTAGAATGCAGTTTGCCAAATTTGACTGTAGGTATAATGTTACGGTTTCCTAGGGCAGTTAGTGCTATGCGTCTCATTTTGTTGGGTCCAACGTTGTAATACAAAGACTTCAACTATGCTCACTTTAACAAATTTCACAACCAAATCATTTGGTTGTCGCAAATTCTCGGAATAGAGGCAAAAAAGAATAGACAAAGCAAATGTGAAAACACTTTCTTGACACTATTTCTTTACGACTATACCAGCTTGGATTTTGTCGTTTTCTCGTTAATTATTTATAGTTTTGTTATTTTTTTTTTACATTTGATAAAAAAAACATATAAAGAAATACGTATACATAAAAAATTTCGATAAAGTTAAACAAAAGGCATTACATCGAAAACCAAAAACAGCTTCTATAAAAAAACCATTACTATACATGTATGTATTTATATTATAATATGATCAAATTCCAATTAAATTAAAGAATAACTTTATTAAAATTATGATTATTAATTTTCTCTATTAGAGTTAAAAGTGATTTTTTGTGCTTTTTGAATTTTTAAATTGTTCAAGTGCATTTTTATTGACAGAATATTCTGTTTTTGTTGTTTTGGCCCTTTTGTTGTCTTCGTCCTCATTCACAATTGCATACAACACATTTTTATTTTGAACAATTTTAAGACATCTTTTTATTATTTTTTAAATTTTCAGTGTTCGCAGCAAATTTTGCTTGTGCAACGATTATTGTACTATGTGAGTTGTCAAACTTTCCCGCCCATTTCATTTTGGGAATTCAGACAATGAAAATGAGTCCTTTAGTGAAAAGCAATCGCTCTTTAATATAGGTCACTCCTTTAGAAATAAAATGTAAATTTTAATTCAATATATTTTTTATTTTACAGTAATTTCGTAAATAAACTACACAGGCGCAAAAAACAATAACTTAAACATTATCGGTCATCGTACAATTAAATACTGAAAATATACTAAAAGATCATCGACAGTGGGCGCTATCGATATGAAAAAAAGTTTCACGATATATCACAGGGTTTTATGGTTGAATGCTTGTTTAAAAACAAATTGTTTTGAGAGCGCATACTCATAATCAAAAAGTTACACTCAGACAACGAAATACAACGAAAAAAAACATCGATAAGTCGCCAATTGCATATGCATACTATCGACAGTATATCGATTTCAATTTCAATCAAGCCCTAATTGATGCACATGTGTATGTTTGTAATTGTAAACAATGTCAGCCAAATATAAACGAAAATATAATAAATTAAAACGCCGAGTAAAAAATTATTTGCTGGTAAGTCCAATCTGATTAATCCCAGTATCTTACTTAGAACAGAATAATCGAATCGATTGTTAGCGTAAATTGGTTGACACACAATCAATAAATTTGTAGATAGGTTGTATTGGAGTTTAAGTCTCTAAATTCATTTTTTGCTTTTCTACTTTTAGGAAAATGCTGCTATTAGTGATGAAGTTTGTTACCTTCAAGCAGAACTGGCAGCTGCTCGGGATGAACGAATGTATTTGATTGAACGTTTGATGTGCCATGAAGGGCTCGACAAGAACGCTGTTCAAAGTTATATGACAAATGATGGTTCCGAATTTACTGAAATAGAGCGTGATAGCTACAGCAGCACGTTAAAGAAAAAAAATCAGTTAAATACTAGGAATACTAATACATTACACAAAAAAGGTGACTCGCAATTTCCCATTAATGTTAACAATGTTCTTATACATTGTCTGGGTGAAATTATACCAGTAAATCCCAATTTTCATACTGCCCACTGGATTTACCCAGTTGGATATGTAGCGACACGAATATATGCCCATCCTAAAGATCCTCGAAAAAAATGTGTATTTACGTGTAAGATTTTAAACAATGCTGGAATACCTCAATTTCAAATTATTCCCGATAATGATTTGGATAGTGTCTTTTTTGGAGAGACAGCAAATATATGCCATCAAAGTCTCATAAAAACCATTCAGCGTTCGTTAAAGGATACCATTACAATCGCGTCGAATATGCATGGCGAATCTTTTTTTGGTTTGTCAAATCCAAAAGTCCAATCACTTCTTAAGCAAGACGTGGGCTACAAGCAATGTGCACATTTTGAAGGATTTTTGCCCAGCAATGCGCAACAAGCAAATTGTATGGAAAAAGATGCAGCCTTATGTTTTGAATCGCTTCAAGCGTTAATTCATAACTCTCTAAAAATGTAAATCAATTTAATATCCATTTTATTGTCTAAGGTATGGGAGACATTAGAGGAATACATTTCATAGAGTTGGGTTTTACATTGAAGACTGCTGTTTAATCGTTAGGGGTCAAATTAATTTCTTACTTTTCATCCATTGTACACACTTTTCGTTTTGTTTAAATGAGATTTAAAGATGGTTATTACATTTTTCTACGCTACCAAGCCGTTGTATTACTTGCTATTCTAAAAAAAAATAAAAATATTTCTTCTGGATTCTTTTTTCTCTATAATGGGGAGAATTTAGCAAATTAGAGGGGTTAGACCTAAAACGGAAAATTACAAATTTACATGGGTCCAAAGACTGTCCAGCAATTACCTGCTTTCTCGCTCTTCGGATAATTTCTCTAGCGAATAACGGGATATGATGGCATTTACCCGAAATTTTAAATCTCACACATTTAAAGAGCGATGTACGCACCACAGAGTGGTTTAACGAAGTCTGGAAAGACGCTTTTCTTATTGTATACCTGCACGTGTCATTTTCGAAATGAGAAGAATTACAAGAATAACGTCTTCGAAGCTGGAGTATCCAAAAGCACGGGAGCTTTTTATCGGGTCTATTAATAAAGGCAACACCTCAGCTTTGCCTGGCGAAAGCTTAAAAGAGCCAAAAAGACGCATCTGAAATGGCTGGCTATCCAGTCCAGCGACGTCTTAGAAACTTTCAACTTGAATACATTTCCCAAGAAATTGTAAAGTAAAGCGGCGAGCTCCTGCTTTTCTGATTTTTTGGGGATCATGATTACCGTCGATAGTGTAGTGGTGGCATTTGCTGTTCGAATTGTAGGTTCCTGTTCTCTTCGAAAAGGCAATAAAATTTTTCCCATGTTCCATATTTGTCAAGGGACAATTTTTTTTTATTTTCTTTTGATTGTAGCCGCCTTCTTATGGAAAAATGTGCGTGCACATTAATTAGTAATGAAGCGATTGCGATGGAACACACTGCCTCTTTTTGCTATCCATTTAATAAGAATTCATGCACATCCTTGCATGAATCCTAATTGCTAACTATTGAGAGGTTAATTTTCAAAAAAGTAATCAGTAAAATTAAAATAATAATAATATATAATTAAATTCCATTTTTGCTTAATTTACCCACACTGTTCAATACCTCAGAAAAGTCAACACTTGTATATACAATATGATTTGCCCATGAGTCCTGGACTAAAATGGTTAGATGATTAATTCTTTATTTTTACATTTTAAGATTATAAAGAAATCATAATATAGTCAGCCAATCAAATGTATTCAAACATACTAAAGAAATATTATTACAAATACATATTTACAAATAAAATAGTTACTGTTTTTTGTTCTGTAGTACTCTCTATGGGGAATATAAATAAAATCAATCGTTTTAAAGATTTGATTGCAATAAAGAGATTTGGGGTATCCACGATCGAATTACACGTACGCAAAGTTTCGTAGTTATTTGTTTTAAAACGCTCAAAATCGATGACCTGTTTCACTTAATGCTTATACTTACCAATTTTATTCAAATGCATCCACTGTTCCACGTTCTTAATAATAAACAAAACTCGAAAGTCCTTTGCGTAAGTTTTTGTATAAATTTTAATGTATAATATAATAGTATTTGAGAGCCCTATGCTTATAAAGTTATTGAGTGTTTTTTACAGACACAGTACATAATATGTTTTTAACTAAATAAATAATATATTCTGTTTTATATTACACCGAAGTTACTTAATTCTTAAATTAATTATAATACCTGTATTAAATAATAATATTTAATACAAGTATTATACAATTAACATTTAATTGTGGCTTTTTTTATAAAACACTATTGATTTCCGAACCAGAGGTTCCGTGAACTTAATAAATAAATTTTTTTTAATTATAATTGATTCTGCTAAATCTGAAGCGTAAAAGTATTTCATTGGTAAATTAATAGAAAAATACATATGTATTTACATAATCTCATGGCGATTGATTGTTACATTGAGTATTGTTATCTTGAAAAACCATTGACGTTGGGTAATCTATGCCAATATAGTCGCTTAGATCCGTACTGGCTGCCTCCGGTCGTTTTGAATTTTTCGAATGTAAGCTTTCGTTCGTGTAAACGTCATGGAACAGATTACTTTCTATTTTAGGTTGACTTTGTCTTCCATTACAAATGTCAAAACATTCCATATCAGATGAGTCGCTTGGCTTATGCATTTTTAAGAGATTACCACTCTCATTGCATATATTTCCACAATGTTGGGAACAGTTTTCACAAGAGTTTTTATCTGTGGGAAGAGCACTGCCAGACTGACAGGAATTTGGTGATGAAGATGGTTCATACTTTCGTGGGCGGCCACGTGATAAGTGTCGCCTTTTAACAAACTCGTTGTCATCAACCATCCAAAAAGATCCAAAATCGTCTTCGTAACGAACAAAACACTTGTGCAAGGATAGGTTTGTACGTATTGCATTCTAGAGTTTTATAAAATTTATTTCAGCGGTTCGTAGGGCCAACCATGATTTTATAAAAGAACCAGATGATAAATGATTGGAGTTTGAGAAGTTTATAGATAATAACTATCATATTTAATGCCTGTTCTGGTATCTTCGGGCTGCCGAATCGTTATAACTTGTTTTTTTTTTATATTTATATTTTTTTTTTAGATATTTCATCAAATTCCATAATCAATATCGATATTTTGCAACTTTCAACTTCGTCCAATTATACAATATCATTATAGTTTTTACAGCAGTTAAGCAAGCCTCAAAACAAATTTGAAGCAATTGTTTAATCTACTGTTCGCGAAAAGATGATAAAAGCGCACCAAATATGGTATTGCTTTGCCATAAAAACACATACAAACACTAACCAATTAAATCTTTTCGATTTTTATTCCCTTCCATCGCCATCGATGTCTATGTGAAGTATGGTTTCCCATCCAAATCTCCCAATACTTTTTTTTGAAACTTAAAAAAATGCCAACAGAATAACACAACAGAATTGATTGTAACAAGGCTGCCAAAAACAGCACCAACGACTTTCACGATGTTTTTAAAAGCAAACCTTTCGGAAATCCGTATGTGCCATGGAATGCGTTATTATATTGATTTTCGGACAAAGAATTCAGAATGTCTACGCTTCTCCAAAATAGCTGCAAAAGTTGCTGCTTTCAAAAATAGTTTTAAATCGCACATATGCATTTTTTATTTAAATATTTTGTGTGAATATTGGTTTAGCATTCTAAATGCATGGTATGACGTACCTTTTGAGAAAAAAAATATTTACATTTACAAGTTTATATAAAAATAAGCAAGTTTTTTAAAATGCCTATAATCGATTAAATAGAAACGTATCTGGAGCCTAAAAGCTTTTAGAACGCTTACAGGACATTTCTCTATCGTTCAGCTGAAATGCAATAATTTTTTAAGCGGTGGTGTACACCAACGACAAAAATCTGCCTTTAAATAAAAATATATAATATTTCTTAATTCAAATTAAACTACTCCGAATTAGTGTTATTAATACCGCAACTTACTGGCAACGCTTGCGCCGTGAAATACTTAGACACGGAATTGCAAATTAATATTTCTTCTCATGGCGATTTTGTTATGAGATTTTATATATAATATAAATCAAATAACAAATTATGAGAGCATAAAATGCAAATAAGCCAGAAATTGAAAATGCTTCCCAATAATCCACTTTTGGGATTAATAAAAGGTTTTAATCCAGAATCACATCAAATCTCAAGCTATTTTGTTAAAGATTCTGAAACTACTAAATAATACCCAACGAACCTAAGTTCTCTTTTGGATGAAAATTAGAAGAAACATATTTCTGTAGCAGCAATGATTATTATATTATATTTCACTTATCGCACACCTCTAGTAAATTGCACCAACTTCGTAGAGCGAACTTGTTAAGCACGTTGACATGTAGTGATAAATTTATAATTTTTTTTCATATTTTTTTCTAAAAGTAAAAAACTTAAAAAAATTTTACAAATGGTAATGACTCCTGTTATTTTTTCTTCATTGCGGAAGCGCTTTTTTTCGCTCGTAATTATTTTGGTCACATTCCATTCTCTATATCAAAGATAGGCGAATTTATTGGATGCACTGATCATAAAGAATAATCATTTGATTCGAATCATAGGCACCGGCTTTTTATTAAACAATAAATGCCGCCATTGTAAAAACAAACTAGGCAGGAATATGTATCCTAGTATTGTTTGAAGAAATCTACCATTTAAATACATAGATGGACAAGGGTTTTTTCCTAAATCTTCTAAGATACAGCCAAGATTCACACTTTACGTGACTAAATAGCTTATAGCTGATCCTATCAAATAATGACCCAACATATTTACATATGGATATTGATTATAGAGTCTAAGCGGACCAAGTTACTATTAAAGTATATTATGTAACGTAATAGTCAAGTGCTTTACTAATCAATTTTGAAACAGAACATATTGAAAATCACTTGCAAAATTTCAGAATTCCGTCACAAACAACACATGGCTCATGATGTATGAAGGAATCGTAACGGAGGGATTTCTGTAACATCCCCATATATTTTTTCCCCTTGTAGCTGTAATATTATTGTTTAGTATATACATATATTAAATATATATAAATAAATCCTTGAAAAATTACAATAATAATAATAATGCGTTTCGGAACTGTAGCCGAAAGCTGGTGATGGTCAATCATTAATCAATCATGCATTTTCATAACTACAACGATTATTTAATGAATAAAATGATTGCTTTCGTATGTATAAATATCATACTAATTAGTAGAAATTTGGAATAAAATTTTAAAAATATTAAGGAATAAAACAGAGCACATCAGCCAGATATATGCAATAAATTATTTTTAAAATTGCCCACATACCCAAAATTCAAACCTATGAAAAAATTTGCATCTGTTTGATTATTTGCATCATTTAAAGCTGATATTGTACTCGAAACGGTTGAAGTACGCTGAGGCCGCCTTTTGTAAAACTCAATTTCATCTACAGTCCAAACAGCGCCTTTAACGTTTTCAACTCGCATAAAACATTTATGCAGAGATAAATTATGGCGAACCGCATTCTAAGTACATAGTATGCAAATTTTATTAGAACTATCTTATAAACTGATCAAATTCAATATTACTACAACTATATATATCTTGAATTTAAAATGAAATAAAAATTTATTTTATTGATATGTATGTGTATTAAAACTTGTAATGAAAATCATAGGTACCTTCCATGTTGCCGCATTTCGTCGGAAGTAGCAAAACGTATTTTGGAACCAGTTGTATATTTCATTAAGTGTCAATTGTTTGTCTGGAGAGTCAATGATGGCCTGAAAAAAAAAGTTATTTCTCTGTACAATTCAAATATCTCAAAAGAGAAAATTAAACAAGATCTTCTCGCTGCGTATACCTTAAAGGACCTTACATTCCATACATTACATCAAGGATGGAAAACATATCACTCATTTGCAGAAAAAGTGCCTTAACTAAAAGAACTTTATGTTCCAGAAAATGTGTAATAACTTAAAATTATAGTATGTACTATCAATAGAAGTTACCACAATGACATCTGAAACTCTCAAGCGCTTCGGAAAAAGTTAAAATCATTTACTATATTGAATTTATAAACATATTGAAGAAGTGAAAGATGTGAAAAAAAATTATGACTAGATTATAATTTTAAACATTAGGAATATTACTTTGGTTCTTACAATAGTGATCAGTAAAATAATATTTAAAATGAATGTGGTATGATACGTTTTTGTACGTTTTTCGAGACCCTTATTATTTGCCATGATCGCTATTGCAGATGTTGTATATATGAATGTATACAAGGGTTAATTTTAAATACTGTGTTTTAGGAAGAAGTAATGCTACAAAAGTACTTAACTCAAAATAATAAGCTCACTTGCTTCGTAACTTTTTATATTTTCGTTAATGATTCGTGTTAATGAAAATCTATTCCTACAAGAAATATTTAAAGATCTCATGATGGCGATATTCTTATAAAAAAAATTTCAGCGCGTCTTTCTTAGTGAAGGGTGTTTTTTTCGAAGTATAGAACTTTAATTTGGCATTATTATTCAAGATGGCGACCGATTTAATAGCTGTCTAGTTATTTATTCTTAGTTTGGTTTGACAATTGAGGAGTTGTATCTCCATCTTCTTGAGAGCTGGGCTCGGAGATGGAATATTATGCTGAACGAAGCGAAGTGCATCAATGTTTTCTACACTTTGAGAAGAAGCGTGCCACCTAACGTTTGGCTAAAGTGCTAGAAATCGCCCAAGAAGCAAAGTATCTGGGAGTCATCTTAGACAAGCGGCTAACCTTCAAGCCTCATATACAGGCCACTCTTAAAGTCTGCAGATATAAAGCGGCCAGACTTAACTGGGTCTTAAACAAAAACAGCAGACTGCCTTTAAGGTGCAAGCGCGCACTTTACAATGCCTTTATAGCGCCCTCCTGGAAGTATGGTGCATTGAGGAGTTGAAGGCAAGACGTAGATTCGTCGAATGGACCCAAAATGAGAGTGCCGTTGTTCCCGATTTTCATAAGCGAATTTTGTTTAGCGATGAAGCGTTACATTCATAATTACGAACATTTTCATTCCTCAATTGGACAACCATGATGTCCAGGAGCTGTGGTTCCAGCAAGAAGCTCGTGCAACAAATGATTTATTAAAATACACGTTTAGTGACCGCCTAATGTCACGTTATGGACCTGTGAATTGGCCTCTAAGATCTTGTGACTTAACACCGCTAGCTTACTTTCCGTGGGCGCTATGTAAAGTTATTGGCCTATGCGGATAAGCCACAAACGCTTAACTATTTGAAAGACAATCTTCGTCGTGTTATTGCCGATATACGGTCACCAATGTTGGAAAAAGTTATCGAAAATTGGACCTCCAGATTGGACTACATTCGAGCCAGCCGTGGCGGTCATTTGCCGTAAGTCATATCTAAAATGTAATGCCACAAGATTAGCTTTCGGATAAATAAAATTCATGTCAATCAAATAATCCATCGCTGTTTTATTGCAATTGAAAGTTTTATACATCTAAAAAAACACCCTTTATAAATAAGTTGTTGCTGTTGCCGTATCTATTTCAAACATTTAGATATAGATAAATTATGGACAAAACTCATAGAACAGCCAGCTGGAGCAAAAATGAGCGTAAGAGCTATAATTCAACCAATGCGTGTGAGAGAATTGACACATGTGCAGGTGTTATTACACAGCGCCAGAGCTACTTCTTATAACTAACCTTATTAATTTTGATTATTTTTCATTCATTCCCATTTCTACTCATCATTATTGGGCTTTGTAAAATGTAAAAAGAAATTAGAAGTTTATCAATTAGGCTAAATGCCACTTCACGCTCTCGTAAAAGGTTTTTGTGGCTGTAGAGCATGTGACAGAAACAGCGTAGCTTCCTGTCTGATCGAACGAGGAAATACAAATATTTTTTGTATTACGATAGTAATGGTTTTTTCAAAAACACAGAGAATAGCCTAAAGTAGTAGGTACGTATTTGTACTATTTTAATTTAATTTGTACTTACTTGTCTTATTAAGGAAGCATAAGTGAAAGGAGGCCGAACATCAGCGTTCTTATAAAAATCTCTGTTCCGTTGAATTTCTGTAATATAAAATTATTGCTTGTAACAATTTTTTAAATAAAGTAAAATAATTGACGGCTTTAAATTATAAGTTATTAGTTTGAAGAGCATATTCTTCGGGGTACTGATTCCTGGTAATTTTCTATGTTAGGTTAAGTTTTAAGATATATATACCTATATGTATGTTTATATCGTTACCAAGGAAAACGAATTCGAATTACTATATATGATTCTTATAACAAATAAATGTATTTTTTTAAAAAGCAAGGTACAGGTTAATCTACTGTCGGATCCTTTTTCGACCGAACTAAATTTTTTAAAATACAATCTTTTAGAAAATGAATGAGGATTCTGTATTGGAATTGAAAAAAAAAACGCAAATTTTTTTTTTGAAATTGTACCGAGTCTTTGTACTGAATATAGTTAATTTAAAGCAAATGTACTTCATACAAATAATTGCATTTTTTTCTTGTTCATTTTTCTGCTTATAATATTTTGTTTATGTTTTGTTAGTTGCAAAATGATTTGTTATACGTTGAGGACTACCATTTTTTCGCTTACGCTGTACCTATTCATTAAAATCAGTATAGCCGGTTTCGAAGCTGATAATGTCGTGACAAAATCAGAATTCACAAAAACATGTTTTCAACATTATTGTAAGTATAATTGTTTACTAAACTTCTCCGTATTTGTATGCATTTATTTAAGCAATTATACTTAAATGGTTCGAGGTACTAATTTATCAAGGTAATATCAAAGACGAGAGGTTTCCGTAATCGGAGGTGCACCCTTACTAGGAAGGAAGCTATCGAAGCGCGGCTCACTATGGTACTGGTGGAATGATGAGAGTTGCCAACACTAAAGAAATGTCTGGAAAAATATTCTACAGAGCGATAATCCGGCCAAACTTTATTGAAAGACTGGAAGCAGTTCTTATGGTATAAGATGTAGCTGAAATGGCCAGTCCTACTATCGCTTGGGTTTGGACTGTATTCAGCTACAAAGGAAATGTATTTGAATATGTATAATCTATGTTTATAGCGAATGGATATCATTCGGTTAAATGCTGGTAACTACGAATTTCCTTTTTTTTAAATCTAAACCGTACAGACCATTAAGTGTTTTTATTAACAAAACAAAAGGAGCTGTATTAAGTCAGCATTTAGTTCAACTTAAATCTGAGTATCTAAAAAAACCTCTCTGATTAAGTTTGATAGAGTACATCATTCAAATCTTGAAAAATATGAAAATATTAACTCAAGAATAATACAGTCATTAGTTAACTTTATGCCAAATTCTTAATCTGATTTCGAAGAATACGAAATAAAGTATTATCTATTTAAATTAAAATGCCTTTCATTAAACCCAAAAAATTTTTGATTTTGCAACAAAATTTAAAGTTAAAATTTAGGTTGCAATAAATATTCAACTTTTCTAATTTTTGTTTTTTAATTGAATCAGATATATTTTCAGAATTTTTAAATATTTAACTCCTTTTATTTTGCAAAAACGAAATGCTCATATAATTGTTTGTAAGAGATAGGTATTCCCAATTGCGTTGTTGCTGGTGTTTTGGTCTTTGAGATCTGCACGAACTCGAATACATTGGTTGAAGGTTTACGAGTACCAAAATCGAATATTGCCTGTACATACCTTGTTGCACATCAAGTCCAGCCCTCTCAAGCATATAAGGTAAACCTATTGGAATGTTCAATCATCTGTTATTGTTTGCTTTATGTTTAGAAATCGCATAATAAATTGCATATCAGTTGAAAATTAATATTTATGTCAGATAGAAATTTTGAATATTAACAAGCAATATATTATAATGTAAAAGATAATTATTTATCTATTTTTCCAGTTAGAGTGTACTGTGTGATGACACTATGATCTTGAACGTAACTCACCGCCAGTAACCGAAAATGTATTTTTGTCAAGGTTCCTTTTTTTGCCTGAGCACATATTCTGAGCGTTAACAATGGGAAGATTAAGGGAACCCGGGCTGCTTGCTTGTTGAAACGGGTGTCCAATATTTGCCATGCCTATTGAGTTACTGCATAGAATTGTTTGTTTGTCAGTTAAAACCTGGAAATAAACGTAAAAAAGTGTTTTATGCTCTTTATTATTCAGAAATAATTGCACTATAGCAAAAGTCAACTATTTCGCAAATAGTTGTATGAGAAAACGGCGAATATTATGAGGTTATTACTTTCACTATATACAGGAATATTATATACCAAAGAATCCAATTTTAAAGCCCAAAGTTAGAATAAAGTTTTCCCTTGGATATGAACATTTTGATAATATATGGTTGGTTCTTAAACATCTTTATCAATACCTTAAGCAGATTATAATTTTAAATAAATATAATTTTAAATATATATAATTTTTCCAGGAACGGCTTATAGAATTATCCGAGGATCTTTCTGCAGCTTTATATAGTTATCATAAGGACAAAGAAGAAATAACTTCTTTTGTCTGACCAGTGACCACAACATTCTAAGCCAAATATCGGTTGGTAAAGATTGCAATGCCATTTTAAAGCAATCCGGCTTCAAATGGGGAGGGTCTCCGAGCCCGTAGTAGTTTAAAAAATCAATATTTAACAGCGTTATATTTTATTTTTTATGTCCAACCAATCAATTACGTGTAAAGAATAAATATTAAAAATATATGTACTCTACCTTACGATCTGATTTTATTGGTGTTAATAATTGTTTTGATAAATACAAATGATGCATCATTGCTTGAAGGCGATCTCTCTCCTTTTGTAGATGTGATTCCAGTTGCGAAACGACTTGCATCTGCACTCTCGCCTGGGCCGTAGACCGATCGTCTAATCCATGTTCAGAATTCAGGTGCCTAAAATCCAAAAGTAACTGATTTAAACTTTATTTTTACCAGATATAAAATGCTGTAAAAAACTCAATCGAAATATTAAAAGCCACAACATAGGATGGAATATTATCTCTTATAAATAACACTTCATTGATGTGGTGGTGTTTAAATGTTGGCAATAGACTCGATAGATAATAACATGGGTCACTTAATAGCACAAGTAATAAAGAACTGCAGATATTGGCAGTGAGGGCTGACTATGGTTGAACCTATTTAAAGCCTCACCAGGGTCGCATATTGGAATACATCCACGAGATCGATTAGTAGATGTTTGGATAGACAATCTTCTTAGCGATTTAACTTACTTAACGAATGAGGCAATATCTTCCAAGTCCATTTCACAACCCGGCCAGCGACAAATGCCATGAGCATATAGTGGATGATAGTATTTGCGTACTGCAAACTCATCATGTAAATGTTTATATTCATTGTCGCACATATCGGCTTCTTTGGATCTTAAAAACTTTTCGGCATCTGAAAAAGTCAATCTTTCCTGTTCTGATAGGATATCGGGTATACTGTAGAAACTTAAGTCGGCCGCTGGTGCCAGCAAAGCTTGGCCTTGGGATATATGTAGTTGTGGATGGGACCCAAACTGTGTCGCAGACATTGATTCACCCACAATATTTGAATCCGGAGAGCTGGATTTTACCACATGTGATGCATATGGCAAGGCATTATTTAAAAAACTCGATTTTGTAACGCAATTAGTTTTGGCCAAGTCAGAGCATATATCCGAATTTATTGACATATGAAAACGTGATTTTAGTGCAATTTCGTTTTGATGCGGTGACTCTTCTAGAACGCCATCTTTCATATCCTCTGAAAACTCGTCTAGATGTGTGCGTTGCATTCTAAGAGAACTGAATAACAAATAAAATTGTCCAGGTGAATGGCAACGTTTTAAATTTTTTAATGCAAATCGCTAAAAACGTAATCAAGTGAAACTTGACTATAAAAAACCACGAATGCTTTTAATTAAAATGCAACAAGTTTTTATTATATGATTTATACAAAATTAAATTATAAATTCATTCAGCCTCATTAAATACGCCGCCAGGTTGTCATTTAAACATGTGGAGTTAGGAAATGTATTGCTTTAATTTACAACTTACGGAAACCCAAGGATTAGGTACTCAATTAGCATTTTTAAATTTTTAAATTGATATACAACATTTTATAAATCCAATGACTTTAATTATCAGGTGTAGCATTGCCCCCCTGGAAGATAAGGTAATTTCGCGCCTTTTTACACATTGAAGGTGCGTTTGATGATAAGTCACAAGTAGCGGGAAATAAATAAGCAGAGGGCTTGACACTCAAGTCCCAAAATGATGAGTAACATGATTAGCAATAGAGATGTAGTAATATCAAATAGTGCAGGCGCCGTAACAGCAGACACCTCCAAGGACTGCCCACAAGGTGGTGTACCTTCTCCACTAATGTAGAACCTAGCTGTAGATGAACTGTTGACTCAATTTTTCACGAAATGGATTGTTATTCCAAGGATACTACACATAATATAGTCGTCATATGTAGAGGTAAATTCGAAGGAATGCATTTTATGTGAAATAATTCAACTCGAATCAAAACTAACGAAAAATTGGTATGTAATTCATATAGTAATATATTTAATTTCAAATGGCTAGCTAGTATATGCATTTCGGGTTCCACTTTAAGAATGGCTAACGACAATAAATCATTAGGGTATCCGCTTAGTCAATGTTGTCTCATGGAAATATATGCGATTGAAAGATATGCTTACATTAATTTTAAACGCAACCTCACCGTTTCCGTTAAAATAGCATACTGACGTATCCAGCAGGGTGCGATCAAGGCATTCAACTCACACCAGATAACGTAAAAGTAGTGTGGCAAAGTCTTGGTAAAATTATATAGATTCGTTGAACAATAGCAGAGTTGCTTGCTCTGATTCCACGATTACTAGTTATGAAAAAATTAACTTAGAGCAGTTTCGGAATTGTTGAATTATACCTAGTTGAAATCTTGCAGACATTGCGAAGAGGATGACGAAACTCTAAAAAAAGGACGAATGAAGCACTAATTAACTTAGTAAGTAGTATTGGACTAAGGTATAAACTCTGATATAAAATTACAGGGCACCTACAGATACCGTTTCAAGTGCCTCCTAACAATAATTTCTATTATAAATAGTTATTTTGGGTTAGTTTTTTGTTGTGAATGATCTAGCCAAGCACATCCTGCAACTTCCTTGGAAAGACTGCAGGCTGATGCTGGGCTTACTAACGAGAAACTGCTTGACCGCACTCCATGCCAAAAGGCTGGGCATCACTGACGACGATGCATGCAGGAAGTGCAGGAAACCAAAAGTCAAAGAAACTCTGGAACACCTTCAATGCAACTGCCCTGCCCTCTACCTCAAGAGGTAAATTTCTAGGGAGACCAACGCTTGTAGAGACAGCTCGGTGAAAACCCCAAAGACTGTAAGCTTTCGCGAAACACGCGCGCATATTGGACTACTAACGTATCCATAACCATGACTCACGACCGACAAACCCCGGTTCCATTAAGGATTATACTGATCTACATTCCCAGCTGTATTTTATCTATTCTTTTTACTGCTCACCTAAATTCTCTTATTTTCTGTCTAACTGGAAAGAATCCTATATCATTCCTCTTCATAAAAAAGGTTCCAAAACCAATATCGAGAACTATCGTGGTATTGCTAAGCTCTCTTCGTTTGTAAAATCTTTGAGTAAATTGTTACCCCACAATTGTAACTCTAATGTAGTTCTTTGATATCATCCACCCAACATGATTTTATGAAACGCCGGTCTACTTCTACTAATCTTTTAGAACTTTCCTGTCTTATTAAAAACGGTTTTATAGAACAAGAGCAAACTGTTTTTATACTGACTTCAGTAAAGCCTTTTATCAAATCGAGTTCAGAAGGTAATTTTTAAAGGCTACGAATCTAAAGGGGTATCGGTCACGGTTACCACAAGGTAGCCATTTAGTTCCTCTGCTTGTCAACTTATTTCTAAACTGTCTTCAAGTCATCTCCCATTCTCGCATCCTTTGCGTGACCTCCAAGGAGTCTTGTAAAAACTTACTTCTCCAAAATGATTTTGAAAGCATGCAGCTATGGTGCATGAGAAACGAGCTATCTCTTCACATATCCAAATGCAACGTTATGACGTTTTATCGTTGTGCCCCATATATTCCAACCTACTCCTTAGCCAATTTTACATTGGAACGCATCCATAGCGTGTCCGACCTTGGCGTGACATCTACAACATTGTAAATTAAGAATTTAACGACGCTTACATAACCAAACTGCTGTACGTTTCACTCCGTCCTATTCTGGAATATTGCTCTTGCGTTTGGAGCCCTCAATACCAACTCCACAACAACAATTTTTATTATTTGCGCTTCGGGGTTTAAATTGAAATCCCATCATTCGATTGCCGTCCTACTCTTGGCAACTACGCCTTATTGAATTATCTTCTCTAAATGATCGTAGCAGTTTTGCATAAGTTTTACTTCGTTCCATTGTGTCTATTACACTCTTTAACAATATTTCTTTTACCATTCCGTCCAGAGTGACTCGTAATTTTCGACCTCTAGCATATCACTATGCATTTCGTGTCTTATACGAAAATTATAATAACCTCTGCGATTTCGTATCTTACGAACGGTCTTTTCAATCTACTTCTCTTAACTTATCTTGATTTGCCAAATCGAGCATCTTTGACTAATCCCGAACTTTGAAAACCCAACTCGGTCAAGGGTGATCTTTCGGATTCTCTTTTAAGAATTGTCTAAACTTTTACGTTACTACCTGTTTTCATCGTTTACACTGAAAATCTAATCTCTCGTTATCATTTAACATTTCTTAATTTAAAAATTTTTATGTATTCAAGTCGTTTACCTCAACACATAGTGAAATTTGGTTTTCTTTTTAGGAGTCTCCATGGTACTACATCATTTGAAGTAGCCTATTCAACTAGACTCTAGTAGATTAATTTACGAAATAAAACCATTTTCTATATACTTTTAACCAAGAAAAAAAATGTATTAATTTAAATTGTTTATGTACGTAATTCTCTGCAAAATAGTTGGGTGTGCTTTATGGCACTGAAAGTAGAGACTATCAAATAAAGGCCAAGTAGGGCAGTCCTGGTATATTTTAAGTAAGGCCTTTTTTAAATCGATAGCATAGCCCAATGCGTGAGCAAATGAATCAGCTGAACACTCCAATTTTCGCAATACCCATAACCGTATACAATTGGATAGTCGTATATACGGAATTAGAATAAAAAAATAAGTTATAAGAGCGCGAGCCGTAAGAGGGCAGGTACCAGACTCAAATCCAACTGCTTGGAAGATAACTTGGTATTCAATAAAATAGATAATCATTAAAACTGTTATTAATAAATGGATTTGCTTCAGGATTATTTGAATCAGGTAATGGTAACCATTCCAATGCCCCAACTCATGAGCAACAACTGCAGCAACTTCTTTATCTGTTAATCCTCTTCTTGAATCTAATTTTCTGCTGTTCGACTGTTTTTTTACATTCAGCAGCAGCGTGTCGATTATAATTATTCTTTTTAGAAATGCCACTCCGGAGAAATAAGCATTTCCACATTCATATCCGTTAGCCGTTTCCATTATGTATATTTTCGATAATGGGAATCCAACCAGCTTTGTTACCTTTTCAAGTTCTCGCTCAAGTCTACCTGGATATAATTTTTTAAATGTAAACATTCTTGGTTCCAATATTGCAGGTGCAATTAATTCAAACGCAAATGAAACCAAACCAAGCAAAACCCATACAGAAATATTTGCATAATTTTCGCCGTAGTCCACAAGAACTATTATCACATATGCAATGGGTAATAGATAGGATTGATTTTTGATTAGAGACTTGATATATTCGTATACAAAATTTCCAAACGTAAGTCTCCGATTTCTTTTAAATTGTATCTGCAATATGCACTTTTCATAAATAAATGCCGGAAGCGCTTTTAAGGTCAGGTAACAAACAAAAATCACCACAAACACAAGATTAACAACGGTTCCACTGTTTCTTTGGCAAATGCATAATGCAACATCCCATAAAAAAGGAAACAGTCCAAGGAACAGTTCCAAATATCCAAAAACTAAAGATCCCACTAAAGTGCTGTACAATAAAAATTTCATTCTGTGAGTTCCATGTGCGCGAAGTCGTAAAAAATTCCTTGGTGTAATAAGGCTGTATAAAATTTCGGGTACAAAAGAGTTATTTTGATACACGATTATCTAAAAAAAATAAAAAAAAAAATACTAAATTATAAATTAAATAGGTGTGTGCAAGGCGAAAATTTATGTATCTATCAACCAAAAGGAAGAATCGGAGACCCCCAAAGTTACCTAAAGTATGATCAGAGTGATGAGATATTGATATTCACTAAAATTAAAATCCTTTTTGAATGAAAATAAATTTGACATTACGCTTATTTTCGAAACCCATGCTACTGACAAGATATAAGCAAGTATATAAGCATGCCGAACTACGATATATACCTCAAAAATCATCCTGACAAGACGAGAACTCCGAAGTGCATAGGAATAATAGAATAGATTGTTATAAATCGGATCCCATTCAAACGACAACTATCAGCCTAATAATATCAACTGCTCCATTAAATATATCAGCTATTTATTGTCCAAATTATAATACCAAAGACCTATACCTTGAGTATATAAAATCTGGGGGAGATTATAATGCTAAGAATATCATGTGAGGATCAAGAATTACTAACGCTAAAGGACGAAATTTATATGAAGCCATTAAAGGTAACAATAGTTGCAAACTAAGCACTGGAGAATCAACTTATTGGCCAACAGACACTATCAGACTACCAGATTTAATTGACTTCTCTATTACCAAAAATCTGACATTACACAACTTTGCAATAAGATCATGTCTTGAATTATCATCAGGCCACTCACCAATTATAGTAACACTACAAGACAGACCTGTTGAAAAAATCACTACATCGCTATACAACCAACCACAAGACGTACTGGAACACATTTCGAGAAATACTACAAGAAAATATGAAGACAAGAGCCCCCCCCTAAAATCTACAACAAAACTGAACTCAGCAGTTGTATAAGTATTCAAATGAAAATATAGTAAAAACAGTAACACAATCGACACTCACCCTAAACACTCAAACAATAATTAGAATTGCTGGTTTTATAAGACACAAAATCAGATAAAAACAAACTCAGAAAAATATGGCAACTCACAAAACCTCCAGACAATAAAACCAAACTAAACTGAACTTAAAAACTTAATTCTCCAAAAATATGTACAAAGACTTAAGAAGTATTTAGCTGCCTAGAGACAACTACAGGTAGTAATTATTCCTTATGGGAAGTGATAAAGAGACCTGTCAAACTGATTAGACATAAGCTTCCAACAAAGAGAATTAAATATTATTTCTTTAATTATCTTTGCTTCCCATGAAGCACATGTTGACATTTCACAAGTGATTGTTGAGAGGTCATTGCATCCGCCGAAAGTAACTGTTTGGTGTGTATTATGGTCTGGAGGCCGCATTTCTATGAAAACGAGGATGGCCAGACGGTGAGCGCTATTGCCGCATGTTGACCCATTTTGTTGGTCTGGAATTGTGGGTCCAGCGAACGAAAATTTGCACGCATGATTTCGCGCTTTGGTGATGTCAATTGGCCATCGAGATCATTTAATTTAAACACTTTGTACTTTTTTTCATAGAGCTACACTAAAGATCAAATCTACGCTGACAATCCACAAACTCTTGAGCATTTGAAAGACAACATTCGTGAAGTTATGGTCGAGGTAATTCCCAAGATGTGCCGCAAAGTCATCGAAATTTACGTGATACCGAAGAAACCCTAGACGGTTATTTGAATGATGCTGTAATTCACACATAATGGCATAATCCAAACTTTATTGTAAAATACAAGTTCAATCGAAATTCGCATTCTGAGTGTGGATACGAACAAAAAAGCAGAAAAAATTATCTCTTCAACAAAAATACTTTCCAAAGGCATGAAGAGTTTAACAAATTACAAGGATTCCCAATCTTAAAAGTGCCACTATAGCAGAATCCATCCAATTATAAATCACAAAACGCAATTCCCACACGCTAGTTTGGGTTAAGAGAGCAACACTCAACGGTATATATATATATATATATATATATATATATATATATATATATATATATATATATATATATATATATATATATATATATATATATATATATATATATATTTCTTCTTATCAAAGTCATGCATAATTTTGTTGACTACTCTATGAATCCACTGCACCGTTGAGTGTTGCTCTCTTAACCCAAACTAGCGTGTGGGAATTATGATATTCATCACGATCTCCACATAGAAACATTTATGGAATGGAGGTCTAAGCACACATTGCTGAGACAAATACCTAGAATGAAAGTTCAACTAGGACGACTTAAGTGCAAAACCCAAACAGAATAAGGTCAATAATATAAAATTATTTTTAAGTATAAGCAATAAAGTTTGCAAATTATAAAAAAATATTAATCGTGAATCACAGTAACTATAAAACTAAATTAATACAATAAGGCCCCTTGCAATGGAAAAGTCCATTGTAAAAATTCAATTAGTGGCACGTGTTAGTGTCACGGTGTCATATCTTTCAGATTGGGAGAAGCTCATTTCCAGTTGAACGGGCCGTGAATATGCATATTTACGGAATTCGTAGTGATGAGCAACCAAAAGTATTGGAAAGACTACCGACGCATCTCACAAAAAAAAAATCACTGTTTCATGAACTTTACGGGCCGAAAGCATCATTGGGCCGCAATTTTTAAAATCTTAGGAAGCCGAAACGTTATTATAAACATTCTTATTGAACCATTATAACAAATGTTTTCCAGGTGTATGGGTTATTACCTATGCGGGATCATGATTATTTACCTGTTTATAGTAAAGAACTATAAGCCACATTCTATCCACCGTTAATAATGCTGCCATTATAGCGAGGCAATCTGTTTCATTCATTCCGTAAGATTTACGTTAATATCCCGAAAATTAAATTGTATAAAATGTATGTGAATGATTAGAAACGCAGGACACAAAAAATTAAACAAATATTTACAACTGGAAATATTTAAATTAGTTTTATAAACTTAGTAATCCATTCAAGAGAACTGGAGCTTTGAAAATCTTGAAAGTTGAAAGCGATATATAATCAACATCATTTTAAACATGAACAAAGATTGAAGAAAATGTAATCCGATATTAATATATACATATACAAATATTTCATTCTAATGTCTGCCTGTTGATATGATATATATGTTGATGATGATATCGGCAGGAGCAATTAACCGCTCAGAAGCATATTTTCAGTTAAATAAGGAGTTTTCTTTAGTAATGCTTCCACAGTACTGTTTTACAAAAAGATTTGTTAGATTAATGAATTCTTGTTTGACATCGTTTATTTAAATATTTGCCTAAGCAAATCTATAGGACCCTGTTATTTACGAACAGCTATTAATACAGACATCTCCATGCTCTGCCATTGGAGCGATGACCGCACAATCAAGGGATATAAATTTAATCTTTTATTTTTTAAGTTCTGTTTACGTACACATAAGGCAACACACCAATCAAGATTTAACGTGGCAATCCCATGTTACCTTTACCGAAATGCTTATCATGTTGCGATCTCTCTCGATCTTAACAGAATCATTTTGATATCATTTCCTGTTACCTCGCAGGAACTCTTTCTTAGTTTATTGCCAAGCTGCTGAACACACTTAAAACACTGATGCGTAACGTGTACATATATCAGTGGGTCAAAAATGAACAAAATCATAGAAATACATCAGAAGTTTAATTTACATATAAATTACATCAATATTTGACTTTTTGTTATTATGAAACCAATGGTAAGATGATTCATTGGGCTCCAATTAAAGTTAAGCGATGCCCGATTAAGCGACATTGAAAGTCGTTCCAAATACTTTTTGTAATTTGCCTCTTTTTCATTAAAGTTAGTTAAAAATGACCGATCTTTTCGATATTAAACATATATTGTTGCCCGCCAAATAAAAGAAGACCAATTGTTAAATTCTTACACGAAATTCAAAAAAAGTAAGGTACAGGTAGTTCTACAGCCGGCAACCGCCTTGACTGCATTACAATTTTAGCTTTAACTTATCGAAAATAAGTAGAAGCTATTGACCTTTATATAAAATAATATAATATTAATTATATAATAATTCATTCTGGTGAAACTAAAAAAAAAGAGACATTTATTAACGTAAACAATGGGAAGTATTTAATTTAAAGGGAAACCAGGTTGCAGATTTATTTAAAAATTAAGAGCAATCATCTATACTGTCTTGCGTAGAAATAAGATAGTCCCTATCTTAAATTGAAGTTTGGCAACAAGTACGGCGCGTAAGACTTTTTCATAGATTTTACCTTACAATAAGCAAGTACCATAAAGGGCGATGAAAACGTTGCGTAATAATATTAGTATAAACCGTCTGGACCACCGGCAATAACAAATATAACTTAGTTTATTTTTTTTTAATTTTACCGCATTAATTTTGTTATCATAGCCTCCTGATAGCTCCTGCTTCAAACTGACGAACCATTTGGTTTGCAACGACTTTAATCATAATGAGCCACAATTTCAGATACTTCCTTGGTCGCGAAAACTATTCATTCACCCTTACATAATTTGTATCCATCAACAAAAGTTCACAAGTATATTTTCTCTTATAGCTATGTTTTCTATAAAAATCATTGCGTTTATATAATTGCGTCGAGAGCTCTTCAATCTTATAATCTTGATACCGTGGAGCAGATCACTTGACAATGTATTTTATACAAAAGCAGCTAAGATAAAAAAAAAAAATCAAAATTACAATTTTGGTTTCATAAAGTAAAGAACGTCTGGCAAAGTAAAATATTAAAGACCCATTCTCAAAATGCTCTCGTACAAAAGCCATATTTCTATATTAAATTAAAAACCAACGTTTGCTTACGAGGAATTCACCTTATACCGTTGTTGCTATGTTTTTTGTTGTCCTTGAGCTCTACAGCAACAGTTTCATCGGGAAAACCATGGACTTACTCCCAATTCGAAGTCGTTTGTTTGTTGACTCTGTTTTTGTAGCATTTAGTTTGTCTATTTGTACAATACTTTTCGGCGTTTGCTCAATCGCTGCTTCCAAACTGGCGGATCAAAATACATAAAATAAAATTCGTATTTCAGAATCGCTGTTTTCTGCTTAAAGCAGGCTAATTGGGAGGCCCGTGGGGTCAGGGCAAATCAATGCAAATCTAATACTTTAAATATTAAAGTGTGGTTTAACTTCAAGCGAATGATATGAGGTACATTTTTGAAATGCTTAGAAATACGAAAATTTCGATTTTAGTCCTGCGTAATGCAGTGAACGCTAAAAATTATTGAACGGTTATAAATTTAGACACAAAAAAAATTTAAGAAAATTAGGAAATTAGCCTTAGCCTTAAAATCTTGAATTATTTCATAGAGTAAAAAAATCGGTTTCTTGACAAATTTAAAGTACATAAAGTGGACATACCAATTATTTAACGATTATGAATTTTTTACTTTGAAGTCAAATTACTTTGCACACAGACAAAGAACGATAATTTTTGTTAAAAAAAATAAATAAGTTAAATAATATGCACAAAAATCTTTAAAAACAAACAAATAAAAAAGTGAGATTTTTACGCACAACAATTATTGAAACAGCATATATATATAGCTGTCAAATATATTGGTGAACATCTAGATGTATCTTTTCCGCAAGTTTTCGCAAAATATCTAAATGTCTAAATATTTTGTGTGATTTCAAGATAATTTTTTTTTTCGCAGTTTTTAACATGTCTGCCTTAACCAACAAATGTATATAATATCATAATTGGGCAAAAGGCAGTCATCTATTGTACATAGATACATATGTATGTACATACATTCATGCATTTGTATGTATGAACACGTAGTACTGGCATACGTAGCTCTATAAACCTCAAGGCTCTTACTATTTTTGTGCATGTCCGCAAGTAAAATCAAAAACAATCCCTGTGTATATTTATTTTTGGTCTGCGAATATTTAGTGCAATTTTCAATAAACTTAAAGAAAATGCATATGATGGCACACACACAAAACTGTCGCTTGGTACCTCTAAAAAGCGAGTCTTGCGTCCCTAAACGCAAACAAAGGAGTATTACAACCAAAAACTAAGTGCCCAAAAAGGCAAAAATAATTGTTTTCAGTGCAACTAATATCTTGTAACTTTTATGTACAAGTACTTTTTTTTGTAGGAATTGAAATTTGTCTCTCCACAAGATGCGCGTGATGTAATACATTTCAATAAGAGGGAACTTGTACCCTTTTGCTCCTTCTCCTAAACTTTTAACATATCGAAAACCATGTCGAATAGTTAAATTGAAAATTGTATGTAAACTGAATTTGCAAAACTGTAACTACCTCTTAAATTAATTAAACCCACGCACTTTCATCCATTAAAATGTTGCTACCGTGTGATGCATACATATGCATGTAGGCATGCATTGCGTACGTACGTGCATATGTATGCATGTTTACAGATTTGTGATTTTTCTATTTAATAAACGAACACTTATTTATTAATATTTTTATTAATATTCTATGTTTAAGACATATATTGAAGTTTTTCAATATGTGTAATTGTAACACATACTGCTGTAACCCTTGTAAAAATAAAAGATGTATTAATTTTGCTCTACGATATGTTGTACCGAAAGAAAGAGTTATTAATGTGAAAAAATATTCAATAAAATAAGGGTTGAAAAATTCTTATAAAGGGATGCTAAGAATACAGAAGCCGTGACTATGCTAGATACGTTAAACAGAGCCAAACTATCGTTTGAGATTGGCTGTTTGCCGATAACGGATTCAAATGATTAAAATAAAGTAAGGCATTTTACTTGAATGGAGAGCCACGAATAAACAACAATAGGGTACATATTTCGTAAATATTAAAAAAAAAATTTTCAAAAGCATCGTGTGAACGTTTAATTTGGTACGGTCTAAATTAGTCGTTCCACAAGTTTCACAATCATTCCACATTTTGTAGAATGTTACTATCTCATTGAGTACCGATGAGAATTTTAATCGATAACTGAAAAATATGGCAAGCTTTGACATATTGCCACAGTTTTATTTGAAACGATATAATCATATAAATAATAACTTGTAATATGTTAATGATAGCAATGTAGTAAAAATCTACTGCAGGGAACGGTAAAAGTTTCGAGCAGGATAATAAACTTATGTCACTAATGACCAATTAAGCTAATAGGACACACAAGGATTAACATGTAAACATATAAAAATGGTATTTAAAATTCTTATGTTCTTCTCAGCTTAAAATTAAATGATCCAAAAAGTATGCAGAAAGGAGAGGGCGAAAAAGCAAATCACCACATATATTCGCACACAAAACAAGGTTGCTTTCATCAATTTTAATTTGTTTTCTATTTATGATGAAAATAATGTATATTTTTTCGCAACTGCATTGTTGTCTCAATTTAAAGTAGGAAAAGTAATGCGAAATCGCTACTACTAAAAATAATGTGTACCATACCCTACTGCGTTTGACCACAAAACTGATTATCTGGCGTTATGATAGCTCCATTTATAGTTTATGAGACCGAAACATACAAGGCCTCAGATTCCCATAAAACTGTGCAGTCCTTTCGGAAATATGCTCATTTCGTCACAAATGAGACTCTGTGTTTCATTGATTCAATTGATTTTTGCACAAATTCAATAGTATAAAGTCGTACATTTCAAGAAAAATTTAAATTGGAAGCAAGCGAATTTTGCCTTTGTGACACAAACTTATATATTATTCAATCGAATTTTTCTTTGATAAATAATACAATAAAAATATTTTTCTATGATCCTTGTTACATTTCATGAGTATCAATAATAAAGGTAACCAATTGACGCTTAGGTTACGTGAAAATGTTTTAAACTAATTTAGTTTGCATTTATTTTTTTTTTAATTACTGCATAAATCATATACAATATAATGCATCTATTTGTTTGAAGCCAAGAAAACAAATCAAACAAAAAAATAAACTAACCCATAAAGTTCGACTCTTAAAATGTCAATTATGACAAGAAAAAATATGAGTTATCACATAAGAATTCCAATCACTTATGAAATTAACTGTTTTACTTTTGAAATATTAACACTAAAATACAGTTATAAGTAAATAATAAATTGATTTTTATTCTCTATTTTTAATAACTTCTTTAATGTAGATAATTATGAAGGAACTCTTAATATTCCACCAAGATATTTATTTCTTTATTATTAATGTAGTGGTGCAAAGTTGACCTTATAATTAAATCATTTTAAAATTAGGAAATGTCAAACTAGAGCGAGGGAAATTGAATATAAAGCGAATTCATGTTCCTAGCCTGATGTGTGGAATTATACACATTTATTACAATGATAATTTTAACATTTCCTAATGGAGCCGAAGGATCAGCGCTGATCAAGTTGGGGTTTAATAATTCGTGATTGGTCGATTTGACGAACCAAGATGAGTTCAGATAGAGATAGAGATAGAACGAATAGACTGCTTGTTAGGAAGGAAATCGCAAAGGTTGTAACACTTTGCATATAAGATGCGAAAAGGATAGTGTAGATAATTCGGTACTGCTAAAGGTCGAAAATTACGTGTTTTTCTGGATGGAGCGACAAACGAATCTTTGTAAAGGATTGCGTTACAATTATGGCAATAGTATCACGCCATTATATGTTCTACCATCGTTTAGGGAAGATAATTTGATAAGGCGAAGTCTACACTTATAAGAAGGTAACGAATTTTGGGATCCCAATTTAAGCCCCGAAGAGCAAACAATTTGTTGTATTACATGTATGGTCCCTTTGCTAGTCCTCTTTTCTGTCTATATAAATTATATTAAATTTAGATAAATAACTTCGTCATTCTAATTAATTGCATTTCAAATATATATGCTCTTGCTGTCTGCACTGCTTTTTCATAAAAATAAATAGTTGCTTGTATGAGATTTCCTGACAGCACTACTTTACAATGTATCCCAAGAGTCTTTGATTTTGATAAAGTCAAAAAATACAATTTGGCATTCTTAAGTTCAACTTTGTACCTGCTCTTTTTTAGGTGTTTGTTTATCCATCTGTAAACAAAACATGCAATAATGAAATCTGATGCACATTGAAGTTTTATTTCAAATTAACGCGTCTCTAGGTTGTGGATGCCCGGGAATGCCCGGCAGATATGCAGGGTAAGTGTGAAACTAAAAATAGCACTCGCGAACAAAGATTGAAAGTAGCCTGTTTCCTATATTAAGGTGTGCTGATTGAAAGATGGAAAACTGCAAACCCATTCATAAGTCAATGAGAAACCAATGAAGTATTATCCCTAGAAAAATCTCTTGGAAGAAGAACACCAACAGCAACGGCCCTCAGTATCCGGCGAAATGAGGGTGATAGTAATACCCGGAGGTAAAGACCCTAAAAAAAGGCAGCATGGAATGTGCAAAGTTTATTCGAGTCTGGAAAGCTAGCCAACACCATACAAGAAATGCAAAGATTAGAAATTGACATCTTAGGAATAAGTGAGACATGGTGGCCGAATTCCAGTGAATGTACTACGAATGATACCATCTGATTACAATCTATTATGTGCTAAGGTTCGATTGAGATTGGCTTCTATTAAAAAATCAAAAAGAAATCCCAAAACTAATGTAGAAAAGCTCAAAGATGGTGTTTCCCTGGAATTGAATAACAAAATGAGAACTATAGCAACTTAACATGATGACGTTATGAGCTATGGAATCAAACACAGAACATCCTAAGTAAAATTTCCATGAGCATGCTTGGAGAAAGAACATCTAGTCCATATTAAAAGTGATTGACTCGTTAAATCTTTGATTTCAGGGACGACACCAAAATTAAAATTAATACAACAGATTAAACAACAAAACCGAGGGATTTGTCATATTTTGGTCATGTTATGCGTGGCCCCAAATATAAACTACTGCAACTCATTATGGAAGGCAAAATTGAGGGCAGACGTGCCATTGGTAGGAAGCAACTTTCTTAGCTACGCAACATTAGAGAATGGCTTGGCATAAGAAGAGGTGAAGATCTTGTTTATCTTACTACCAACAAAGGGGATTACTTCAACTAAGTTGCAAACATTAAATAAGTAAAATTAAAAGTGTAATTTTAATTTTAAATAAATTCCATGTAATCGTTTACATTCTTTGCCCAGATTCATTCAAAGATTTCATTTGAAATGTTTTTTTTCTCAAATCTTTAATCTTAATTACATTTTTTGAGACTTAACATAAGTTTCGCAAATCCGTGAAATTAACTTCCAAGGTAATACCTGAAAAAACGGTTGAAATCTATAAATGAAATTTGAATAAAAAGATTTTTCTAGAATAAATATATATTGCAGTGTAAATATACTTACTGAATTGCTTATGTACTTGCTAAAAACGCCATTCTAAAAAATGCAATTTGGTTTATTTTTTTACGTTAGAAACGTCTGTAATTAGGCTTTTGTTGCCTTGGTCCTGGTGGGCGATTATTAAAATTCCGTGGTCCGTTATTATAATATCCAGTATTATTATAATTCCGTTGGTTGTATGGGTTTGGTGGACCAGAGTTGTAGTTTTGGTTATATGGCCTGGTATAGTTACCACTGTTTCTGTAGCCGCCCCCTGAATAAGAACCTATAAAAATTCAACAATGGTGTGTTATACTGGTACAAATACGATTGTTCGTTTATATAAAAATAAATATATTCAATGTATATTCAAATGGTACAATCACTGTTTTTATTTTAACACTATGTCAGAACTCGTCTGGCACCGAAAAGAATAATTAAAAGGCACGTACGTGAGTCGGTTTGACGTTTCAGTACGTCGTTGGAGCTCTAAATATCTTTACTGAATGTCAAGTTTACTTGATCAATGTGAATACATAAAGTTCTCACCTTGCATTTGGTTATAATTGTAATTATTGTCATATCCAGAATTCCTCACATTCGATGTAACAAACCTATGCGATGCGGCAGGAAGATATGCTCTAGGCACATTCGGATTAAACCCTAAAAAGGTATATATGTTTATTGAACGTTTTTGTTCCAAAATTAATCAAAAAATTTTTGTGCACTTACCAATAGTCGGCCTATGTTTTTCTAAATTACTTTCCAATGCCAAAACCTTTGGTGGATCAACTGCATTAGGAAGCCTAATTGCTGGAAATATATAGTTTTCACCATATTCTGGATCCTTAAATGCTGCGGTTACAACTTTGTTGTTATAAATATCGGGCAATCCGGATATAGGACTCTCAAGACAGCTAAGGATTAGGAAATATTTTTGAAAAATATCAGTGGTAAATCCGTGTAATTTATAAGTATCATGAAAGGGGTGACTAACACTCTGATTGGGTAAGACTCTAGACTCAAGGTAACTCATATATACCAGCAAACTGTTGAAAACTAAAACTTAAAATAGGTATACTGCTATTAAAAAAAATCATCGCTAACCCCGAGTATAGTTAAAGAAAGAAGAAATCTAATTTCTATTAGAGTTAAATAAAAAATTAATAATTGCTATAATTAAAAAATATTCTTTCCCAGGAAAGTATAAAATATTTTTTTTTAATATAAATAAAACAAATCAAAAAAAAAATGCTTACAAAATATGATGTTTATCTTTTAAATTACTTTCCTATACCATAACCAAAAAGCAAAGCAAAATTCGAAAGCTTCTAATATTAAGGTGCAAAAGTCAAATTTTAAAATAACCGCTTAATTGCAAAATTTTCGTGAATTACGATTTATACATTTTTTTGTTGTTTAAAATTTGGGTACTTTTTATATCAAAGTTTCTGAAAGTGTCTAAAAAATTGTTGTGAAATAACTTACTCATTTAAAGATGTGTTGATATCAGATTTTGATATAATTCCGCGCATTCCATCCAGTGATATCTGATGTTCGATAACCTCACTATTTAAATCATAAAGCTTTTTAACAACCTTAAAATGCGGACTGCTCCTTCCAATATACAGATGACAGTCTCCCTGTTTGTTACGTTTAACTAAAAAATTTGTAAATATTAAAATTTGTAAAGAATTATAAATAAAATAAAGCAGCTAATGTGAGAAATATTCGTTGCAATTAATTTGAGAAAAAAAAGGAAAAAAAATTTTCTTAAGTCTGCATTTTTAAGTTTTTCTTAGTGTGTTATTAATTAGGGATGGTCGCCAAAGTTCGCTTCAAAATCAAATGAAATGAACTTTGACTTGTTTAGAGAGTCATCCTTGTATACTTGCATTTATCGCTTACCTTCTTCATCTGTCAGTTTACTATAAAATGGCATTAAGGCTTTAAAAAGTCGTTTTTCGTCAACAAATGGTAAGAGTGCAACACCCTGCCAGGCAAATTTCTTGCCATTTAGATCAATTTTAAAGTCTTCCGGATAGAAATCTATTATTGTTGAATCCTGAAAACAAAAATAATATATGATAATGAGAAATTTATTTTAAGACATTTTACTTTAAAGTATAGTTGAATTAATTATTAGACCAATTACAGATTACTTACTGGGTTCGACATAAGATCCGCCCAAGGCTCTGGTACATGTGAGCTACTGGCTGCTGGAAAAACACCCATTAGTTGTTCCAGCGGATTAAACTGAAATTTAAGTTCACAAATATATATAATATGAAAATATTTTTTATCATATGGACGTACCGGCTTTGTTCCCGTTTCAAAATTAGTTGACAGACCTTCTATATTCATAAAATCAGAGGCAAATGGAGCGTAATGATATGGGAAATACCAATTCCACGAAGCGCATCCTTGATAATAGTATTTCAAAACCCAGCAAAGCCCCCTAACGTACTGCAATGCAACTGCATAGCGAAAGTTTAGGTTCTCCGAGTTGACATCGAATTTGGATTCATAGTATCTGTCTTTGAAACCATCTTCCCAAAGTCGCACTTCATCATTATTTTCTTCCTCATCGTCATCATTTAAGTTTGCATCGGAACCGGAACGTTTTAAGTCAGAATTATTTAAACCTAATCTAATGGAAGCTGCTGCTTCTTTGTAGTTTGTTATACGATTCATTTGAACAGCATTTGGACCAACCGCTACTGAACCAAATTGTGATGCCTCCAAAGCGGCATGGTTCATCTTCTCCCTTTGTTGTTTCTGTTTTTCTCTCGCCTTAAATTGTTGTTCTCTTCGCTGCCTCTCTTTAAATATTTGATCTTCAGCATTTCCCAAATCGGTCATAATAAGTTGAACCCTTTGCAAATTTACATCTCCAGAATTGGTAAGGTATCCTCTCGTTTTATATACACATTTTTTATATAGCTCAATTAGGCGATCCACTGCACCTTCCCGGATTTCTAAGCTTGGTAAGTGGGGTAGAAAATCATTTCCAACAAAAAAGCACATAAAAACCCAATCATCCAAAGCTCGCTCGAATTCATATTGAAAGGGTAAGTTAGGCATTTCGAGGGTTTTTTTCAGATATTCCCGTAAAACACTTAATCTTACAAATATAAATTTTACTTCTGCTCCTATAGGAACATCTGGCTTAAAATTCGCATTGCTCGGATTGACTGCATTAAGGCCCACACATTTATCTAATTCGTGGCCAAATTGATTACATATATCACAAGGTCTAGGTTTGTTTGGAAGAAATTCTTCTCGGATAATTGTGAAATTAGGTTCGTGCGTTGCCAAGCCCAACATTATAAGATCTGCGTCAGCTCCACAAAGAACATGTTGCGTATTTGGGTCATGATCCGGCTGCGCTCGCTGTTTTCTAATATAATCCATTATTTTATGTTCTCCTTCTCCAGGTACATTAGCGTCCGACAATATTACTTTCACATCTTTCCATGCCGGATTGTTGTTAAGGCGGTCATGTATATAGTAGTGCAAACACTTGCTAAGTCTGTCCATAAATGGTGTTCCAGGTGTTATACAGTTTGAATCAAAATGTTCACCCTTTTCCTTTTCTGGCGGAAGTTTGCATCCTAGTTAAAGAAAATATAAAAAATTCACTCGGATTGAAACATTAAATATAAGTGATGTATATCAAGAAAATACCATATAGTAAACTAATGGAAAGTATGTATGTAGTGAAAGTGCGAAACCGTCTCAATAATCGAAAACGCTTTATCACCTTATATGTTTTTTGCACGGCAATTTTGTTTAAAAGAAGCCACTTATTCTGTATTAAGTTTAAAATTCACCTAACACCTACAAACAAATTACAAATGGAAATCCGTTTTTCTTACCTCGACTTAAAAGTTCACTACGAATGCGTTCGATCTCCAACCTCTTTTCAGTGGCTTCTTTGGCAGCCCGAAAGCGTCGTGAACGTTGCTGATTCATTTTAGCTCTGGGAGCAACTCCATCGATGGCCATATAAAGCAATTTTCTGGGTCGCACGATACCAAACAACCTGTCAATACAGTCGAAAATAGCCTCCATCATCTCATCTTCATTTTTGGGCGCTGGTTTATCCTCGGGATGTGTGCAAGGATGTATAATGCCATTCATATCAAGATATAAATTATCAAATTCAATTCCATTGGGATTAGGCAATGTAGCATCTTCATAGATGTTTTTACCCGTGTCAGGGTCCACTTGCTGCAAGCATTTTAATACTTTAAATGATGCATTATATTCGACTAATAATATATCTACCTTGTTTTCATTGCATTCAATTATTACACTCGGGTACTTTCTACTTAACCACCGAAAAAATGCCGGTACACCCATATTGATTTTTATTTTTCTTAAGCAAACAATTAAAACTTCTACAACCACGCTATAAACGCAGATGCTTATCGGTTATCGATAGAAACGATTTTCCACTTGTCTGAATTTAAAAAATGTTATATTCTGGGGTGCTACTATAATTAATATTTTCTCACAAAATGGCAAAATAAGTATTTGCCTTGAGTATGCTGTCATAGAGATATATAGCTAAGGCATTGCTAAGGTAATTCTTCAGTACTGCTGCGGGAATAAAATCATCCATATTCGGTTTAAGTACCGAGTACCACTATGCTATCGACAGTCACCTTCTGGAAATAACATCTTTTAAGTAAAATTATATTTATTTTTTATTATTATTGAAAAAATTGAGACACAATTACGAATTGTATTTAAGTATTGCAGTATAAATTGTTGAGCAAGATCACCACAATTTTTGTGAATTTTTTGCCGTGAATTTTTTGTCGAGTTATATTTTTCTATTTTAAAAACAGACGAAAACCTTTGTTTGTTTGGTGACTGTGGCATATTACAGTCATAAGCCGTGTGTTTCTTTTTCTTTCTTTTTGCCAATATGTTGTCTTAGTTTTCCTGAAATTCCAAAGCCTTATAAAGAAATTGTAATTCCAGGAATATTAAAAATAGAGTCTTATATTTAATGCTGCTTATTAACACAAATATCGAAAAATATATATCTCTCGGTTGTTGCAAAAAATATCTTGTTTAATTCTCAATAATTGGGCGACTTTTATATTACTTGTCCATCTTCATTCTTACAATAAACTTTACGGCTCGTCGTATACAACCATTGAACATTATTTTGTTTTTAAACTTTTTGCTCTCCAATCGCTTAAATCAGTATCACTCCCGTCCTCATCACCGGAAGAACTTTCAACCATTTGCAAAGTTTTTTTGCATTTATGAGTCTTCAAGAGCTTATCTTTCCTAAGATTCATTCTTAAAAATCTATTCCAGTTTTCCATTTGCTCGTCTATTTCTTTCAGTTGCCGTTTAATGCTTATGTCTTCTTGTTCATCTGCTATTATAATGTTGGACACAGAAGCAGCTGCTTTTATTTCACGTTGAAACCGAATCCATTCCTCGTCGTCTTTATTCTCCGAAGTGCTAGCATTATTAGTCTTTTCAACATCAAAAAACCTTTCCGGTAAAGCATCAGACTGTAGGGTGGTAGGTGGAGCCGCAGTTGACGCATTAATCAATTGGCGTGCAGCATGCAAGTCCTCCTTTACGATTTCACCTTGCTCCACAGTTGGCTTTCGCTTCAGATTCGAAGGAGGTGCCTCTTCACTTAAATTTGAAGGCTTTTTTTGTAGATTTGTTTGTTTTGCCAGTTCCAGTGCGTGCTTATGTTGTTTAGAATTTACGTGCACCTTCCACAAGTTGGATGATTTAACGGGTACCCGGCACATAATGCATGTCAAGTTACCTGCAGAGTCATATGTGTAATGGAAGTTAAGAAAACCAAATATTGGAATATTATAATACAATTCATCAATTACATATGAATGCGGTTTATATATATTTGTAAAGGATATTTGGCTATTGGCGAATCGATTCTTGTAGATTGTGACTTTGAAATAATCGGTTTTTGAATATGTCTACGAACACTTAAGTTCGATTTTTTCACATGATCCATTTTTAAGTTAAAAAAATGTTAACTATTTTGTACGCCAAATGAAAACAATTGTCTATTAGAGATGCGTCTGTTAATGTCAAAATATAGTAATCGAACTACAATAATAGTAATCGATATAAGTAAGCAATATGTTACACGACTTTGTTGTATATCGAAATATTAAATAGTTTTTGTTTTTAATAACAAATTAAACATTTTTAGTTTGAAATACTTTCTATTGTCTTCATTTTATTATAAAAGATGATATTAGAAGTTTATAGTGGAGTTTTATTCATATAGCGAAAAAAATATCGAAGTGCAATTGAAATCGAAGTGTGCAGTTGATTCAGTGCAAGGTGCTTGGTATTTTTTAGGCAATTGTTCGGTTTTATTTTTCTTGCAAGTTGACGTGTCTAGCCGGTATTTTAGAGCTACGTGTAATTTTCGGCTTAAAAATTATCTCTAGTCCGTTTCGACATGAATCGAACGCCGAAGCTTCTAAATTCAAAGGTTGCCGGCTACAGTAGCCTTATAACCTTTGCAGTTCTACTTATTGCCTGGATCGCTGGATTTTCCTCACGTCTGTTTGCGGTCATACGATTCGAGTCAATCATACACGAGTTTGATCCATGGTTCAACTACCGGGCTACGGCGTACATGGTGCAACATGGCTGGTACAAATTCTTAAATTGGTTTGATGAGCGTGCTTGGTATCCATTGGGCCGCATTGTCGGTGGCACGGTCTATCCTGGGTTGATGATTACTTCTGGAGGAATTCATTACATTTTGCAATTGCTTAATATCCCCGTGCATATACGCGACATATGTGTGTTTCTGGCTCCAGTTTTTAGCGGCCTCACATCAATATCTACGTATTTACTAACCAAGGAGCTGTGGTCACCCGGTGCTGGTTTGTTTGCAGCAAGTTTCATCGCTATTGTACCCGGATACATAAGTCGTTCAGTAGCCGGTTCCTACGATAATGAAGGCATTGCCATATTCGCACTTCAATTCACGTATTTCTTATGGGTGCGGTCTGTCAAAACTGGCTCCGTGTTTTGGTCCGCCGGTGCAGCAATATCGTACTTTTACATGGTCTCTGCTTGGGGTGGATATGTGTTTATAATTAATTTGATCCCCCTTCATGTATTTGTACTATTAATAATGGGGCGTTATTCACCACGATTGCTGACCAGCTACAGCACCTTCTACATACTCGGACTGCTCTTCTCAATGCAGATACCATTTGTCGGATTTCAGCCAATACGTACAAGTGAACATATGGCGGCACTTGGAGTGTTCGTATTAATTATGGCCGTGGCGACATTGCGACATCTTCAATCAGTATTATCGCGACATGACTTCAGGAAATTATTTATTGTCGGTGGCTTGTTGGCAGCCATATCTGTGTTTGTTGCTGTGGTCGTTTTGACAATGTTGGGCATTGTTGCTCCATGGAGTGGCAGGTTTTACTCGCTGTGGGACACGGGCTATGCAAAAATTCACATTCCCATAATCGCATCAGTATCGGAGCATCAGCCAACCACTTGGTTTTCGTTCTTTTTTGACTTGCACATTCTTGTATGTGCATTTCCTGTTGGTGTCTGGTACTGCATTAAGCAAATAAACGACGAACGCGTCTTTATAGTGCTTTATGCCATAAGTGCCGTGTACTTTGCCGGCGTAATGGTACGCTTAATGCTTACGTTAACACCTGTAGTTTGCATGCTGGCAGGTGTGGCATTTTCTGGCCTTTTAGATGTATTTTTACAAGAGGATGCATCGAAAAAGTTGGGCAACTTGACGCATGCAACATCTGAAGTTGACGACAGTGAAGAATCAATTGAGAAGAAGACTTTATATGATAAAGTAAGTTAACCACTTTAAAGCAAAACAATTTTGATATATGTATTTGATAACTTTTGCAGGCTGGAAAGCTTAAGCATCGCACCAAACACGATGTGTCACATGAAAATGGCATAAGCTCAAATTTAAAAAGCATTGTAATTTTGGCAATTTTAATGATATTGATGATGTTTGCGGTCCATTGCACCTGGGTAACTAGCAATGCTTACTCAAGCCCTTCAATAGTGCTCGCTTTTCATAATAGTCAAGATGGGTATGATCGATTGGTTAGCTCTTTTGAAACAAACATTTTTTTCAAATGTATGTTTTTAGATCACGAAATATCTTGGATGATTTTAGAGAAGCGTATTATTGGCTTTCTCAGAATACTGCAGATGATGCCCGTGTGATGTCATGGTGGGACTATGGCTATCAAATAGCTGGCATGGCTAATCGAACAACGTTAGTTGACAATAACACTTGGAATAATAGTCACATTGCGTTAGTAGGAAAGGCAATGTCATCAACTGAGGAAAAATCTTACGAAATAATGACTTCCCTTGATGTGGACTATGTGCTTGTAATATTTGGTGGAGTGATTGGATATTCAGGCGATGATATCAATAAATTTCTGTGGATGGTTAGAATTGCTGAAGGAGAACATCCAAAGGACATCAAAGAAAGCGATTTCTTCACAGATCGTGGTGAATTTAGAGTTGATGCCGAGGGCGCCCCCGCTTTACTTAACTGCCTTATGTATAAATTAAGTTACTACCGATTTGGAGAGCTAAAATTGGACTACAGGTATGATTATTCAGTTGGCATTTAAATGACAAAAACTCAAATCAATTTGTTTCTTATCTAGGGGACCTTCTGGCTACGATCGTACCAGAAACGCAGTAATTGGTAACAAAGACTTTGATTTGACGTATCTAGAGGAGGCCTACACCACAGAACATTGGCTGGTTCGCATCTACCGCGTTAAGAAACCATACGAGTTCAATAGACCAGCCTTAAAAACTAAGGAAAGACTTATTCCCCCATCAAACTTTATATCTAGAAAGGTATTATTTGAAACATTTTGAAATACATAAACTAAAATGCTGCAACAATTTTTCAGAACTCCAAACGTCGTAAGGGTTACATTCGCAATCGCCCCACAGTCGTCAAGGGTAAAAGAACACTAAAATAAATTAGTATACACTAAGTAGTAAAACATTAACTACAATAAATTTTAATAAAAATGTTTTAAATTTGACTTGACAATACCAAGTTCGTGTGGTAAAGTTGCGCTTGCATTATCGATTTCAGGTAAAATACATGCTTACTGTTAGTTTTTAATGGTAGCTTGATTTTATCTTAAAATTGCTAAGATTTTCTTAATTGTGCCAGTGTCTTATGAAATGTATAAACAGCGTTTTAAGACACCCTCCTACACTTGCTTGTTTGCTAATGCAAAACATTGTTCATTAAATCTTTAATCGATTTGGATGCATTGTGAAAATCAAACGGAGTTAACCTAAATTATCAAATTGGTAGTTACTAAAAATATTATGTTAAGTATACCACAATTTATAGATAGGAAGGCCAAATATAATTAATTTTAACGGAAATGAGAGAAGCTTTGTAAACATGCTGCCTGTCTCTACGATTGAATGGACCCACGTAACACGTCAGAGAAAGGACGTATGTGCCTTCTGTGCGCCAGCTTGGACAAGCACGGACGTGTGATTGAAGAATTATATATTTGCCCTATGCATATTAAGTTTTGATATTCGCTTTAATATCCATAATAGTAGTGCAGCTCAACAAGATTGGTGCATTAATATTATATTCGAATGCAAGTTGCGTCAAAAATGTCTGTGCTGTAAATAATAACATTCAATGAAAAAATCAAAACCTTAATCCGACACTATCCCTTCTCAATTCTTTTACTAGTTAGTGACAACTAACTGCTCTCAACCTTAGATAAAAATGGCATTTACTAAGCACCCCTTATCGCAACAGGCAGTGGTATGTGTTTAGACACATGCAAACCAAAATTGAAACTATCAGTATTAACTCTTTAGTCGCTCAAAAGCGTGGTTATAATCATTTAATTATAAATTACATGCAATCATATCTGCATCACTAGAGCTCGATACAAGAAAATAATTCATGCTTCTCGCTCCTTTTGTGGACAGCGATGGCGAGATAACAAATGTTTGTTATATCGAAAAGGAGAAATGCAAAGCCTGCCAAAGTTGATCACAATAAAAAGTAAAAACGTATCATTACGTGATACAAATTCTTCAAGTTTGAGATTGAGACCCGATGTTACTCTGTAGATAAAAATAATTTTTTATTAGTATATAAGCTGCTTTTGTTGAAGTTTAATTCCAGGTGTTTGCCACATTTGTACATTTTCGTAGTCCGTGCTTACCATTGTTGTTTATGAATGTTTTCGTAACAGTTTCAACTTTTTTATCATGGTGAATATCGTTATTTCGTATGTACCAGTCTGCATTTGTTACTTTTATTAGTAGTTTTGATTGAGTTCTATATGGTTTTCTTATTTGTTAGTTAGATTTACAAGAAGTCCACAATATCTTTTGACCATTCTTTTATTCGGATCTTATTAATATTTTATATATTATTTATGTATGAGACGTGTTGTGTTCTCTCCTTTATTTCAATTCCCCATTTTTCAAACCTTTGAGTTGTAGCTGTTTTATGTAGTATTTTGTACAGCTTTGGTTTCCTTTTCACTGCTGTTATCTGACATCAACAAGTTATCTGTAAATGTATCTATCATCGATTCTGGAGTAGTTAGCGTATCTGATGCAAATAATAGGTGTATTATGGAGCCCAGTAAGCTGCCTTGTAGTACTCCCGCTGATGTCATGATTTCCGAACACCGATGATTCGTATTTTGTGAATAAGTTAGCGAGTGGGGAGATCGTTCTTGTGATTTATATTTGGAATGATTCTGCAATTGTAGTACTCTTATTTGGTTCAGATAACGCTGTTATTTGTGCAACTTTTATTACCATTTGAAAGCATTGTAGTCAAATGGTCCCATTAAAGAGATCACGTATGAAGCTAATTGATGTATCAGGTAGTTCTTTTAACATTTTTCGGGTTATTTGTATTATTCGTATTTAGCTGTTTTTTTTTGCCTTTTTGTTGTATAATACTTAACTTTTTCCTTCGATGTCTGTCGTATTGCATAGTGAAGATTACCAATGGGATCTGCCAGCTCAATGTGTTTATTTTTCATCCAATTTTTACATTTTGTTTTAAAATGGTCAGCCAGAGTTTCAGCTTTATTTTTTGTTTGTCCTTGTCCATGTGTTACCGCGGTATATCAATACACTTCCATATACATATATATAAATTGTAAATAAGGCATGAGTAACTTGTTTATTTCGGATTTAGCACATTCACTAGTTACTTTGTACAAATAAATTGTTTGAGTTACAAAAAAATGTACAAAGCAATTGTAATCTTACAGCTATCTAATAATGCCTCAATACGCTATGGTTAATTCTATTGCTCGGTCAAGTGGAATAAATAGTGGACCTAGCCAGATATTTCATGCTACGCGTTGGCCCTACAAACTATTTATTTTCTTTTTAAAAGAAACACCATTTTCCGTGTGTGAACATTTTATGAGGCGAAGTGGCACAACATAACGCTATTACCAAGGAGCGCTATTGAGTATGCAGTAGGTGAGGACGCGGAGAACTCTGTCTGACCATCTAATGGGATAGACAAATAAGTAGAGAACCGTTCCGTTTACGTTAGCATGACGTCGCTCTTAGTCCTGTATAATGCGGATCGGCAGCCAAATCAAGATAAATCAGTGAAGTGCAGTCCATCGGTTCAGTCAGTAAAGTCAGTCCTCTAACTGTCAGTTACTCAGTGATTTTCGCTAAAATAATCAGTGGACAATATCGCTGAGTGGGGTCGTCATGCGAGACGTATAATATGGTGGCGACGCTGAACCTTTAGTCATGTTGGAACACTGACAAAAATAATATAATAATAGAAAATTAACAGGAGGACAACGCTCATTATTTTTAACAGGGTCTTAGCGAATTGAAAAGAATTCTGATCAAGGCTGAGTTTAAATTTTTGCTTTTAGCATAAGTATGTAAGCCACATCCTCTTTCGACACGTGTGGGAGCACACTCGAACTTTAAGTTTCTAAAGTATTTAATTAATACAATAATACTTGATTATGTAAAATAATTTATCCCACCGCAGAGAATAGATACCAATTGAAATGAACCTGTTAAGCGCAGGAAAAAGTTTGAAAAGTAAACACAAATTATTAAGTAATAACAACAATATTGGCACTAAAACTATTGTGTTTGTGTTTTGAGCATTTTTGTAAGTCCATTAATGATTGAGTTTTGGTCAGACAGTATAAAAAGAGGCGGTAAGTCAGTTGTGTTGGCTAATGATATAGTGCAACTATGACGGAAAGTGTGAAATGGCTTTTAACGGGTTCGGAAATCCAAACGAAACTAAAAAGTGATGTTTCTACAACAAACAATCCGGGATCAATACTTTTTGATATGACAAGAAATCTATATGAAGTCGTAGCATCAAAAGAAAATCGAGCTCAAAATGGTGATTTACTGGAAAAACACGACCAGGTAATAATGGCAATACTTTATAATTTAAAAAAAAACTAATTTATGTAATTTTTCCCAGTTTTATAGAGATCATAAACTTCTGCTTATACTATTCAGAGTGTTGGCAGTCATGCCAGTGGAACGTTCGGAGCCGGGTCGTATAACTTTCTCATGGTGGTCTTTGGCTACATTATATGCGATATTATTTTGGTCATTTATGACAGTCGTAGTAATCATCGTTGGAAGAGAAAGACTTCATATATTGCACACAACTAAGCAATTTGATGAATATATCTACGCTATTATATTCGTAATATTTTTGGTTCCACATTTTTGGATTCCGTTTGTTGGCTGGGGAGTAGCAAAAGAAGTTGCAACTTATAAATCGTCCTGGGGTATATACCAGGTAATCAAGTCTAATCACAACCACTTTGAGTATTGCCCAACTCTGAATTATGTATATCGTATTTAATGTACGTTTTTACAGTTCAGGTTTTATAATGTGACAGGTACTTCTTTGGTGTTTCCACGACTTAAAAAATTAATAGTTTTTATATCGATTGGCTGCTTATTAATAGCAGTTTTATTTCTGCTAACTCTATCCATGCTTCTGGAAGGTAAATTTAACATAAATTAAAAAAAAGATTTTGTCCATTGGTAAGTTTCTTTGCAGGATTTCCGCTTTGGCATACTATCGCGTACTACCATATTATGACCATGATTAATATGAACTGTGCTCTATGGTATATAAATACCAAAGCCATTATTGTAGCATCATCTGCCTTGGCTGCATGTTTTCGAAAGGTTTGCTTTTATTTGTAATAAAGAGTTGAAATTGTATTCAAATAAAAGTTTTGCAGGTTATTGCCAGCGATTGTTGTGCAAATACCATTTCACAATATCGCTGGCTATGGCTGAATCTAATTGAATTGCTGCAGATGCTCGGAAATGCCTATTCCCGAACATATTCAACTTTGTGCATCTTTATGTAAGACTTGTTCCTACAAATGTGTCCCTAATGAGCTCGTTTGCAATTTTGTTCATGTTTTTTAATTTCTTTCTAGTTTTGTTAACATTGTAATTGCAGTTTATGGAGCATTCGCTGAAATTGTCGATCACAATGATACATCTATAATATCTTACAAGGAAATGGGTTTAATAGTCGCTGTTGCTTATAGCGCTACACTTTTACTGATCATCTGTAATTGTGCACACCATGCTACGTTATCGGTAGCAAAGGGTATTCAAAATTCATTACTTTCGGCCGATTTAAGATATGCCAATTTGGCGACAAAAAATGAAATAGACTTTTTCATTGTTGCCATTGAACTTACACCGTCGATCGTTAGTTTAAGAGGCTATGTTAATGTCAATCGGAAGCTATTGTCGTCGGTGAGGAATTTAAATATTTTTAGTTTACTATATTGTGTATTATATAGAAACTGTTTTTTCAGTCTGTAGCAACAATAACCATTTATCTTTTGGTTCTAATTCAATTTAAATTTACGCTTGATCGGATAACTTAAACTTTCTAAAAATATTTATAATATAAAAAGTAATACGTTTTTAGTTTAAAAAATATTATGTAAAACAATGTAGTTTCTTTTTATTTGTTGAAGAATTTCTATTAAATAGTAAACCGCTAAGAATTTTTTACTTTACTTTACTTGGCCATACCGAACCGTTATAGGGTTATAGCCAGTCTCCAGTCGGTGCACCTCTACTTGGTCTTTCCATCTGAGCTTAGGTCGGCCCCTCCGTCTTCCTTCGTCGCCTTTCGCATCGAAAATCTTCTTCGTTGGAGGGTCTTCGTTAATACGAATGACATGGCTGAGCCAACGCAGACGTTGTGCCATAATACGCTGGACGACATCTATGTCGTTGTAGAGATCGTTCCCAATCCGAAAGGGACAGATGTTGCGTGAAACTTCTCTCGAACACTCTCAGCGCAGCTGCATCCGCCCGAGACACAAGTCATGCTTCTGCGCCATATAACAGCATGGGCAGGATGAGCGTCTTGTAGAGAGCTTATAATGGTGCTCAGGAATACTGAGCTCGGACAGTGTTACGTATTGGCGTTCCTTTATCGAGCTATCGTATACAGCTTTATAATCGATGGGTCGATTTGTTTTTCATGAGTTCTCTTGGATTTGGCGCAGTGCGAAGACCTGGTCTATGGTGGATTTACCAGGTCTGAATATACACTGATAGGGCCCAATCAGTGTGTTGGCATATGGCTTCAGCCTTTCATAGAGAATGCGCGATAAGACCTTATGGGATGGCAATTAGACTGATTCTTCAGTACAGGACAACGGAGACTGGTTGACATCAATCAGAAGCTTTACTCTGTCCAAAATAATATTAATTATAAATAGAGACAAACAAAACGCCGAAAAAGTGTTAGAGAAACTGGTTTGAATGGTTCCGGATCCAAGAAGGCGGCATAACATGCGATATATATGTCTTAAACATATCTCATTGAACCGAAAGAAATGATTTTAAAAATGAAAACAAAAAATTATTCCATTTATTATTTTTAAAAACAAATGCTTCTACTTTGATTGATGATTTGTGCATCGAATGTGAAACTTTTTTTTTTCATTAATAAATGTGTTACATTAGAAAAATTGTTGTCAATTAAAGTTTAAGGACAGGGGCACAATAGATGGGGTCGCAGTGCCGAAGGGCGTAGGCCCATCCTCGCTCAAAGTTTAAGGCCATACTTTTCGAACCAAGTCAATCCATTTTCCGTTGTAGATTTAGGCTTGTATTCGCACCCAATCCAGTCATCATAACCAAATTCTTTTATTTTTTCAAATATATAGTTATAGTTAAGCTCTCCTGATGTGTCTGGTTCATTTCTGTATGGTACTTGAGCTATTTGAAAATGTCCAATGAAGTTTTTATATTCGTCTAAGGTCTTTGATACATTTCCACGTATATGTTGCAGATGGTAAAAATCAACCATTAACTTAATATTTTCACTGTTTACTTCATTCAAAACTTCATGTGCTGCAAAATACAATCAAATCAATAATAATTATGAAAAGTAGATACATATAATCTTATAATAGTAATAACTAATACAACTGACTTAACCTAATATCTTGTGACCATTTGTTCTTTCTTTTTTGTGGTCATACGTTATTATCAAATGATAAAAACGAATTTCTCACAAAAAATTCTACTAGTGATGTTTTTCTTTCTTATCATTTTTGAGTCCAAAAGAATTACATCTGTACTTTTGTACAAAGATAATAATAATCGTTCATGATTTAGAAATCCGAATGGGCAAATCTTTTATTATCTCTAGTCTACATTCACAGCAATATCATACCTTTTTCAAATGAGTTTAAAAAATACGCGGAAATCGCATATTTGTTAATGGGTTCAATAACACCAACAATATTGTTGTCTTTTAAAACATTAGAAGCCATTTTTAAATTTGATTTGTATACTTGCAAATGATCATTATTACAGCCATCTTTCATAATACCGGCCATCAAATGAATTCTAAAAACAAAATCATAGTTAGTTTTATTCAATTTATTAAATATTCCAATACCCACTTTTTGCAATTAACTTGTTTTGCAAAATTAATTGTTTCATCTAATTGCGCTTTGAACAAATTTTCTGATCCGGGTACACTTGTGGACCCAAACTTTAAATCTTCGGAGTTTTGCTCTATAATAAATAAGTTTGTATTATATTAATAAGAGTAAAATAGGTAAAACGAATAAGTGTTTATTATACAGTGACCCCTACACAACGATTTCTTATTGAACAAAATAAAAGAGAGCATTGGCACTTGAAGAATCATTAAAATATTTACAACAAATCGAAAATGTGTGTTATATTGCTGTTATTCGAAGAGATATACAACGGGCTAGAAACATCAAAGATGTGTCGTACAAGATCAATTCCGTTTTTATTTACTTCAAGAAATCGCTGTTACTAGTGTTTTCTAAGTTAAATAAATTTAGGCTTATTAAGAAGAATGTCGCTATAATAAGTAGTTAACTTACAGGTTATGAGTGGATCATCATTATCAAGAAACTAACGAATCGTCCACAAGCTTAAGGTTTTTCAATGATAAGGTTGTCTTATGTATATTATTTTAACAATTCCCACAAAAGATTGCAACAATTCAATTAATTGGTTCTCTAAAATCAAGCAAAAATTTACGTGTACGCTGCTTTTTACACTAAAAAACGAGAGATTATGTTGTATTATAAATCGCGAAATTTGAAAAATTTCATCGAGACCTCGGGCATTTGTTGTAGACGTCATAAGTCATTATTAAAACCGGGAGTAAATCAAACACAAGCGCAGAATTGTTCGATCGACAAAGCTACTCAGGGTTAAGCGCAGAATGAACCTTCTTTAAAAAGAAGTTCATTGTGAAGTGATTTGCATTTTCCAAATCATCCGAAGCCACACCAGAGCCAGAGCAGCAATTGTATTCGCCAGGGAGACATTCAGACTCCCCTGAGGAGAGGGCTATCCTTATTTCAACCACAGCGGAGGGGGCTATACTAATGGATGAATCCCTAAGACGGCTTCGGTAAACAGCGCTTCATTACAAAGAGTATGATGATCTGAAGAAGTTGGCTCAACTGCAGAAGCTAGCTTTCGGCAATTTCTGATAACTGCAGCAATTGGAGCCGAGGAAGACGTGAGGATGACCAGGCTGCCAGGAAGAGACAGTTCAAGCCAAACAGCAGCAATTGCTTCGCGTTCTATAACTTGGGCGCATTGCCTGACCTACTAACTACTCGAGCTTAATGCCTTAGGGCTGCTGAAGACCTTTCAACCAGAAAAGAGGTTCGAGATCAGGGATCTTGACGAGCAAGTGGAAGACCCCGATATACTAGCGGAAATAAACGAGGGAGTTGACGTGATACTAAGACTTCAGAACGAAAATAGCCATCCTAAGGATACCAACGAACCTGGCTGGCAAGGTAACTGACTTTGGCAAATGAAAGGTCGGGTGGACCAGTAACTGGGCCTCTGATAGAAGCCGTAAACCAGCTATATGGCTTTGTACTAAGTGACCTGTATCCTTAACAGATATTCTCTCTAGCAATGGTTTGGTTCGAGCAAGAGTCAGCAACTTTTGAGTATATACCTGTTACCTCGCTCCGAGTTTAACGCTAAACGAATTTACTGAGATACTTGACCTTATTGTACTCGACGGCAGAGGACGATCAAACGTGATCATGAGAGGTTATTTGAATACGTAGGCTGTGGAGTGGGATACCTCGCCAACAAGCGCAATAGAAACTATTCTCTTAGGAACCTTTGCCAACCTGCGTGTTAGCCTGCTTAACAGGGGTGGGCAGGGCACGTTCATCCGAGCTGACAGGAACTCAATAGTTGACTTTACATACGTAAGCAGCAATTTGTCATCAATATCCATGTTGTGCATCGCTGGGCGACTACGAAGCTGTAATGTGTCATATAGGCCGCCATCTAGCACAGGTGGCCTCAGGAAATAAGGTTAAGACTCTCGACATAAGGAAATTTAATGCATCCCTCTCGAACCTTTCGGTAGTAGGAAGCACACCAGAGCAATTGTCGGAAAATAGTCTGTGATGACAGCATGGTCCCACTACGTAGCTCAATGCGACACCATATACCCGTAACATGGTGGTCGCAGTCCATACTCCATTCGAAGGATTGCACGAACGATATCGTGTTGCTAGGAGATGTCTCAAGAAGTCGATTTAATTGAGCAAAAAGGAGATATTACTCCAACTATGTGACTCTGCAGATCGCGATCTGTCGGGTACAACGTATAGGACTGTATGCGGCTCCGTCAGATCCTAGTACATTCCGTACGATTTTCGAAACCCTATTTTCTGATGACAGCAAAGCAAGCCATGGATTTCAACACCTCCCAGTAAACAGCGTTAGCGTTAATAATGCCTATTTGGTCACTATCTCCGAGCTAGCATCAATCACAAGGTCGATCAATCCATGTAAACCTCCCGGACCAGATGCAATACCTAATCGCGCCCTCAAACTAGCGCTTGCGCTGCATCCCACGCTTTTTGTCGGGGTCTTTATTCAATTCCGCCCCATCTGCTTGATGAGCACAGTAGAAAAAGTGCTGGAAAATATTATCTATACGCGACTTAACGCTGCCGTTAATATGACTGGAGGCCTAGTCCCAAACAAGTGTGGCTTCCGCACGCAGAGATCGATAATTGAAGCGATTGGGCATGTCGCTCGAATTGCTGAGGATGCTATTGCTGGAGCAAGATGGAAAGGAGAGACCAAGAAATACTGCCTAGTAGTGACCCCCGACGTAAAAAACGCTATTTACACAGCATGACCATCCTGACAGTGCACCAATCATTCGGAGCTCCTAAATATTTGCAGAGTTTAATCTTCGATGCCAGGAAGATATTATACGTAATGCGCGAGGGGCTCATGAGTAACAACGTAACAGCCGGTGTTCCTCAAGAGTCAGTTCTCCGGCCTCTGATGTGGAACATTATGTATGATGGCATACTACGTATCCCGCTCGGATGGAAATCACAACAGGTCGAGTTCGCTGATGACGTGGCATTGGTGGTAGTTGCTAAAGAGTTGCGGCTGGTAGAAGATGTCTGATACAGGAATATAAGAACCATTATGGAGTGGCTGTCTTCTGCAGCTGGCAACACAAAAAACGGAGGCGGTATAAATTAGTAAAAAGGGGACTGACACCTACAGAGCTCTGTTGAGGATACTCCCAAATGAGCGCGGACCCAAACAATTTAGCAGAATTGTTCTCTCGAGTGTTGTCCGGTCCACAATGCTCTATGCAGCACAAATATGGCAGAAAGCAATTCAAAAAAGATCCTACTGCAATGGTATAGCAACGACAAATCGTCTTAGCGCTTTAAGAACCTGCGTACAGAATGGTGTTCGATGATGCTGGCTGGGATTACCCCCATTGAACTATTAATAGAGGTGTCATGCACTGTTACTCAGACCCCTACAGTACGCAGGCATAATGCAAAAACGAAAGCAAGTAGGACGACCATGATCAAGTTGCAGAGTAGGTCGGAAGCATCGCTCAAGGGTAGGTGGACTTACAGTCTTATTCCGAAAGTTAAAATTTGGATAAACCGGAAGCACGGATAGGTGAGCTTTCATCTCATCCAATTACTATGCCAATGATGCTAGATGCTGTCTGTTTGTGTTAATACGGCAAGTATTATCAAGATTGTAAACTCAAACAAAAGCATATCACGTGATATTTATATTGTAGCAATGTGTGTGATCGTCGCCTGAACATTGTATTATTATTAAAAGCTTCTTAAGTTATTAAAGAAATAGGAACTATCGATTGATAAAGCTTTATTCTGGTGACTTTAAAATGCAAATATAAAGGCTTAATTAGGTATTGAAAAAATTTGGTCAATAAGTTTGTGTAAATATAAAAATATAAATAGTTAATAATAATAACAATTATAAATGAATTATAGTTAAATTACAAACGAGCATGGACACCAGAAAAGAAGATGGAAAGAAGACACATTTTCATGTGCATGCATTTTTCACGCATTTGATTTACCGACGGCGTTTCGACAATAAAAAATGCAGAACTTCAACGTCGATTTAACTTGCATACTGATCCAAAATATGAATGCAAAGCATTAGATTGTCTTTTCTACCTACAATAATAGTTATATCATTAAGAAATGAAATGTAGATTTTATTATGTAACGGTTAGAGCGAAAAAGTTTTGTTTACAAGATCTGACTTACAAGATCTGACTTCTTAGACTTTTGTCGCACATATTAGTGACAGTCATGATTTAATTGTAAGTTTTGTTGTAAATTGTTAAATAAAATGATTATATTTAAGACAAGCTCATCATTACTTTTAGAAAATTGAATCTATATGAAAGAAATATAACTTTTAATTTATTGTATATTTATTATAATACCTTAACTTTCGTGTTGCCAATATAATATATAAACATATATATAAATTTATTTAAGACAACATCATCGTCACTTTTAAAAAAATCCAAACCATATGAAAGAAACTTAACTGCCCTCGTTTATAGCTTCAACTGTAAAATCGTTTAATGATAAATACTACGACTTTTGTGCCACACTCTAGGTTTAGTCTTTCGCATATTCAATAGAATTAATTCGTTATCACCTTAAAATAATAAACATTTGTTATTGTGAAAAATATGTTAGCTTCGCTCATTTAAAAATTAAGCGTAAACCAATGACAAGTTTTTAAGTTTAAGTAAATAAAACGTTATTGAACAATAAATAATACTTAATATAGTAGTATTATTTTTATTATCAACTGTTCACATTAAGTAAAACAAAATAAAATGTAAGGCGCCGCACATTGTATACTCTAAAAGCTGATTATCTATTTTGGCTATCTCGATCTATCTTTGGCTAGACCGACGAAAAGACGTTTTATGTCTTTCGATAAAGGTGGTAAGGCTTCATTGGAACAATTATGGGTATCATTGTATTGTGAGGACTAGAATATTACAATTTTTGTATGACATCTATAAGCGTTTATTTTAATTTCGTTTACCTAAAAAATTAAATAAGTATTTAATAAAAAAACTGACACACTCTGTGCAAGGTTCTTTTATACGTTACAAACATCTCTGTTAAACAGACTAGAGCCTGTTATGTAAGGGTATAAAAGATTTATGATTGAACTAATTTAACTGCGAAATTTCAACGAGCATAAGAATTACCTAAGCTCATGCATGTAGGCTGGCCACACGAAGCACTTACCAAATGCTAAATTAATGAGTGAAATAACCATGCCAGTATCAGCAGTTGCATTAATAACTTCTTGAACTTCTCCCTGTGGGTATGGAATCTCTACTGCTCGAAATCCATGCTGATGGGCCAACTTCAGCCTTTCCGCTATAGATGCCGATGTTTCGGTAAAAAGGAAATTTAAATTTGCCGCAAATTTTAACGTCATCCTTTCGATACACTGCACACTGCGTTGTAACCAAACAGACTGTCTAATAGAGCGACACGGCAACCGAACGACCGACGGGGCAAACAAAGAACAAAAGATAGGAATAACACCACACTTTGCGCATTGCAATGCAACAGTGTGCGATGACGTCGCTGTTGACCAACACATTGCAAATTCTCAATTTATAACTGGACGCCAGTTAGTTAATTTTATTCTATTTTTTTATTTTCTTGTTAATCATTTATATGTCGTTCAAGTAAGACTTGATTTTATTACAAAATTTAAATTTTTAAACAATGATGAGTGTTGGTTTACCCCGACAAAAAAATATCAATGTTTTCTTAAATAAATAACGCATTATGTGATTTACATGAGGATATCAGCAAAAAATTAAAGAATGCAAAATACAAGTAATAAAACATGATTTTGTCTCAGTACGCTTATTTTACATAAAAAAATTAAAATATAAAATATTGTTCATAGTGAAGTGATTGCCTTTGAGACATTTGTCAACACTGAAAATTCAGGCATTTTTAGTACTTTTTTCACATACATTTTGCTTTATTCATTTATCGCCATTAAAAGTTGTTGATAGTGGTGTGTACTAGAGTTAAATTAACCTGTAAATAATTCATGTTTAAAGTTTAAGTGTTCCATATAATACATTTATGAAAATTTCTTATAAATAATATTATTGGCATTTTGTAAGCAATACAAAGTGCAAGCATTATTTGTGGTACATTTGTGTTCGTAGTTTTCGGTGCAGCCAAGGCGTACTTACATACAAAATCAAATCTGGCTTAATAAGCATAAAGAGCAGACACTTACATTCCTTTGTGAGAGGTATTAGAGACGTACGAGCAGCATGTTTAGTATTAGTGAATTATGCTGCATGTTTTGCTGCCCACCTTGCCCGGGTCCTATCGCTGCAAAATTGGCTTTTCAGCCTCCAGAGCCGACATACAAATTAACTCCAGCTGATGACACAAACATAAAATACAATTTACATCTTTTCGACCGAGCCGAGTGGCAATATTCCGAACGTGAAAAGTCAAAAGTGGAAGCTTTCTTTACGCGCACATCTCGTGGCAATTTGATAACTTGCATTTACGTACGTTGTAGTAAGAATGCAAAATATACATTACTCTTTTCTCATGGCAATGCCGTTGATTTGGGTCAGATGAGTAGCTTCTACTTAACACTCGGATCACAAATTAATTGCAATATATTTGGCTATGACTATTCGGGTTATGGCATGAGCGGTGGAAAACCATCGGAAAAGAACCTGTATGCGGATATTGAGGCCGCCTGGCAAGCAATGCGCACAAGGTAACTTTTTAACCTTTATGCAAAAGTATTTCTATGAGAACGCACAAAATTTGTAACTCTTATTTTTAGATTGAACATAAGTCCAGAAACAATAATATTGTATGGCCAAAGTATAGGAACTGTGCCAACAGTTGATTTAGCAACACGCCACGAAGTCGGCGCGGTAATCCTTCATTCGCCCCTAATGTCGGGACTAAGAGTGGTTTTCAGAAACACAAAACGTACTTGGTTCTTTGACGCTTTTCCCAGGTAATCTTGAACATATTGACGTTTTAACTTAATTATTAATTTCTTGCCATTTTGAAAAAAAGCATTGATAAGGTTGCCAAAGTGAAATCACCTGTTTTAGTTATACATGGAACCGATGATGAAGTAATTGACTTTTCACATGGGATTGGCATTTTTGAACGCTGTCCTAAGACTGTAGAGCCATTTTGGGTGGAGGTAAGTTAACTCTAAATGCATTGCATATAAGTTACGCTTTATTTCGCCAGATAAAAGGGCTTGATGCATATTGAGTATATTAAAACAAAATGGCTCATCTTGTAATTTACTTTCTTTTTTTTTAAGGGAGCTGGACACAATGATGTAGAATTGCATCCTCAATATTATGAACGTTTGAGAAAGTTCTTGACCGTGGAGCTCATTAAATGACAATTAAAGAATACAGCAGAAGTAGCAGCTGTAAGCAATGCTTCTGCTGGAGTCACTAATTCTCACACTACGGCTCTAAACTCAAAACCTCCTACTGCATCTACATCAGCAGGACACGAATCGAGTGGCAATGCAGAATCAAATAAAAAAGAGGACAATGACGGTACTTATGACATTCACTTAAGTTTATGAGAGTATTATACAACTTATGTACCTTTCTACACTGGAAGAATATTTGAAAAATTGATTTTTTAATTTTTAATAAGCATTAAAAACTATAAAACTTAATAACAATAGTATTGTGATTTCGCTGATAAACTTATTTCGTTTTTTGTTGTAGGTGCTTCAAATTCAAGCTCAACTTCGACGAAAGCTCACTCGGAAAAATTTCTTTAGCAAAAAATGACGGGCTCTAATTCCGCAGCCCAAACAACACATTTATCTCCAACATTCTATCATAGTGACACTAAGCGTCATAAAAATAAAAAAGATGAAACTCAGAGGGAAAAAGATAAAATCCAAAACACAGCGTCTTCTCCACAGTCTATATTGTATAAAAATGGGAAACCCGATAATTGTATTGCTATTGAGCGAATACAGTTTCAAAGCGCAGCACGCACTCTACCGTTACATTCTCCCCATTCGCCGTTACACCCAAGTTCATATCCAAATAAACAACAAAATAAGCTTTCTGGCAGATACATTAACAATAAAATACCATCACAAGTGAGCAGTAAATTGTATAGTCCTCAGAAAAACAATTCTATGAAGTATCACAACAAAGAAGTATGTAAAGCCGTATCTAAAAACTTAATCTGCAGCTGTGAGATCCTCATTGAACCAACTGAATCCAAATTGAACGAAAAGCTTTCGGATGATATTGTCATAAAAAATGTAGATAATGTTAAACGAGTAATATCCATAAGGAACGCTGCCACAAGCCCCACACTCTTCAATCGTAAAGCAATCCAGCAAAAAAATATACGTTTTAAAAATACAAATCAAGCGGCAGATAGCATCGGGACATACTCGCATACTACCATCTACTGGGACTCTACTGAAAAAACTGAATTAAATGATTCAAAACAAAATCCAAAATCTAATTGTACAAACTATCAATCGTCTTTGCTTACAGATGAAAGCAAATTGCCATGTTTTAAAATTGGTGCTACAACTAAGGACAGTGATATGCATGAGCAAACATATAAAATTTGCAAATCAGAGCAAACTTCTCCGAATATTTTGGATATTGATAAGTCAAAATTTGGATTTAACAAAAATAACAGAAGTACCGGCAGTTTGTTTTATAAGCCCTCAGATCCATGGATAAAAAACCCAAGTTTGACATCTAGCCGCCCTTCGAAAATAGTCCAAAATGCCGATGATCCTTGGGTTAGACGCAACATAGAGAGTGTTTTTGCAATGCCTCGTTCTCCAAAGAAAATGCAATTTCGTCAGGTTAAATCCTTTTATTCTTCTGGAACCGATTTCTTCGCCTCCAGCAGCAAAAAGACAAATTTTCTGCGTCCCCAAATGCAGCGTTGCAAGACATCTCTAGAGAACGAGGATCTTGTTTTTAACACGGAATTTTCTATGCTATCTGCTCCAAACTCGCCACATTTATTAACTACTCCTTTGGATTTTATACCTTCCGTACAAGACACAGAATCGCATAGTTTGTTGGCAACTAAATCTGCCAGTTTCTCTCCGGCTAGAACAAAAGATTGCAAAAATCCCTTTAGTGACTACAATAAGGAATCGCCCTTGTCACACCAATATCAGCCAACTTCTCACAACAAACGCATTGAGCCATTAATACAAAACGACATTTCAAGCTGTAATCTTTTAAATGTTTGCAATCCCAATCTATTGCAAGCCAGGCATAGCTTTTCAGCAAGTTCCAAGCAATCAAAAGATGAACTGCAGCTCAATATTCGCCGGTTATCCGACCAAATGCGTCGCTTACCATTTGGCGATACCGTACAATTATCATTAAGTGATTGCAATGTTAGCAATAACGAACATGCAATATACGATACTTCCCAGCAAAATTATAAAGTAAATTTAAGCGTCTCACAAAAAAATATACACACCGGTGGTGCACAAGGGTTTCAAGAGAACAATGGTACAGATGTGCCCAACAAAAGTAAGGCATCTCATTTGCAATCATTAACAATTACTGTCTCTACTGATCATACCAAGAAATCGCAGACCTATGCTACCAACCATAAGGCTGACCCACTTTTAGAAACCACATGCTAAATGTTTCATTCAATGCTGCCAATATCCTCAAAAATACTGGTATACTATATAAAAGCATGCATATACTTCGAATCAAAATATTTAAAACTTTACGTCTAGGAAAAAATTTAAAACCTTCGTGTAATTTAAGTGTGACTTTTTTACAGTAATTTTGCATTTATAAACAATATTCTATATATATATATATAATTCATAAATATACATGTGCCCAAAATAAAAAAAAAATAAAATCTGTAATGAATTGATTAAATTTTAGGTATTATTTAGTAGCATTATAAAATAAATAACACAGGTTAATTTTATTTTATTGATGATATTTGGAGCACGATTTTTCTAGCCAGACTTTAGTTCTCTAAAATCTTATCCAAATGAATAAGCTTATTGACTGTGACAGAAAATCATGCTCCAAAATCGTTTTGATCTGCGTAATCAATAATATACATACATATAAAATAATATTTTATTTCATTGTATTAATGTCATAATCGTACGTTAAATTTATTGTTTAATAAAGTCTATATTAATGATCTAGTAATTTATTGTTTACATTACTGTTGCATCATTTCTCAAATTCATACTCGTTTTGATTTCCTGGATTATATTTATTGACTCTCGAAGGGGTTTAAGCGAAGCACTTGTACGAAATTAAAAAAAAATTAATTTAATATTTAGTTGGCTTTTATTAAAAATTAGGCATCAAAAGTTTTTTTTTTCTTTTTTTGGGTTAATAAAAGTCGATGGAAGAGAACTTACATTAGGTGTTTATAGTGATATTTAGCTCAAGTCTTGTGTTGGGCTTTATTTTTTTATGTTTCACATTTTAGCAAATCTTGTTTATTATGTAGGAGATCTGTTCGATGCAGATGCATACCTTCCACACGGAAAAAAGCTTAATAAAATTTTTATTCAAAACTGTTTTGTTGTGTTGGTATCCTTCTGAAGGCATCGAAATCAAGCCAAGACTAAGTCAACATTTATATTATTGAGTTTAGTAAAAATAAATCCATTATTTATCGAATAGATGGCGTTATTTATCATTATCTTGAGTTGTATAATACCGATCGGGTTCCGAAAGAAAGCGTTAGAAAGATGAAATTTCGTTCTAGAGCTTTGCTGACAGGCGTCAAATATGGGCTCTAGCATAGTTGCGTTGATTCCGTTCTGGTAATTTTGATGTCAAACCACGCATTGGAAAGCCAATTGTCAAAAATGTCGATAAAATCATGGACATTGTCGAGTTCGACCGTCATGTTAGCACAGTTTCCATTACCCAAGCGCTTAAAATTATACAAAAAACCATTTGAATAAGATTCGATACGAGGAGAAGCAAAAAAAAAAGCACTGCCAACAATTGGACTGTATGAACGAAGAGCTTTGGTCAATAGCAGAGGAATTGTGTTCCGTCAGGACAACTCCAGGACAACTCGATAATGGCTCGCCAATTGCTCCAGGAGCTTAGTTGGGAGGTTCTTATGCATCTACCATATAGTGCGGTCCTGGCACCAAGTGATTGTTGGTGAAAAATTCACCTCAAGAAAAGCTTGTGTAACAATGGTAAATAAAGTCTTTATTTTCTTGCAAAAATAATCGATTTCTTCCAATCGGCGATCCTACACAGGATGTAAGCGATCACACTTACTTTATTAAAAATCAAAATTACAAATTTTTTATTTAATGTTTACAACTTAGTTGAAGTACTCCTTTCTGTTAGAAGTAAGATGAACAAGATATTCAGCTCCTCTTATGCCAAGCCATTCTCTGATGTTGCGTAGTCAAGAAAGTTTTTACTTACCAATGCCACGTCAGCCCTCAATTTTGCCTTCCATAATGTGTTGTGGTAGTTTATATTTGGGGCCACGCATAACATGACCAAAATATGCTGTTCTGTGTTTGATGATTGTAAGAAGTTCCCTTCTTTTATTGACTTTTCTTAGGACTTCCTCATCTCAAAACTTTCTAGTTTGTATATCTAAGCTACTTTTAAGCTCCACGTTCCTACATCATACATCAAGACAGGCCATATATTGCATTTCACCCAGCGCAGTCCCAGTTCAAAATTGAATGGTGTAAAGCTGTGTGAATTTTTGAAAATGACCACGAGTACTTCATTTATAATCTGTTTTGATTATTTTTTAGTCAATATCCATTGTTCTTGGATTCTGAAATAGCTTGTCATGATTAACTTTGTCAGAGGCTTTCTCGTAGTCGATAAAGCACAAAAAGACAAAAACAACTTGCAATCCAAAAATTGCTTCTCTTGTTCCAGTACCTACTCTGAACCCGAATTGCGTCCTCCCCATTCTTGGTTAGCTTTTATTGTATATTCGGATGTGTATGAATTTCAGAAATATTTTCAATGCATGTTTCATCAGACCTATCAACCTACAATCACTGCAAGTTTGATTTCTTTGGCAAAGTGATAAAGGTGGAAGTAAGTGAGGGATATATTCCAGTTCTGTAATATATTGTGTTCTAGGTGATTGCGTTATACATTTATTTAATCCTCTTAGCTTTTTGGCATTTTAATCGGATTTGTTGTTGTAATCTGTTGTATTCATCTTAATTTTTGTGTCGTCCATCAAATCAAATATTTCTTGAGTCATCCATTTTTGATTCGGACTAGATTCCATAGCTCATTTCTTTTTAGTTTTTTTAATAGAAGCCAAGCTCAATCGAACCTTAGCACATAATAGATTGTGATCAGATAGTTCTTCTGCTCCAGGATACGTTGAAAGTTTACTGATTGAGTTCCCAAAACGGCCATTAACTGGAATAAAATCAATTTAATTTCGTACTACATTTTCGGAACTTCTGTCTCTTCTGTCATTCCTCATGCCTGGATCAAATTTCCCTACTATATTTGGAATTTTCCACAACCTAGTTTGGCGTTAAAGTCATCCATCATTGTGTTGATACCATGTGGTTTGGTTAGATTGAGTAAGCTCTTCAATTCATCGTATAAAGCTTCAATTTCATCGTCCGTAATTCGGCCACCATGTCTCACTTATTCCTAAGAAGTCAATTTCTAATCTTTGCATTTCTTGTATGGTGTTGGCAAGTTTTCCAGACTCGAATAAACTTTGCACATTCCATGTTGCCATTTTTAGGATTTTTTTTTGGTTTTACCTTCAGGTATTCTTAGCTCCCTCATTTTGCCGGAGACTAAGGTCCGTTGATTTTGGTTTTCTTCTTTTATGTGATTTTTCTTGAAATAATCCTTCAATGGTTTCCCGTTGCCTTATGAAGAGCTTGCAGTTTTTCATCTCTCAATTAGCCTTAACATAGGAAACAGACGCTGTATGAAGCTAGATTTTCATACGAAATGTATGTTGAAGTTTGTCGAGTATGTCGGTAACTCTTACCATTCACCACTGCAGAGTTTTGCGGTTGAACCGTTTAACGTTTTAACTTGACACTTGGTTGAGCTACGATTGACGTTTGCTTTTATTAATAATAAACAAAATCAAAGAAGTACAAAGAAAGTTATAGTCAACTATCTGTAAAATGTACCTTTTCCTTGCACATTAACTGCAACAATATGATTTTTTAGGGCTTCAATTAACAAATCTGCACTTTACTTGCCGATGGGAGCCTGCCTTTCCTTTCGTACAGCATTGCAAGACGTTGAAACTTGTCCCAAATACTTTTAGTAATTGATTGGAAACGCACTTTTTGCAAAATGAAAGGTATAGGATATTCTGCAGTCAAGCACGGGCTAGATAAGGTGCTACTTTTTAAATATGAACGATTATTACTTATGCCCAGCCTTGCGCGCACCTTCTCCAGTTGAACACTCCAAGGAAAGATAGGTCCTCCTTCCTGCTGCTCATATTTATTTATAAAATAAAGGTACCGCCATAATCGATAGCACGCTAAGAAAAGGATCTAGCAGAAAAGGCAATATTTTACTTGGTTGTAGTGAATAGACTTAATCACAGATTATTCTATCCATATCCATATCAACGGAATTGTGTGTAGAATTGTTGTATGAAGTCGTGCGAGCTTCAAGGTCAAATTGTTTGGATCTTCACGTGTGACCGATAACGGTTCGATAAAAAGAACTATTGTGAGCTTCAAGTCAAAGAATTTGATTAATATACAAACGAAATTTCATGTGACAAAATTAAATACAGCGAATACAAAATTAAAAATCATCTCTATTTGCTTGTTATGCACAAATATATGCGTCCTATGAAATAACAAGTTCTTTTCCCGTCTTCCAAGATTATTCAACAAATGTAAGGCAAAACGCATGTCTTGTTTTGTAATAGATTCATTTTTATGCTAATTTTTATAAAACATTTACTAATGAACAATTTCAATTCGCTTGTCTGAATTGTAGAAACAGTTTCTAAACGCAAGTTCGAGCATATTGCGCAATGTTTGTTTGGCGATGTCAAACAAATTATTTATTTGTTTCAATTGTGTTTTTCTCAAAATTAAATACTAGAATATGGTACACAGGAAAAAAATAACATTATTGTAAATAAGCGGATGATTCCTAAATAAGGTTGGCACAATTAAAACAATTACCAGTGATATCAATTTGTTAACTTTAGAGTCTTTTAAGACCCACATACAATTTCAGATTTTGCAGAAGTTTTCTGAAAACATGAATGATGTATTCTCTATTGCATATTTCTTCCATTGACATATTGTAAAGGTTCCCGATAAAATTCTAGAGTAATAAGTAATATAAAAATTTACTTATTTTTGTCAAAATTGGCAAATTAAGCAATTTATCAACATTTTTTTTTATCGAAATTAAGCTGTTTTTTGTTTATAAACAGAAAATGAGTAGATTCACGAAGTTTACCAAATGTAATGAATAATTCTTTTTGTTTTTTATTAAGCTATAATACCATTGCAATAACTGAGATATAAAGTATATAAAAAAAGTTAAAATGATGCCACAAAGGGACAAATGCAGGAAAACCACTCTAATAGTTATTAAATGAAATACTTACTTAAAATACATATTTATATTTTCGATTCCGTATAGGCTTTTAAGCCGTCCAAAATCGATTTTACATAGTTCAAATAGTTGATTTCGTTGCAAAATTTGATGATTGATATGTTTTTGAAAATAACCGAGTGGGTCCAAAATGAAAATATTATTTTTTAAATCAGAAATTAAAACTTAATTGAAAATCCCAATTCAGTTGTTATGCGATGCTACACTGAGTCTTCATAACATACATCAATTATGTCGAAAAAAGTTGATTTTGTGCAATATTTGTTGTATTTTGATATTAATCGTTTCATAGTATATAAAATGGGTTACATTTTAGTATCGAAAAGGCTTTAAGATTTTCTGCGATTGGTTTTGTACTCTACCAGTGCCCTTCTTTATGACCAACTTTTGTCTTAAATCTGTTGTATTATGGTTTTTTAATTCGTTTCATGTTATTACTTAAAACTATTTTAGGCTTTTCTAGATTTGTGTTAATATCGATCGGAAGTAATCGAAATCCATTCTAGATTATATTTTTAATATTGAATGTCGCCAGGAGACACTTTTCAGTATTCTTTTATTTCTTTTTTGTTATTTTTATTTCAAAAATGACTAAATGTTGCATAATTTGATAAAAACTATGTATACATCCCAATATTAATCCACGAACTTTCTTCAAATTTTGAAATCTTTGCTAATTTTCATTTTATTTATTTATGATTATTAATATATGGGTACAACTAAGTCCAATTGACCTTAAGATTAAACAAGTTAAAATTTTTAAAATTAAGAAATATTAAATGGTAGCGAGGAAAATATAAAATAAAACTAATCCGTATTCCTAGCCTGATGGGTGAATGACTATATCCCATGGCTAACGCAGGACTTATTGTTCCAAAAACTAAATTTTTCACAAAATTTTAAACACAATTATTGGATTGTATTTTTTGCCAAAATTTTGTAGGTTTTGTTCCAGAAAATATTGTGATACTTGAAAATAGCAACGAAAAAAAAATAGAAAAACGAATTTTTCGACCGGTTGTCATTTGGGAACCATATGATATTGTTAACCGATTTGAATCAAATTCAATATATTGCTTGGGAACATCAAAAACTTTTTCTTTAATAATTCGATTTTTTTTGAGGTGGTACAAAAACTTGATTGCTTTAGCATTTAAAGACGGACAGGTGGAAATGGGTAAACCAACTTGCTTAGTCAACCTGATAATACTTTAGGGAATTTTGGGTGTTACATATAATTTCAGCTTGCGCACACTAAGTATATCCTGTGTATCCATGATATAGTAAATAACCTAAGAAAACACTATTAATCGTTGAAAATACCGCAAATTCTGCAATTCCACAGCTTTGGGCCATTACAAATAACTCGTACATCAATAAAGAAAAATCAGCCGGAAAGTGGATTGAAACCCAAAGATAAGGTCGAGGAGTGCGCAGCTGACCTGGATAATCCGTTCAAAAACAAATGTTAATATTTGCTCTTCGCGATTCATGCAGACTTCGCCTTTCAGAATTACCATCTCTATGTGATCGTAGACCATGCCACGGCGTGCGATTTTTGCTAAGCTTTTACTCGGTCTCATTGACTGTAATACACTCCTTAACAAAATTTCTCTTAATATTGCTTCTAGAGTAACTCATAACTTTCGACATCTAGCATTAACATTTTAGAGATCTATATACGTTACACTATACGTTACACAATCCTTTTCGTGTCTTATGCGTAAATTATAAAAACCTCTTTGATTTCCTCTCTTTTGAACGGTCTGTTCAATTCATCTCTTTATCTATCTTATCTCATCCTTGATTCCTCAAATCGTGCTTCTCTGACCAATCACGAACTATAAAAACCCAACTTGACCAACGTTGTTCATTGGCTTCTCTCTCTTTGTTAACAAATATGTTTAAGTTTTTATGCTACTTTCTGTTTTCATTTTTGACATTGTAAGTCCAAGTTCCTAGATAGCCCACTCACCCATCAGGCTGGGAATACGGATTACTTATATATTATATAATCCTTGTTATCATTTAGTATTTCCTAATTTTAAAAATTGTACTTTGGTTTAATCTTAAGGTCAACTGGACTTAATTATACCCATATATTAATATTAATAACAAATAACATGAAAGGCTCTGCTTTCCGAACATCATCAACTACATTCTAGGTTACCGGAAATCGAAGTCATTTAAAATCAACAATTCACCAGGCTTTTCATAATGTAATGCCGATTTGTTGAAATATGATCTAGAAGTACTGACATATACAACACAGAAATCATCTTACCATCATTGATGAAAAACAATGGTTAATATACCACGTCCCCTGTATAAAAAGGATAAGGCAGTCATATATATGTAGGCTGAAGAACATCAGAAGAAGTAAGCATCAGCTTTTGAGCGATATGTGGTCGGAAGACAGTGTGTGCACCGATCCACCCGTAAGGTGGTATTCAATATTTTATCCGTTGTGTTTCCAAAGGTTCCTTAAAACGCAGTATGCGAAAAAATAGGGCACTTCCACATAAGACCATTCCTTCACTCAGGGCGAAAAATGCTGTATAAAAAAAATAGGGCGAGTTTTTATGTGTCAAGGTCAATGGAAAAAGAACTTCTCAAATATCGGTGGCCGGTGTACATTGTACATGCGTTATTTTTTTCAATTGTGACATAATTTAAAGAAGAATCACACATGAGAATAGCTTTGCAATCTTAGTAAGCAGATATGTAGGAAAGATTCGCCTAAACCGAATAAAAAACTTACGCTCAATCACAGGTATATCCTTCACGTGTTTGTATATGACGCAGAAGCATGGATGGTGTTGCGGGCCAATGCAGTATTGCTTGGGGTGATAGAGAAAAATTTCCATTTGAATTGGACACGACTCTCTCATTCGTATCAAGTAAGAGCTGTAAGAACTCGATGACGATATAGAAGACTAGAGCGCGACGTAATTTCATTTTAAAATGATTTTTTTGTACTTTGTAGAGTTCATTGAAAAATAGTGTAATGTTTGGTCGATTGCGATATTTTGCGGTTTTTATTTTGGCCTTAAAGCAAGAGCTTACATGTTTTTTGAAATATTTTTAAAATGCCTTCGTAAGGTATATGCAGTAGATCCAAAAGTATATAATCAAACGAAAAAAATTAGAAAATCTAAATTAAATTTTTTATTTTTAAGCTTTCTTTAGGACATCCTTGTACGCAATATCGGAAACATTGAAGTATCTGTGGATCCTCATGCAGCTATCTTGATTACAATCGAATCCTATTATGTAAATACAATATATGAGCGGGAAGGTAAGGCTTCTCTGACAAATTCGTGAAAGACTTCATTATAGAAAAGTTATAAGTTAAAAAGTTTAATTCATAAAAACACGGACTTATAATTTTATAAACTTATGGTTTTATTTATCATTAAATTAACATAAACAATATTGTCTAAGATTAACAAAAAGCTAGTTTGGCTAATGAAGCGACTTGGGATTTAAATTAAAGAGAAATGTATAATTTTTGCAAAAATAAATGAATCGTAAAAAAGCATTAAAATAATTATTATTGGTATTTTTACATTTGATTTTCTTGGCGCTGTTAGGTTGTTGGAAAAAAAACATATATTTCATAAAGAGCTGTTAAAGCTTAAGTTTTATTATATTGCTAAATTCAGACTCTACTTAGACAAACTTATAATGTTTAATTGTACTATCTATATACACAATAAATATTAATTTTTGTAAAATGGCCATTTAACCACAAACTATAATATCACAAAGATGTACTTAGTCGAATGGTTTTAAAATACTGATAAGGGTCCAATATAATAATCCAGCAGTTGTTTTTGCAGTTGCGCTTGCTGTTGACTAGATTCCACGGAACTGGAATGTTGATTGCCGTAAAAAAATTGCGTTAGCGGTGGAGGGCAAAACTGATGCTGAGAAAATAGTTGGTTTAAGCCAAATGGCAACCAATGATGCGTTTCGCAGATATCCGCTGGAATCTCCCAGTTTTGCTTGCAGGCGCGGCTTTTATTCAACGGATTATCATCGGCTTGGCTGGTATCCGCTTTTGTATCGGGAGCTATTAAACTTTCAATAGTGAATGCGCGCTTGGGTCGCATAGGAACTACATCGTGTGACTCATTTGCTGCAGACGATACCGTCGGAACTTTTGTATATTGATTAAAAACGTGCTCTATGTAGGGTGCTCCAGATTCGTTTGATATTAACGCGGCCTGATATTGAGGTTTAAAATCCCAGTGCGTTACAGGTTCGTACATTTGATCCTTGACTATGTCACGATAGGCAGTAACACCTGCCAGATTGCAATTGAACAGATCTTTTTCAAGTTGTTTGACGCGAAAACGCTTACGACGTCGCAACAAACTTCCGTTCTCGAACATATCGAATGCTTTGGGATGCAGAGTCCAGTAGGATCCCTTGCCAGCCCTGCTCACACTACGCGGAACTTTTATAAAACAATCGTTAAAACTCAAATTATGTCGCAGCGAGTTTTGCCACTTTTGCGTATTTTTCTGATAATACGGAAATTGTTCCATTATAAAGCGATATATTTCACTCAAAGGCAGCATTCGTTGCGGCGAATGCATTATAGCCATAGCAGTTAATGATATATACGAGTAGGGCGGTTTCTGGTCACCGTAGGTTATTTTTAACGGACGTGGCATAGCGCTTCTTTAACTATTTATTTATTTGAATTCAAAGTTATTTAACGCACGAATGATTTTATTTGACGATGCTTCCCCGACGAATCGAACGATGAGAATCAACATCAAAATTGAGCAACGGGGTGTTATATTCTGCCATGTAGCGCATGCGCATGGCAGAGAATGGGGAATACGGGCTGCTGCTGCTGCTGTGGTGAATTACTAAGCAGATATGCGTTGTCTCTTTCTTTCACAGTGCGCAGCGTGAGCGGCAAAGCAGTAGGCACTCAAATACATATCTCTTTCATACACGCTGCAGTCATTCCCTTGCCAGCTGCACTGTAGTTGACCTTCTCTACGCTAAGCACCAATAAAATATAGGAAGGTGTTTTTTTTTGTTTTTTTTTTGTTAGGTTTCGAATCATGGAATAAAATGTAAAAAAAACCATGCATGGCCAAAGTAAAGTAAATAAAACAAATACAAATTAATTTTTTTGGCTTCTGTCAAGTTATTAGAAAGTAGTTAATATTACAAAAGAAATCAACTAAATTTAATAATATAAATTAAGTAATCAATTTATTTTTGGGGTTTTTGCTTTTAGCCTTCTGATAGTATTTGTATGATGTTAAATGTATAACTGTTTATAATAATAAAGCGTTTTGAGGGCATTCGTGTAAAAGTCAAATGAAACATGTGCTCACGTTTTTACAACTCCTCGCAAAATACGAGGAAGTGTCATTTTATTTTTTTGGGTAGATGTTTTTGGAAATACGTTGAAGTTCAATATGCTTATTTATCTATGTAATTCTGGGAAAGTTATGTAAATTTAAAAAAAAAAGATCACAAGGGTCATATAATTCACCTACATAACAAATTTAAAAAAGTAGACCGAAAATGTTTTATTGCAGGATAATTAGCAAAAAGGCATTGCGTCTTACGTCTTTCACTATTATTGACGCAAGTTGAAACCATAAGCAGGTAACAATTTAAAAAAGGAATATCCAAGCAAAAAATATACATTTGTATGTATATATATTTTTTTCCTTTGTGCTGAAACGTATTTGCTATTAATAATAATAATAACAGTTCTAATAAATATTTTGAAACACACTTTTTTTCACTAGTACTATTGATATGTTTTTAAGGCTTTTTTTTAATAGTTATTGTATGAAATTTTCTTCTTCTTTCTTTTTGTCGTGAAAAATGATGATATAAAACTTTTGAAATAAGTCAGAGTGTTTATCGTAATGTTAAGCAATGTTACAGGCAAACAATATTACAAATATTATTATATTAATATCGTTCGTTATTATAATATAAGGAAGCTCTCTATTTTTTAAATATTCAAAATCAATTTCTTCAATTGCAATAATTGGCCAAATTCTTCACTCGCTGCAATTTATCTCTTTGTATGCTTATATATATCTAAAATTTAGGAGAGACGAGCTATGTATAGCATATAAATTTCCTTATTTTACCACGACAGATGAATTTATTAAATATTTTGATAATTTATTTGGTGCCCCTCTGGCCTTAAAAAATATATCAAAAAATTGGAATAGATACATATTTCGTTTGGACATACTGTGTCAAGAAAGTGTTTACATATTGAAAAAAATTGTATTTTTTTACTTTCAATGTAAATATAAAAGCCTTTTTTTTAAATTCATGCAATTTTTTATGTACATCTATTTGTTTATATGTGTTTTATTAATATGTAAAAAATAATTACAAAATTGTTTACAGTTATCGAGAAAATCAACAAATGCTAATTTATCATATGTTTGGTGCTGTCAAGAGTAAAAATTACAGTACAAACTAAACTTTGTTTTTACAAAAGTTATAAACATTTTTTGATCGCATTAATAGAAGCAAAAAACACGAATTTTTGTACTTACAAGAAAAAATTTTAGGGGTTTTAAGTTCTTTGCCTAATACTAAGAAAATAATTTTTTTTGTTTTAAATAACTATTAGCAAAAAACATGCATTTTCTTTTTCTCGCAATCCATTATTTAATATCTGCTGAAGAACATTTCATATAAATGTATGTAAATATGTAAATATTTGCTCCTCAGAGTTCTTCAGCAGGCATTCAGATCCTAAATAATGTCATATTCCTTTGAAACGAATGAGAATTTTGTGCATTTGACTATATAAAAAGTAAAAACGATGTTCTTGACGAATCACAGGGCTAATAATAGAATAGATAGAGAATTGTAATATGCCCACCGAAACTATAACATTGCAAACTCTTCCCTTTGTAAAATCTACGCGATGAATGAATGACTTTCACTATATATTATTTACGATATATTAGTAGCACATTACGCATTAATATGTATTCATTTTTATGTTGTGATTATTACTTTATTTTATTTTTGATGAATATAAGAGTTGGACGGCAATATCTGAAATATAAAAGAGTAGCCCTTAAATATTTCGTTTTTTAATTTGTTTTTATTGTTACGTAAATATAACAATATTTGTTAATTCCGTTAGATATTGCTTTGTAGCAACAAAAGAAAAATTATAACGCCAGAGGGCAGCTATAGAAAAGATAAATATTTCTAAAATGTATTTCCCGATCTGAATGTTTTGCGTATTCCCACTTGAGTCGAGAAATCTAAACGTTTTAGGTCTTAAGCTTTTAATCATTTGAAAGCTCAAAATATAATTGCGTGGTTCATAAAATACTAAGAGAAGAACTTGAAAGTGAAAAGGAAGTAAGCTCATTTTTTTTGTTCATGTGAAATGTAGATTAAATTTCATTTGCGATAAAGAACTTCCATTAGATCTATAAAGTCGAACAGCCGCGACTGCAGCAGGATAATAGCTTAAATATTATTAGGAAATTATACATCAATTATGCTTTTGTAGATAAAGAAGATATGGATAGTGTATACTTAAATCATAGTTATGATGTAGACATTTTTAGTTTTTGTTGATAGCCAGTTACGATCTACCTACATGTTAGTCTGCTTTCATTTGTAAGTCCTCTCCAAATTCCTTCGTTAAAGTCCGTCGGTCCGTCGGAGAAAATTTGTTATGAATCCGCAATCCCTTGGCGCTTTACCAATCAACTATTACACCGATTTACATAAATATGTAGTTAAATTAAAGTAAAGATAATGCCAAAGTCCCCAAAACTGCTATACAAGATAAACGATTACCATTGTGTATTAAAATTAAAACAATAAAACGTTGAACGAATTAATACGAACTACACTCATACATGGATCAATCTACAAATTCGATACAAAGATACAGTCGGCAGATTTGTACGTACAGCAAATGGTGTGAAGTAATAACATGGTAACATGAAAGCACGATGTCGATTTCATTTTAGCAAACACGGTTCTACGGTTCAGAGTTTTCTGCAAAAAGTAGATCTTTAGCTGCTTCGTTAATTCACCGCCAGTATTTATTACTCTTATGTGTTGGCATTTCGGCTGCTTCTTATTCGTATCGTTTTATAAGGTGTTTGAAAGCAACAAGCCGCCAATTTATTGAAGGGAAACACACTAATTTGAAGAGATGAGTTGTGTTTACCCTAAGGATGCATATGAATCTTGCAGAGCTACATTTTTCTTGCCTTACCTACTGCATAAACAAGTTAAGAACTTAGTGCCCTGTTGGAAATGTAGTCGCTTCAAAATGGTACCATTTTAACGTAATCGCTAAAAGTGTGCTATCGTTTGGTATAAGACAGTTAAACAGCGTGATAGGTCAAGTTTTCAAAAATATGAAGAATATAAGAGCTCTGACTGACTGACTGACTGAATTTTCTACCATGTTCCATCCCAGTTGAAAAATACTTGGACAACTATCTGTCCATGTTCATCGGGTATAGTGTCGACGAGGTGAGAACGAACAGCATCAGCATCAGCAATTTTTTTGTATTCTTTTTTCGCCTCAAATCATTCACGTTTGAGCCAAAACAAAATGCTCAACCACATCCTGTGGTTTGCTTCACTGAGCATGTCTCTTGGCCTTGTTACTATTACCGAACGTAGTTGTACGATCAGGCACACTGAAGGCTTTTGTTAATGAATGGATAGGTGGGCCAGTCCAGAGTTAATGTTTTCTTGCTTGTTTCACTTCACATTGAATCGAAATCAAATTAAAGTTAGTGGTCTTTCTGCTGTTTTTTTTTCTTGTCGTTCCTCTCTCTAAACGTACGTACGTACACATTCATCCGTACATACATACATACATGCATACATAGGTAGACGAAGGCGGAACACATTGTATATTTTGCAATTTGAACAGCCGCAAGTTGCGGCATCCAGTCTTTTATGGTCCGTACATGTAAGTGCGATTGTGTGAGTGTTTATGTGTGTTTATGTGTACAATAAAAGGAGTGTTCGTTCGGACATCAGACTAACAAACGGACCGTGCTCAAGCAGCACAGAGTCAAGACGCTTCGATGGAAGCCATAATGACTTGAGCTTCTTTCTACGAACCAAGAAATGACTACCAATTTGAAAAAGCCGCTTTTGACTTGCGAGACAGTGTGGCGATGTGCTGCGGCTCGATCAAGAAGGTGTTCCTTTTTGCAACTGAGAAGGTGCAGACACCGAGGGTAAACAGGGCATTTAAAATCCATGATAACTTCTGTGATGTAGCTAGTTACGGGAAAAGTTCTTTTTGTTTTTACATTGTTATTCTTACAATGCGCATTTTATTACATTTATCCGGATGTACTATGCGCGATTAGTGACTTTTCACCAACTACAATTTCTGCTTTTGGGAAAGTTTGTAAGTAAATTTCGTCAAGAATCTTAGATGCATAGGGATTCAAGACTTTGATATTGATATCATAAATAGCTACTTTACCCGCGACATTCCCCTAAAGATATTGTTTCATATATTAGGGAAGTAAACAGAGCAATGGCGACTACAAAATGGGACTCTCCGCTAGTTCGTCACGCACTTTGGCCATGGTTTAATAAAATAAAAAGGAGACGATCTATTCCCCTTTCACCGATTAACTTCACATGGATAGGAGCAAAAGTTGAATCGAGAAACTGTATCGTAGGCCTCATGAACGAGAGGATGCAAGCTCCCCAACCCGTTTTCTGACTATAGAGGTAAAAAGTTGTACTAAAATCTTTGCTGAGATCTCTTTTTAAAATAAGCACTCGGTTTATGGACGAAAGATTCCTTATAATATATTTTCATAAATAAATATTGCGATTATTGAAAGCTATTGTATGGAGATAAGATAAAGATAAATCTTTATATATAACTTATATGTATATAAATGTATAACAATCGAATCTGTATGTCGATTGCGCAGAATCCGATTAGGAGGAGGGCCCAACATAATATCCCAGCTTGTTTCCGTAAATATATATTTTATTAGATAATATATTTTACTATTTTTTTCCGTTTTATGCACATAAGCCGACACACAGATTCAATTGTTTTATATTATACTATAAATCGCTGTCAACGCTGAGTTAGTTGTCTTCAATCATGACGAGGGACCTTTTATTTTTATTTTTCGGTAGCGCCATCCACTTCCCTTATAATAGTCCTTGGTTGTAATAATTACTGTAGTTCTTATTAAAAATAAGTTTTGTTTTTAGACAACGAAGATTGTTAATGTTACAGCAACACATAAAAATTCAACTACTTTGCTATTACGGATATTTAGCAATAGATATGTGACTGTCTGAAAAAATGCAACACTGGATAGTAATATGGACCCCTGACCACTGTGAAGTATTCAAGCAGCGATCTGTGGTCATAAAAGAGCCACTGATTAGCCAAATCAAATAATGCATGAATAAAGGTTATCAAGTATATATTTAGATAGTCAGCAATTTGGTCTTATCTATTTGGCTGGGCTCAAAAACAGATCTGGCATTTAAATAGCAGATAAGCGGACCAAACTTGGCACGATTATTAATTACTCTTCTCCTAAATTAGAAGGATATTCGTAAGGCAATGGCAACATTAAAGCTAGCAGCATTCTTTAGAGCGGTTGGGAAACCATATTTATTACTTTGAAATCAAAGAGTGTGTAAAATTGAATTTTTTATTTTTCTGGTGTCTTATGATATTTCTTGCATTTTTACACCTTTCTGGCAAGAATGAGTCTTTTTTGTAGTATACATCAAAAATTTTAATATGATTTTGTAATTTTTTGTTTTTTTTCGAATTTGTTTTGACTTCCACATTGTCTTGAATGCCCACAAATTCACAGGTTCAGTTGGATCAAAGAAAATAGAGCTAGGAGAAATTTAGATTTTATTTTGTGTTTTTTAGTTGTTCCAGAATCTTTAATTTCTAGAATAATTTTGAGCACTTGTTCAGTACATTGGAAGTATTTTTTGTAGCAGATTTTTTATTTATACGATTCTATTTTTTGGTTGATTTGTTTTCGAATCTCGGTTTAGCTTGTATTGATAAGGACGCATTGTTCCCTTTAGTTGCATGTCGTTGAATGTCCTTGTATCAGCTGTTGTCTAGCAGCAGTCGATGCTTGAATAGTCATTTTCCAAAATGACCGATTGCCTCTATTCATTTTTTAAAGCTGCTCGAAGTGTGTTTTCTTTGTATGCTTTTTGGGACTTTTTCAGATCTTTAATCAAACACGCAGCTAATCTCCGTTTCATTTTGTATACTATAATTGTTCTAACCCAAACTATGGCATTAAGCTCGAGAGATCTCCTTATGAAACTATTAAAAGCGGCTGAAATTCCGCTTTTAATTTTTTTATGATTTCCCTTTAACCATTCTCCTTTCTCGACAACACTTCAATAAGAAAATCTTTCCAGCATTAAATTTGAAAATGGTAATAATCTAAAAGAAAATTATATTGAATCAATGAGCGCACCATATTGGGTCTTCAAGATCTTTATGTCCTTTAAGATCCCAAAGAAGAGAAAGGGATTGTGTGTCCGGCATTGGTATCTGTTTAGTATTCTAACAAAATTTCAAATTTGTTGAAACATGCTTCGATGTTCTTTGAAATTGTTAAAAATGTATGTTTTTGGTTTCTTAAAATAATTTGCCATTGGAATAGGCTAATCAAAATTTAGCGGAATGTATTACAAATGAATTATTATATTCGTATTGCATTTGTTAATTATATATTTTATTATCAAAATTAGCTTAACTATGTCGCAGAACCTTTTAGAATAACGACAATGATGACTAGAGATCACGAGAGGACGATAAATTCACTTATACCTACCCTGTTTCAATTGGCAAATATTAAAAATTACGTAAATGCAAGCGCAATGTCAATTTATATGTGTTATTATATTTGAATTGTGATTTAATAAATAGATATATCTTTAATTAAATAATTAAAAATATCGTAATAAATAAAATTATGAAATTAATTTAAGTTTGTTTCTTTAATATGAATTGTTTAAGGACCTGTAAGGATATCTACAAAAGGATTTGTACATACATTCACATTGAGTTGAACAGACTGGAACTTCTTTTTTAATTTTATTTATTAAAACCATAAACCAATTAAAAAGAAAAACTGATTTAATTTTAATACACGTTTTCTTAATGAAACCAAAAAATAGCTTCGATTTAGCGATGGGCTAATGGGCTTAAACACTATAAAATAAACTCCCTTTTTTTTAAATGATATATATATATATATATTTTTAAAGAATATTATTGATATTTTTAATAATGAATATAATTACCTCTATTGGAAATGCCGACAATTATCTGATCATGCATTGAATCGCACCATTGTCACGGTTATGATGACACGTCATATGGTGTTCTTTATTTCTTAAATTATGAAACTAGTAATAAGCGAAAAAAATCTTTCGTAATATGCCTTGCTCAAGATCAAATTCATAAGGGCAAAAGACCAAAAAAAAAGTATTCTATAAGCATTAATTTATTGCAATAAATAACAAACATTTACATTGTATGGTACATATGTTATGGGTACTATGATAATAAGTTCAACAAAATTTGGCTCAAAAATGTAAACATCCGAAGCATTTTTGGCCCGCAATGTGCATTTTTCGTTGATTCCCCTTAATTAGCTTTTTGTTGAATGTCCGAAACTGGCGATTTATATATGTATATTACGTTGTGCATGAATACGTTATGTTCCTTAAGTATCTAATTTCATGTTAATAAGAATATTTATTATTTTATTTAAACAGATGAGCTTTTAAGCATTAAAAGTAAGTATACCAAGGCCTGAAATAGACCACATCAGTCTAACAAGGTATGAAAGGTCCACTAAATATAAATTTATGTATGCTCGAACACACGTCGCAATACACCGAAAGTGTATATATGTACATATATAAACACACATATATATGTATGTACATGTAAAAACAACAAAAACTATTGTACATCCTTTTACTCACACCAACGTCTTAAACTGATCTCAACATAATTGGCTCTTTTAGTCGAAACCAACACCTTGGCGAGACAATGAGCCTATTCCTTTAGGTTGAACTCAAGCAGCCGTCAGCGATTACCAACCTTATTCATCAAATTGCTTTAACCAAAAGACATTCCGTCGCCACTCAGAAGAAACCAGAATTGTCTTCTCAGCTGTCCTATGCTTTATAAAAGCAAAAGTTGTGGATTCATCATTATTTATTGTACAAGCGCCATGAGTCAGACATCAGGCAGAATATTTACAATAATTAGAATATAACTTTTCTATGAGATATATCTGTATGGGATTTTGAATGCCAAGTGTTTTGGCCACAGACTGCAAGACTGTAGAACTTATAGAAAAGAGTATGTGAAGTACGACTTGGCGGCGATCAAACTGATTGTTCCATTCCTTTTTATGGTTAGTTCGCAGCTCGACTCATGCGATGCTCATGATGTCGATGTCGGGCAGTACTGAGGAGTTCGGTTTTGTGTTGCAGCCAAGATGTGTTATTACTGCCACCATCCAATTATGTTCATCGACACCATCGCACCGCAAAGAATATTTTCAACGCTTAATAGCAGCCATACCGTAAACAAACCAAGCGGCGGCAACTTCTTTTTTTATTATTATTTATCCGTCTTTTATACTTTTCAAGTTGGCTAATTTTCTTAAGCGATATCCTCTCGGTTTCGGTTTCACTTCGAAGCTGCCGTTAAAAACAAAAATAACTCGTTTAATATCAGCTTTGTTAGATGCTTTAGGTTATCGAATACTTCAGTTAGTTGGTATGTATTTTGTTGAGGTGATATCGACATTTATGGTTTCCAATACAATTGACATGCTAAAAATTTGCAAAAGTTATCTGACATTATTCGTACCATGCATTAGCACCATTTTCAACTTCAAGACGTCGTCTCCATTTTGTTCCATCAGCAAAGCGATACCGTCGATAACGATTATTTTTTTCGGCTACATCGAATCAAATCGATAGTACCCGATGTAAGTGTAACATGTGAATTTATATATCGTAATTTTCGCCATTCCAATTTGAAAAGCGTACGAAAAATCTCTAAGAAAATTATATAGCTACCATTCATATTTTTGGTTTTTTGGTTTTTCTTTTCGTGCAACCCATTACGGCTTTACGATCCTCACTTCAAAGCCATCAAAAATATAATTACATGAGAGTTAACATAAAAAAACTTTAATGTTTATTAATATTTCAAACATTTACGCTACGCTTGCTCCCAAATTTGTGTTTACATCGTTTATCTTATTTGTCGGTGTTCAAACATAATTAGTTAAATAATGATGAAACATGCCGCTAAGAAATTAATTCAGATTTTAACGCTTCATTATTTAATTGTATTTGTTTTTAAAATCTATACACACACACACACACACACACACACACACACACACACGCGCAAGCACACACACAATCTATAAGCATTATAACCAGTTACGATAGAAGATTAGCGGTAAGATAAAAGGCTTAAATATAGCTTGCTCTTTGCTTATTCCCTAAAATGGATGAGAGTTTTTTTTTTTTTTTTTAAGTAATACAATGCCATAGCATAGACTGAGTACCTTCATTTCTGGCTGATGTATGTAACATTGGAATGTTTATGTTTTTTCTTTTATATTCAAAAAAAATGTACTTGCAGCCATACACTTACTTGTATTTTATTTAAGTTTCGTAAATGCCTATGCAGTACTTGAAGCTGACCGAAAACTGCATCTTCAATTCTATGCACATTTAAATATTTCGTCACATTTATTTTCATAAAGCCAATATACATTTGCTTGCATTTCCTAAGTTACAGTGTATAAAAATAAAGGTGTGATGACTTTGCCTTCGGCAACAAATTACCGCAGCAGGTATTCTTTCAAGCGGTTTCTTTTTTAACAGTTGGATACCTTTATTGAAATCCATTAACAAAACCATCACATTTTCCATTTTTTTTTTCATTCTTTATTTTATATTTATATATATATTTTTTTTTAATTTCAGTCGGTCAATCAAAGACGAGTCCAATAAAAAGTACAATGCGAATACAAAGGCTTTAAAAACAATTTGTTTTCCATATGCTAAATCCACACATTCAGATACAGGGTACATAAAGTCGAATTCGAGCATCAAAAAAGTGAAATACTGGAAAAAAGCAACATATTATGCTATGGCCGTATGCGAAGCCTATACAACTATCGAAGATCATGTTGAAGTAAACAAAATTAAAGCAAAATGTTTTTCAGGACTACTTAATCAGTCCGTAAGAAAAACATGTAAATTATGTTTTATAGAAACTCGAATATAAACACAAAACAAACTGTAAACCGTGAGCTGCCTTCATAATGTGGAGGAACACCAAACAACCACAACACAAACAGCAAACTCATAATCCTTAATGATACCATAAATCAAAAGGGAAACATTATGTTGCTTGCCTTTTAAAAGGATCGTCAACGGTCGCTAGCTGATGTGTTGCATTAACAAATTGATGGGGCACCATCGTAAGGGATGGTGATGCTGATTTTAGAACTTTTGAGACGGGGTTGCGACCTTACAAATGACCCAATCCAAAGCTATCCAAATCACCGCAACTGAGTTAGTTCATTTCGATGTAGTGGGCTTGATGCCGTATATTCATACATTGCTCCATGAAGAGTTAATGAGCCGCAATGAAAACGGCCCACTTGTTACTTTAGTTGCAATTTCGTAATTCTCAACCGCAAATGTCACGTGTTCATCAGTTTTTGTGTTATTTATTGGCAGCATTACTTGCATTTCATTCATGGCTCAACGACGCCTATTTCTTTTTTTTTTTTTTGCCAAAAAGCAATTTTTATTCTTTAAACAATTGGTACTGTTTCGCCTGTGCCGTAAGCATCTTAAGAATTTAAGTATCGAGTTGTCGAATATAAAATTGTACAGAATGACACCTGAGAGGATTAATGTTACAGTGGGTATATTCTCGTTGGTCAAGAATATGATTTTGCGGCTTATTTCTTTTGTTTTTCTTTTATTTGTATACTTATAGTTATACTAAATAAATTTCGTGTTAGTGTTGAACCAAATGTTGGTAAAGTTTGCCCACAAAAATGCTATGAAAAACCGAATGCATAGAATGTATATACAATATCTATACTTAATTTATGTATTGTATATGAAAGCAAGCAGGAGTAGCGAAAAATCAAGTTGCACCATTTTAATATCTGAAAGACATCTAACCTTACTATTTGATGACGGTTTTTATCGAAATTGTAAAACATTTTCGTTTAAAACTTGGTTAAAATTCGCGATGTGAAAGCATGCATCTTGTGGGCAAAAAGAATCAATTTCTCTCAGCAGATAAAGTTTGTCAAGACATGTCAATGTCTATTGCCGTTCTTCCGCTATCCATTTTCCGATTCTTGACTACATCATGTAGTGTGTCATTGTGCTTACGATGATCAAAATCTAACAAATGCTAGGAAAGTTATCATTAAAAGTGTACAATTTTCCCAAAACTTCCCTTTAAACTTTTCTACTTCACGTAATGAGACGTATAAGTATCCTCTGATCACCAAATACTACGATTAGATGAATATACGAATTTTTTGAATGCGGTTAAAACGTATCGCATTTACTTATTTGATATATATTTTAAATTACATAAAAGTCAGTTAATCTAAATAGATTTTTAAAAAAATTCCAATTAGATGTTTATCGTAAAAAATAGTTTAATAAGAGAGAACTCGTGTTTTCTAATGTTTGGCACCGCCAGAGTTTTATTGCATATTTTCAACATAATACGAAAAAGGTGGGGTAATATTAAATTACAGGCAGCTATTCTAAGGAGTTTAAGGCAGTTGTGTGTCTTATAAAGAATGATTTGTCAAAAAAAAAACACGATGCATTAAAATAAGATAATGTATTAGTTCTTCATTTAACTCGATAGCACTATCGATAATATTTCATTTTAAGCACAATTTCAAGGTAGCACCATTTTGTTAAAACCACCAGTTAGCCTATATGTTTCATTTTGGTCCTATGGTCCTATAATACTCCATTACCTACCAAGAAACTATCGCCTAAAATTTTTTAGTAGTTTACATTGTACACTGTATATAGTACATTGCATGAGTTTTGATGCGTATTTTTATTTTTGACCGCAGCCGGAGGGCGCCTAGAGTATTATTTTAAATTTTGTCAAAAAACCCAATAATGTATGTTAAGCACCCACATATAGTCTCAAATCAGTGTCAAGTTTAATCATAATTGATTGACTGCAGTTTTCAAAGGGATAATATGCGATTTCTTAATTTTCTGCAGTAGTTTGTATAATATTTACGATTTTTATTATTCCAACAACTATAGCTACCAAAGAGCAAATTGCCCGATGCATTAACTTTTTAATGAGTAGGAGCCGTTTTGGAAAGTTGTTCTTTAAACAGAAAGTATCATAAATGATGAAATGAATAAATGAATAAAAGAAAGAGGGACTTTGTGCATATGAAATATAGCCCCTTGGGGTTTAAATTGTATTTCCGACGATTTTTAAAATCTCCAGTTATGTGCACTCCCGATCAATCACATTGGGTCAGCATCTTTTATATTTCACATTTTAATTTTCGATTTAATCATATGAACTGTCCTCTGCTTTTATTGCTTACATTTAAATAAACTGAATAATAACCAAAAAATGGAAAGATAATTAAATTAATTACCCACACCACAGAAGGGAATAAAAAAGAAACTTGCAACAGCTCATATTTAGGATCTATTTTATATTTTCTTTGAGCGAAAACAGTTCATCGTCGATCATCGACGTATTGGATTCAGTTTGTTGTCAATCGACCTGGTAATTGACGACTAATCCCTGACGTGGGGCTGCCATCTGTCGCCGGCCGGGAGTGGCGTACATCCGTTTGTCATCCGGGTGACTCGCTTTACACATTGGCTTCTAGCGGAAAGGTAGTAGAATAGTTCCCGGGTGACGCTGCAGGGATGCTGTGTATCAACTTGCAATGAATTTGTATGAGTCAGAGATAGCCCTAGCGTTCGCCAAGTTAACCACAGTCAGAAGCTTTACTCTGGACATACAACGCCATGCCCACCAAAATTTACTTTTAGAGAGTGAAAACTTACACTGAAAAAAAGGAAGCGCGTCGTTCTTAATAATAGAAAATGCAAATTTAATTAAGGACAAAACCAAAAAATTTCAGAATTCGAAACGTCAATTCAATTTTAAATACTGTTTTAATCATTTTTTGCGTAATTAAAGTATTCTTGTATTTATGTTAAAAATACATATATTTTTTAGGAATTCCCTTTTAAAGTTGCGTTTTTCTCAGTACAAGAAAAAAAACTCTATCATTTGGCTCGATTTTTTACACAAAATGTATAAATTAGAAGACATCTGGAAAAAAATTTGTATTTTTCAGATTGTTTGTTTATAACTAAAGCCGACTAAGAGCAAAGAGCCATTCGAGAAGTATCAAATTCAATGTACTTTAAAGTAAAAATTTCGTAAAATTTGGGAGCAAGTTCCAGAGCAGTTACAGTGTGGTCTGGATATTCTCTTAAGATATGAAATAGTGAGTCGTAATAGAGAATAATTTTATAAGAATATCCGAAGAATACAGCAATCGCAACGCAGCACCAGTTCGAAAAGCTAGGATTTGAAATTGCAAGCATGGCTACATTTTACTACTGCATTTCTCCCTAAAGATGCGTAAAGTTTTGTCTTTTGAAAAGGATCTTATCCTTTTTGTTTAATACACGATTAGAAGTAGAAGATATATTTTATATGCTGCACATCAAATAAATGTCAACCAAGGCAAGTTAGTTACTTTTTATTTTATTCACGAATCATCAAGTTATCATCATCATATCCTGTATTAATACATATGTATATACATAAAACATTAAAAATGAACATGAGGCAATCAGTTTTACTTGGTTCCAGCATTTGTACAGCACGTTAGCGTCATCATGCACCATTCTATGTTACGAGGCCCAGTGCTGATCTAGCGATGTTGGATGGTGGCCTTCTTTAAACATGACCAAACCAGGTGCACTTCCTTCTGCGTATTGCAACGTCGATGGGACACTTGTTCGCCATGGCGCGCATTAGTCGTTGATCACCTATCCAGAAAATTCGCAGTGTCTGCTTAACGCGTTTATTTACGAAAGCCTGCAGTTTTCGCCACATAAGTAGGATCGTGCTACAGATAGTGCATCCATAAACTACAACAGCTTGAACACTGGTTCTAAAGATACGAAGTTTGGTACTCGTAATGGAAGCAAACACAAAGCCTCTCCTAGCCAAATGTCAACCGTCACCTTTTCGTGGTTGTCCTGTTGTCACAGACGAGGTTCTGACGACCGAGAAATGGGCGAGTGTTCCCTGGCTGAAGGACAGCCTTTAGCCCCGGAACCAGGAACGGATGCGGTGGTCCAATCATGAATGAAATGTCAACAAATATAATCGAACAAGTTATCAGGATGATGAAAATCTTGTCTTTCCTACTGATGCAATGATTTCGCTTGAATAAGAATCTTGCTGTTTGCTCTGTTGACTGTTTTGGAATTTAATAATCTCATTTGGAATATCGTCAAATATAGCATAAGTGTCCTTACCTTTATTAAACATTGATCTAAAGGGTTAAACGAACCTTCAAACTTCACTATATTTCAGTTGTCGGAATAAAAAATTCAGGCCTATATCGGACATCGAACATGTTACAAATCAATTTACCTCCTTTCACTTCACGTCTTAAATTGGGATCCACTTATCCAACTGCCTCCATTGACCTTCTTAATAAAATTTCTTTTGTCACACCTAGTAAAGTAACTCGTAATTCTATACACTTTCGTATATCGGGTTACAGCCAATCCCACCAGCTCTCGACAGGCTCTTCTCCACTTCGTCCATTAGATCATAGGAATTCGATTTTTTTTCTTTTTTCCTCGGTTTTAGCATGGTACAATTTCTTTACTGGAGCTTCTTAGACTTCTTAACTTCAAGCTAGCGCAGTCGTTGTGTTATTATACAGTCCAAGACGAATGCAAATGAGACCGACGATTTTGAGACGAATTTTTGCCTAGATGGACTTCCATGATTCAGTGTCATATAAAAGCACGGACATGAGTAGCGTTTTCTTGACCAATAGAGATTTGCGTTGCATATTTGCTTGCTAAAACCATAGTATCAGTTGAATACGAGTCGCCAATGCATTCGTGATTTCTACTTCCGGGATGACACTGTTGGTGTTCACGATGGTGCCAAGGTACGTGAATTCAAAAGTATACACATCTGCAGCTCCGTATATCAAACTTGCTTAGTATAATCCTTTTCGATTATTGTTCACAATATAAACATTAAATGTATATATTAAATCTTTATTAATTAAAGACACCGCCGTTCGGATTTGGCTATAAAATGTAGATGCGATCTCTTCATACAGCTATAAATATAGATAACCCGTGCGCTGCCTTTGCTGTCATGACTGCATTGTCAAGGGGAAAAAATTCAAATTTCTAAAACTGTTTTATTTTTCATTAAAACGATGGATATTCAATTCAAACTTATTATTATTTTCAATACTATCATTATTATAATTATTATTATTATTACTATTAATATTAATATTATTATTATTAATATTAATATTAATATTAATATTAATATTAATATTAATATTAATATTAATATTAATATTAATATTAATATTAATATTAATATTAATATTAATATTAATATTAATATTAATATTAATATTAATATTAATATTATTATTATTATTATTATTATTATTATTATTATTATTATTATTATTATTATTATTATTATTATTATTATTATTATTATTATTATTATTATTATTATTATTATTATTATTATTATTATTACTATTAATATTAATATTAATATTAATATTAATATTAATATTAATATTAATATTAATATTAAATATTATTATTATTATTATTATTATTATTATTATTATTATTATTATTATTATTATTATTATTATTATTATTATTATTATTATTATTATTATTATTATTATTATTATTATTATTATTATTATTATTATTATTATTATTATTATTATTATTATTATTATTATTATTATTATTATTATTATTATTATTATTATTATTATTATTATTGTTATTACTATTATATTATAATATCTATTTCCTTTTGTTGTCCCCTTCTCTAAAATTAAATTTTTTTTGGTGTCATAACTCTGGCGGTGGACTAATGGTATGTGGCACCAATATGTACCCACTATGGGGCTTTGTACAATTAAGTTACGTAGGTTAAAATTACACAATTTGAAAAAATGAAATTGGTATAAGATGCAATTTAGTCTCCTATTGTATCAAAAAATTACAACGGTTACGATCGCCCAAGCAATTTTTTAGAGCAGCAGAACTCGTTCACTGCGAGTTCTTCGATTTTGTGTTATACACCGAAAGAATTGGCAACCCTTTTAAAGGCTGAAAAATAAAATGAGTTTATAAGACAATCAAAAAAAAAAACCTTACGGTTTGAATGCACTTCAACTTAACTACACTTCTGCGCTTAGTAATCCTTGAGTTCCATGAAATACGCACAATTCCTATATTTTGTTTTCGTAAGTTTGCGATCTGTTTATCATCTAACGGTTGCCTTTTTCTAATCGTAACACACAGAGAAACCAGTAAAAAAATTATTTTTGACTATTTTTATTTAAGGCGAGTTCCTAACACCGCAATATTGCCAAATCAGAAGCTCTAACTTACTTTTTGTCTTTCCAGTGCTACAAAGAGACGATTAAGTGGGAGATTAAATGCGGAGAAAAATATTTCTAAAATGATTTCATTTTCCGTTCAAAAACAACTTTAATATAATTTGCTCTTGGAGGATTAAATTGGGATCCCAACATTCGTTTGCCATCTTATACATGCAGACTTCGCCTTAAAAAATTACCTTCTCTAAGTGCCAACAACACTTTTACCTAACATTTTCTTTAAAACAATGCTTTATCTCAAATAACTGAGACAGGAAGCTAGCCTTTTCTTTTTTTTTCTTTTCCTTTATTATTCCAATTGAAAAGGCTTTGCACCGGACTCTATTTTGTGCCGTTTGTTAGCGGTGTCCCACGACGAACTGAGCTAAACTAGTCCTTCAAGAACGGTTCTATTCTTCTGCTTTCTTGGGGGTTTTAATATAATGATGCATATTACATGATATAGAACATTAATTTATTAAAATCATAAGTTCACATATATGAAAAATAAGTCGAGAATGGACGGACTGTCTTTACTGAAATAAAAATGGCTAAATAAAAGATTATTTTTATCGAATTCAGAATAAGTGAAAAATTCTTAAACAAATAATGTAAGTACTTCATTTTACATCTAATGATTTTCGGTTTCGCACCCCAAATCAAGTATAGTTCGAAAACTAAATACATTTTTTTCCTCTCAGTGTTTGTAGCTTGCCCAAGCATAAGTTGGCATAATAACTGGACTATGAAATGAAAGTCCACTATTACCAATTACCAACGTTAATCGTCATCTGGTCATCTTATTTGATTTGGTCTCATATTTCCAGCAAACTATGCGAGAAATATTAAATTTATAAGTCAAGGATGATTTCTGGTCCTTTTTTTTAATACTGGATTTAGTTCGGAGAATTACATCTGACATTAATAAAAACGGCTTCTTGATCTTTGTAGTTTCGATGGCATGATACCAGTGCCTTATGAATATCGTCTGTGTGCCTCCAGGGATTGTTACGAACAAAACCTACCAATGCAGAAATATTTATCCAAAATAAAAATTAACTTCTCTAAATGATCGAAGAACATGCAACGGCATGTTATTTTTGCAAATGCTTTTACGCAGTCTCATTGGCTCTAATACACTCCTTAACAAATTTTCTTTTACCATTCCGTCCAGAGTAACTCGTACTTTTTGACCTCTAGCATCTTGTAGATAGAGTTATGTATTACACGATCGTTTTCGCGTCTTATGCGCAAACTATAATAACCACCACGATTGCCTATCCTATTCAATTCATCTTGATTCGCCAAATAAAGCAAATAAGAAATGTTCAAAATTTTATGATACTTCCTGTTTTCATTTTTCAAATTTTAAATCGAAGTTACTAGCAAACCCCAAATGTGATACGGCGCATATTTATAAAAAATATATAATATCAGGCTAGGGCTGCGGATTAGTTTTATATTATATTTTGATCGTTATTATTTAATATTTCTTAATTTTAGCATTTTTAAATTGTTAAATCTTAGGGTCCACCATACTTAGTTAATTTAATTTTTTTTTAAGTTTTATGAAATTAAAATCAATGACAACAAAAAATGTAATTCCCTTCTGGGATTTACAGCGCAAACACAATGTCAGTGGAGTCCTCAAGGACCAATGAAACGGCTTTCCATACAATAAGTACCATCACTTTGATAACCACTGCGCCAATAATATTTATTTGCCACAGTTGAAGTCTTGTTTATTAAAACAAAATAAGAATATCGAACGTCATGTATAATTTTTAAGTAAAAAATCGTTTAACTAAATAAAATTATTGCTTATAGAAGCGTTGAAATAATAATTAAAAAATTTATTTATTTCCTTCTTTTAATACTACATTTTTCACTTTTTTTATGTTATATTACTTTATTTTTCGAAGATTATGCGTTCAAAATTGTTTACAATAGAATACAGCTTTTCCAAACATTGACTTATGTCGAGCTTTGCTAGTGTTACTTTTAGGTGGCCATTTTAAAAAGTTATCGGGTTACTGCCGATATTCCACCAGCTCTCGACAGGCTCTTCTCCACTTCGTCCATTAGATCATAGGAATTTGTTATTTTTCTTTTTCCTCGGTTTTGGCATGGAACAATTTCTTTACTGGAGCTTCTTAGACTTCTTAGACTTCAAGCTAGCGCAGTCGTTGTGTTATTTTACAGTCCAAGACGAATGCAAATGAGACCGACGATTTTGAGAAGAATTTTTGCCTAGATGGACTTCCATGATTCAGTGTCATATAAAAGCACGGACATGAGAAACGTTTTCTTGACCAATAGAGATTTGCGTTGCGTATTTGCTTGCTAAGACCATAGTATCAGCTGAATAAGAGTCGCCAATGCATTCGTGATTTCTACTTCCGGGATGACACTGTTGGTGTTCACGACGGTGCCAAGGTACGTGAATTCAAAAGCTAGACGCCTCGTATGCCTCTTTGTACCCAGCAAATATTTTGTGTTTTCAAATCAACGAGAAGAATATTCTTCAAGCTTAAAAGGAAAATGTTCGGTAATTATAAAATATATAAGAAAATAGAAAATCGTAACATAAGCTCTCATAACAAAATACTGCTCACAAGAGCCGGCACCTTTTATAAGAATTACGCCAACTATTTGGAAATTTTTTTTTTTGACTTATAACAGTTTTAAAATTCTACTCTTTCTTTTTTGGAAGCAAAAGCTATTTGTCTCGGCTCTAACAAATATCCCCAATACCTAATCGCGATGCGTATGATTTCTGAATCTTTATAAGCCCCGACATAAAAGCAACAAAACCAACAAAATGAAAAAAGTAAAGTTTTGGGGCAATAGATTGAAATGGATGTGGCTCTTTGACAGTTCCACAATATTACGGAACAGCTTTTGCAGCGGAGTATTTAAAATGTTATTTATAGTATAGACTACTTTTGATGTGCCGGTCTTCCAATAATGTCCAATTCTAGCATTTGCCTAAGCTTATTGAATTGAATAAGATTGTATACCTCTGTCGAATCTGAGTTTCACACGATGGACACAGGAGCTTCTGACATGAAGCATCTTATGCAGGAACTTTTGACCAAGCGTACACAGTCAACAGAACACGAGTATATTGACAGCTCTAGTTTACGACACTTGGGCAAAAACTATTATGCTTCAGACCGATGGTGTGGGCGGCAAAAAGGCCGCCAATTAAAAAACTTCCACGAAATGCTTACGTTTTTTTGCGATATTTATTAAAAGCAAAAAAGCAACACATACATCTTTTAAAAAGTCTGTCACTTTCGGTTTCTCTTGCGCCGTATCTTCACTTGGTGGCAATGAATTTAACATTGATTGCACACAAAACGGTATCAACAATAACTCTTTACAAAAATCAATTTCAATTTTCTAACGTGGCGTCTATTAAAACAAAAAACAACTAATTATTCGTTTACTGCTGAAAGAATGCAACATAAAATAGAAGAAAAACATCGATAAATATCGATAAAAAATTTGAACCAAAACACAATATTATCTGATGTGTAAGTGTGGCCAAGGACTACAAAAAGAAAACTTTATTTAAATGTGGCTATGACTGTCCTAAACATTATTTTGATTTTCCTGCAAAGTCTGAGACTGCATGTCTTATATAAATTTTAAATTATAAAAATAAAGTCGTTTCTATACACGTCAATTATATGAATGCTAAGAACTAGTTACTTACCAACAATGGGCAATAATAAACAATTACCTCCCAAGCTTGTACTATTGTGCACTAGTGTCAGTGACTCAAGAAAGCTATTTATTTTGTTTTTTTTTTTTAAGTAGTAATTTCTTTTCAATATCTTTTATGAAGTAAATACAAATGTTCAACCTCCACCTTATTCTAATGCAAAACGGTAGTGCCGGTAACTACATACTACATAAATACTATTTACTTGGCCACATACATACATACTTACTTGCATACATATGGATTGTTCCTTTGGGCCAACATATGTTAGTATAAAGAAGTATAAATGCGCTTCGTCACGCAATAACCAGCCTGGGTCCAATGTGGACTGACTGCTTGCCAAGTTTGCAAATCTCGCTTACATTTTCTTGTATACTCTTTCAAGGCGTTGAAGAAGTGATATTAATCCCAGTTTTAACTCGTTTATAGCAAATAAAGCAAAGTAGTGTATGCATCCTAAAGCATTTAGTGAAAAAAAAATCACTTAACGCGGGCAGACAATAAATACGTATACGTATTTAGAGCACAGCGTTTCGTAAGAGTATTCAAAAGACAGCCCTCTTTGTTCCACTTTTGTAAGCCATTTAAAGTCATTTCTTTTGTTTTCCATGCCAATTAATAATGTAAACACTGTTTTCAAAACACACGAAAACATAAACGGGTACATACTCGTACACACGCCTGGGGCCACTACTACCACTGTTGCTAATATTTAATCATACGAACTCACGTACAAACTAGCCGGCAATGTGTGCTGCAAGTGTGTGCTCCGGTTTGGATGCATTTACATATTACTTGTACCAACCATGAACCCTTTGCTTTTGTAATGCCTGCCAGCCTGCAGTGCCATGCTGGGTCGAGCGACAAGGAAAGCATGGCCGGAACCGGGAAGGAATAAGGAATATTATTGAAAGATAAAAATCAATCATACCAAAGTTGGCTTCAAGAACGCCATTTAATGCGATTTGTTGTTGTACAGAAGCGTATACTTAACTTGATGCAAAACAAAACTGCCTGCATTTAACTTTGAAATCAACATTCGCAAGTTTCTTTTTAGAAATTCTTTGTTCGCACAAATACCTTGATCTCCCCTCGTGTAGCTTAGAAATTGTGAGTAAAGCGCTAAATCAATCAAATAAAGTTTTTATTTAAACGAGCTCTGTCGTATATAAGAAGTATTTGTACCATTATCTCGAAAGTAACTCAAATAACTGGAAAATAAAACAATTATGTACCTACAAATGAGGCATGGTTCAGTTTTTCAACTACTACTTGCAGTAGCAAGTACCCAACAATATCAGGACCTTGTTTGCCAAGGCATTTCAACTTCTAAGTACCCCGTATTACTCGTGCAAAGAAAAAGCGAAAAAAGCAAGATTCTTCTTCAATCAATTCGATTCAACGTAAACTATCTAACAAATAGAATAAATACATAAATAAATAAATAATAAATACAATAAAAGCGAAATAAAAAACGACGTCACTGCAGACTATTTATCAACAAGGATACAAATTGAATTTTAATATTGTTTGATAGATACAATTTTTATTAATATATCGCCTGAAACATAATAATTCAAAACCTTTACACAAATATTCAGTAAAATGGCTAATATTTAATAATTTATTTTAATTTGCTCTTCGGGGATTAAACTGGGATCCCAACATTCGTTTGCTATCCTATACATGCAGTCTTATAAAATTACCTTCTCTAAGTGATCGTAGAACATGCCACGGCGAGCTATTTTTGCATAAGCTTTTACTCGGTCTCATTGACTCTAACACACTCCTTAATAAAATTTCTTTCATCATTCCTTCCAGAATAACTCGTAATATTCGACCTCTAGCATTAACTTTTTGTAGAACTAATTATGCGTTACACGATCCTTTTCGTGTCCTATGCGTAATTTATAATAATCTCTATGATTTCGTCTCCTTTGAACGGTCTATCCAATCCATTTCTTTATCTCTCCTATCTTATCTTATTCCCCAAATCGAGCTTCTTTGAGCAATCATGAACTATAAAAACTCTTCTTGGTCAACTTTGGTTTTTGGCTTCTATTTGGAAAAAATGTTTAAATTTATATGCTTCTTTCTGATTTCATCTTTTACATTGTAAATCCAAGTTCCTGGCTAGCCCCAGATGTGAGGCGGTGCACATCTATACAAATTTCACCCATCAGGCTAGGAATACGGATTAGTTTTATTATATTTTTTCCTCGTTATCATTTATTACTTCATAATTTTAGAATGTTTAACTTGTTTAATCTTAAGGTCAACTGGACTTAGTTTTACCCTTATATATATTAATAAATAAATAAATCAATAAATAAAAAAATTATGAGCAAAATCCAAAATAGTAAGTAAGAACTTGAGAGAAAACAAATTTTCCGAATATCGACTGAACTTTACATAAGCTAGATCAAATTTGAGGGTTGAACTATGTAAGGGGTGAACTACTTAAGAATGGGGCATGTCTACCACGGGAAAAAACCGACAGCTGAGGAAAGAATTTCGTACAAAAAAAGAAACTCTAAGTTGATTTGGGTGCGAGATCGAAAATCCTAAGATTGAAAATGCCTATCCTTATTTAAGTAACTCTGGTTTAAGGATTTTTATTGTTTTACGTATATTATTTTATTTATCAACTATTGTATTAATTCCCCAGTATTGTATTTAGCTATTTGGGTACAGAAAAAAGTTATAATTTTTATTTTATTTAAAAAAAAAATAAAACAATAAGATTGCATAAAAAGATTGAAGTAACACCATTTAAGTTTAGATCTTTGGAAAAAAACCTCTCTCTTCTATACGAAGAAAGACTTTCTTCTTTAAAACCATAGGAGTGCATTAATTCTTTATATCAAAGTGGTTATCATAAATTCTTCTAGTTATTATTGTACCAATGTTCCAACACCTATACATGTTGTAAACTATTAACCACACTTACTTTTGTTTAGTCAATTATTTGGGAAAAATGTTACCTCCTTATTCCAAAACTAAATTGCTTAACGTAATGGCGACATTCATTTTCAAAACTCTAGTATTGTAGAGCTAGAGTGAAGAATCACTTAGCAGCAATCCATGTGTAGTTTAACCAGATTAAGACTATATTATTCAAATTTTAAAGTATTTATTTCCCTAGGTCCTGGCCAACTTAGGCCGAATCTCGTCATGTTGTGTATGAAACAGTTTTGGGAGATGTTGTGTTTCGATATTTCTGAATCTAATTTGTTGAAGCACTGTCCTTGAAAACATTTGAATAGAGAGCAGAATGAGGGTTAAGAACGTCTTCCAAGATGGAAAAAATGCATTGCGATCGCTACAACATGTATTGTCGTTGTCTACACTACAAATAAAATGGGCATATAAATTGGAATTGTAGTGTAGGAGATGGAAAGATACTACACAAGGCAAAGTGTGGATTGTATTGATGGAATAATCATTCAAATTCATAGTATTATATTATTGAAACTTCTTTGATACAATAAATCTCTATGAACTCAAGCGTTCAAATGTCTAAAAATTGCTTAAAGAGTTATAAATAAAACTTTTAGAAAATTTCTGAAAAATTATTCAGTCTATCTGAAAAAACTTTGAGTCACCAGGGTGTTGGGCAGAAGCGTGTCAATCTTGAAATCGTATCAATTCATATCTTTGCGCATACTCTCCCTTTTCTTAAGTGATTAGCCAAGTTTGCCGCGTGTGCTAAGCTCTATTTACTAAAAGGACACTTCTGCTTTTCATAGGAATAGCATATAGGATAAAATCGTCATATTTATACACTTTTTTTTTTACCAAAATGACTATTGCTTATAGAAACAGTTTATCGATCTGAAAAGCATCTAATTTAAAATAAATAATGCCTTCATTATTGTTTTTTTTTATCTTACTTGCGAGTTTTTAATAAATATTACTTTCAAGAATTTTACTACTTATTAAACTGAAACGGTTAAATATCTTACTTAAGTACTTATTATATTTATAAAGTTATCATTTTTAATTTTTACCTGTACACACAATACTTATTGGTAAAATTTACAGGAAACTATTTATGCATATTCTTGTGGTACGTATTCAGAGGTTTCAAATACATAAAAGTACTAGAGGAACTACGTTTATGTGAACGTGTATGAGTGTTCAGGATTATTATTTAAAGATTTTTAAATTCACTTTTAATCAATGTTAAAATGTTTGATTAGGCCGTTCTCATACTAGAGTTGATTCTACTCTGTGCCTCCGATGGCCGATATGCTGGTGAAGAGGATGCTGATATCGCAATATTGTTATAATAACTAGTGTGCACGTTTGCTATGGGTGCTGCCATCATAAGTAGAGGATGGGACACGGCAAGGTCATACGCTGAACTAGAAATGCCTCCAGACTGAATTCTCGCTGGGGCCAAAGCGGAGACATTAACTCCAGCTGCATAGTTCAAGAAGGGAAGATGAGCTGCGGCGTTTATTGTGTGAAGTGGTGGAAGTGGTCGCTGCTGTTGTTCATCCAAACAGATTGTGGATCGTGCTATGGATAAGCATTCGTCTGTGGAGGATTGCTGACAGTGGGGATTGTCTGCATAATTGCTGCCGCACTCGACTACGTCGATATCGACTCGATCGTTACTGTCGTCGTTAAGGCTCTCCTCTGAGACCAATTCTGGTTTGTCTGGTGTGATAAGACTTTCTATTGTAAAAGAGCGCTTCGGCCGATAGCTGCTTATCACGTCTACATCCATTATGGTTGAACCACGTACATTCGTTGAGGTAACATCGGAGAGATTTGTGTGGAACGAACTGCCAATTGGAGTACCGACAGTCTGAGGGCTTGCCGAAATAAAGCTGTGTGAACCCTGCAGTGGCACTGGCGGTGACACTCCAGATCGTAGATGTGATAAATGCATAGCTGAATCAGCCATTGGAGGCACCTGTGCCACACCATTCGCAGGTCGAGCAGTGAAAAAGAAACGATTCAAATTGGCCAATGCAGTCAACTCTTCATTGAGTAAGTCCTTGTCGTTTTTATGGAGCTTAAAGCGTTTTCTACGTCGCAAAAGGCTGCCGTTCTCAAACATATCAAACGCTTGTGGATGTAATGCCCAGTAAGCGCCTTTTCCGGGCCTGTCCGGCCGTCGTGGTACCTTGATAAAACAATCATTGAAGCTTAAATTGTGACGCAATGAATTCTGCCAGCGTTGAGTGTTTTTCCGATAATATGGAAAGCGATCGGTTATAAATTTGTATATGTCGCTGAGAGGTAACATTTTTTCGGGTGAGCTCCAAATTGCCATTGCAGTTAGCGATATGTAAGAATATGGTGGCTTCTGGTCGCCGTAGGATTCTCGCGAGGGTCTTGGCATTATTTATACACGGTGGGTGAGGAAATTAGATTATGTTTGTGTATTTGTAACCAGCATACAAATAGCACTGCATTCCATGTGACATCAATTTTTGTTGCTGTTACGTTAGTTATTTAATCATTTACATACATATATTCACATAGACACACTTGGGCGCTCCGAGTGCTTACTGCAACGTACGTTATGTTTTTTAATTGTTTCATTTATATATTCAACACTTGAAAAATAAATTCGTTTTTAGACAAGGCCAATTTATTTGCCAAAACGTCGTAATATTATGTAAACAATTTCGTTTTAAATTTGTAGCTTTCAACGGCATGGTGAAAAACTATAAACGGAATAAAAGCGTTGGCGTTGGCGATGGTGACGGCAACGGCGACGGTAAAACGATTGCGCGAATTCACGTCAATAATCGGCATCCAACTACTTGTGATAAGCTACGGCAACAACACTGAATGGTAAAAGCGCTCTCACAAGGTTGGCCTAACATGGCAAATTACCATTGCAAGCTAAATCCGAGAATACGACGAATACAACAGACACGATGGATACCTTGTTGTTAGTAGTGGCTGCGGCGGCAGAAGCAAGCAGCAAGCTGGCAGCAAGGTAGGCGCGCATAACGTAGATAACGACGATAGAGACGGAAAAAACAAATGACGACACAACAAACACGGCAAACACAGCAAACACACAAACGGTGTGCGCGCACACACAGCACATACAATACACAACAAAATCACCGTTTCAGCAGACTAACAGACGACGTATCGGCTACACTACTAAGTGAGCAATGCAGTACAACCAACCACAGCGAGCAATGCAATCAAAACATAATCACTCACATCATTTTGCCCCCGTGCTCTCTCCCAATCACCGCAACTCGAACGCGAATATACATCAACCCTCCGCTGAAACGGCGAAACTTCAAAGAAGAGAGCCAAAGCAAAGAGTCTGAGATTTAGTAAACGAATAAACCAGTCCGACCGGACCAAGGTATGACGTCCACGGCTATACCTTAACCTATACGTACATGGTTAGACCAAGACCGGGCCAGATCGTACCTTGCCAACAAACGGCAAAATGTTGCCAAGGAGGGGGAGGTGGTTGGGTGCGACTTTGCTGCGAGTAGTACGAAGAAGAACGGAGGGCTCTACACGATCAACGATCGACGACCGACAAAAGCGCAGCCGCGACGGCAGTTGGCTGGCGGCCGAATGCGCGCGAGGTGTTGAAAAAGAAAATTACAACCACTTTAGCGATTTACTGATTTTACGTTTTCATAATCTTGTTAGTTAATTTGGCTGGCTGAGCTCAACCTTAACTCTCCTCGCGTGGCTCTGGCTTCAGCTACATACATATGTATGTCCATATGTGTGTGTGTGTGTGAGTGTGCGATTTTATACACTTCTCAACCACACGGCCACTTCATAGAGAGCGCGTGTTTATGCTTGTATTTATGTAGAGTAGTTAGTGTAGTGTAGTATGCTTGTACAACATGATGAGTTAAAGCCAAGCACACTTACACACACACGCATATAAATAGATATATGTGTATACAGTGTCTACTTGCAGATACTTTAAAAATAATACGTGGGGCTAGTGGGTAAGATAGTCTTACTTTTACTATTAACAATATCAGACAAGAGACAACATTTTTGCGCATCGCATCTACGCATCTCTCCAAAGTGTATTTTATGCTCCTGGTCTTATGTGTACATAAATATGCCCGTTGCCATTGTCACGCCATCGCAAATTTTTTTATTTTTATAAAGCTCTCTGACTCGTTCTCGCTTAAGTCGTATCCAATGTACGAAAAAACAAAATGGGAAGCCTTTTCCAACGCCTGCATTTCGGTGGTAACGAGGTAGTCAACAGTGCACGGGACAAGCTAACGATGTGACATAAAACAACAGCAGTGGCTTCGCAGACCCGCGTATGCACGCAGACCCCCGCCACACACCAATGAAGTTCAATACAATCGACAGTGGTATGCGTCAGAATGTAACAGCATGATGTCTTCCCGTGGCAACACTATTGCTATCCTACTCTATTGCTTGCTCGCTGTATCAAGCCATGCCATACTCGTTGCCGATTGGCCCGTTTGTTATTTGTTTGTTTTCAACAAACAAGCTTTGTTGGGCGGAGCTTTCAATACGCCAAAGACTTCAAAAAATGAAATAGTATTTTATTCAGTAGCAGCTTTTAAATAATTTGTTGATTTTATCGTTATTCACTTAATATAAAAAAAAAATTGTAAGTAAATAAAAAATTATTAGGAGTGTAAAAACATGGGATTTTGAGCATGACAATGTGTCATTGGCTATCATTTATGAAGTTTTATTACCATTTCTGTGTATTTGGATAGAATTATTTATGAAATTTTCTATATTTCATTAAATTTTCTCGAACAAGAATTAAGCTGTATATATATTTTTTATAATTATTGGACAAGCTGAGCAAAGTAAGATCTTTGTCTTATTGTTCTAATCAATTTTTGCATGAACAGTTTATCAAAACAATGTTTTTGTAGGAAAAGCAATTACATTTTGAGATATAATCAATATTTTTGTTGTTTTTCCAATGGACAATAACAATTCCAATAACTTTTTTATACCATATTATAACAAATTGTTATGTATATGTGCAATGTTCTGTCCTTAAAAAGGCGAAAATAGAATAGTTTGATGCTTATTTTGAAGCTAATACTAAGAAAAAAATAGGTTTATCAGCATCTAATTCTATCGATACAATTTTGCAAATCTAATGCTTCTGGAACAAATTTTTTCTTTAAAGTGCAAAAAAAGGTTAATAGGAATTGTCCCATCTGGACTCTGGCCGAACTAATTTCTAACTTTTTGATAGCTGTGCCAAAGTCACATCCTCGCGTTTACTCATCAATAAAATTTACAAGTATGCTTGTTGGTATCATAGGAAGCTGATTCTCTGCTTGGTAGATGAACTTTCCACATTTTTTTATATTGTCGAGAATACAAGTATTTTTGATTATTTCTCGTTGACTACTCTTTTGCAAGATTTGCATCCAGGCAGCGACAAGAAAAGTATGCCAAATATTAATACTTACTCTGGATTATACATCATCACCATCATCACAGTTAATAAATTTAATAGATAAGTTATCAAATTATACCAAATAATTTGCAACTAATTCAGCTGGGCCTGTGCAATAAGCGTTAGATATTTATACAAAAAAAGCAGGAATGAGAATAGAAAAAATTCCTAAACCATTTACTCTTACTTTTCTGTATAAAATACTTTGAGTCTACTTCCTCATCAGTTGAATAATAAATGCTTTAGCTGGTATCCTGTTACATAAATACTTTCGGATGCATCGGTGATTAAGAATCATATCCCTTTCAACTTTTGTATAAGCACCGATGGTAAGCACATAATATAAAAAATAATATATTTTATAAATTCGGATATTTTTTTAAAGGTAAAGAAAAAGAATCTTCTAGTTATGTCTTGTCCTGCTTTAGAAGGGATAATCTGAAAACATAACTAAAAAGTAACTAACCTTTTGCAGTGTATAGATGTATAGTATGTATATATTTTCAAAAAATGTTTAAAAAATAAAACCAACAAAAGATATTTATTATATCTACGTTTAATATTTGTGCCTTTAAATTTTTTTGTTAATGTTTTATTTATAAAATGAATGAATGAGACACAACTATTATTTTTTTATTATTTATCACATTCAATAATTAAAACCAAAATAACGTTATACATATTTACCTATTTAATATTTACTCTTCATAGGTTAGATAAAGGGATTTTTAACAAAAATCTTTTATAAAATTTGGAATTGCTCAATTTTTTAGCAGAAACATAAGTTTTTCTTCTAATATGATTTCAAATTGATTATTGAAATGTGGATACACTACGACAATCACAAAAAGAAAAGTACAACGTTTAGCCTGGTCAACCGCTGCACCAACGACAAAGCAAGGCAGCTGGGTGATGTCTATTATGAGCTGCTTATACCAGGGGGTACCATTAACATTATCAAATACAACTTATGTTTTAGGAGCTTTGCATTTAGAGATGAACGTCCGAATGGCATGAAAAGATGAATTAACAAGAAATATTTGAAATCACTGAAATGGGTGGTATTATCCCACCCGTTGTAACCTTAAGACCTTGTGCCTTTCGACTACTGGCCTTATCAACAGATGCAAATGAACTTAGGGCTAACTGGTTTAGGTATTTTACACAAATCAAAAATGCGTCACTGATCAATTTTTTTAAAAGTATATTGGTAATATATTTTTTATCTTTATTCAATAAAGCAATCCACTGAATATTATTCATTAATGAACATAAACTTGAAAATTACAAAAAGGCATTTCCACGGTCAAGTAAGCAGCTTTCGTACGTCATTAAAGGTAAAAAAAGTAGATCCTATTGGAGTCTTTCGCACCACCCAAAAAACAAAAGGTTATACTTGAATAATTGGTTTTATTATTGTAATTTCGTAACCAAATTCGGAGTCTAATCTAAAAGTAATTGCAAAGGTAAAAGTATCCTCAAGCACTGCATTATTTAATTTAAAAAAAAAGTCTAATGAAGTCAAAATATTTGATATACTCGAGTTGATTTCTAAAGATCATTTCGGTACTTACTTATTAAGAACTGCGTGAAGCTTAATTAAAATCGAATCGTTTTAGAAATGTATTTGTGAACAAAACTTCTTCATGACATATATCGCACTGGAGTAGTGCTCTCGAATGTATTTTTGCTCGAACTTCTTTATTTATTTATCATACTGCCGATTTATTTTTATAAAGTTCTTCTTAACTTCCGTTGTGAACTACAGGCAAAAATATCTTTTGTAAAAAATGTTTTTTTTTTTTTTAAAGATATCGTGATCATTTAAACAAATAAAAGTGCTTGCAACAACAATCGTGCAATACGAAAAAATCACTGTTCAATGTTGATTATTTTTCAAAGACAAGACTAAGGCTTGAACCAAGATGATGACACATAAAAATGATCCAATTGAGAGTTGAGTTCATGAGTTCATGTTTACAGCAACAAGTCGCAAGCGATTGAAGCCAATATTGAAGAATTTGTAAGATACGCAGCATATGGATTATTTGTAACGCAGCAAAATCATAAAATTTCTTTTTATGGACACTTCTAGAATTGTTGAAAATCACCTCTACTCTACTATAAGTAGCCATTACAACCGCCAGACGTCTCTGTTTTGCGCCTTCTTCAGTTGGTCACTCCAAGGGAGATTAGGTACTCCTCCACTTGGTCTTTAAATCTGAGTCGACCTTTATTATATATAAAATGTATCACATCGCGACAGAGACACAGCGAGCGTTTTTTGAATTCCTTAATTTTGCAGAAAGATTAATATACAGTAAATTAAATAATATATTAAACATATATCATAAAATTATAAGGAACTGTAGTATAAGTGAAAACCTATTTATATTCTCCAAAGATATTACGTATTGGAATAGAATATTTCTTAAAGTAAACGAAAAAATAAATTTTCCATTTATCCATTTTCAATGAAAGGTTTTAAAATAATCTCAATCAAACTTTATGTATATGATTACCACAAAACTTCAAATTAAAAATAAATAGTTCTACAATAATCCCAGATATTTAGTAGAAGTACTACTTCTTTTGTGGGATTGTAAAGAGCTTTAATTTTTACTCTAAAGAGAAAACTTACTAATGCCACGGATTATATATCCACGAATAACCTAAAGGTTTAAATCAGCAAAAGGAATAGAAGAAAGCAATACAACCAGATGTAGAAGGTGTTACAGACGCTAATATATACGGTCTGTAATAGTGGAAATCAAGGAAGGAAAACCCATTGTCTAGAAAAACCAATTTTCCTACCAATGGTAAACATAAAAGTTCCCAACAAGCACACAATTAGGATAACAACCTTGGCACGTGCTGTTTGCCAAAAAAAAATAAACAAAACAAAATTTTAACGAGAAGATAATAAAGTTGAATTTCACCATTAAATGCAAGAACAATATACATGGAGTTTATTTTGAATCATGCATTACCATTCCACAAAATGAGGAATTCTAGAAAAGAAAAACCATTTTATGGAAAAATATCGAAAATATATCTATAGTCAACTTGAACTTGGGATCAAGTTCCCCAAGTATGGATATGCCAACACCAATAGTGGAAACTCATTTCGATACAATAATATAATATATACATTTCTAATATAATATATATTATATATATCAGATACAATCGGGGATTGGCCATTTTGAACTACAAAGAAAAACATAACGACAGAAAATATGATGAACGTTATAATTTTGGATTGTCACCATTTTGGTTATTTGAAAAAGTTGCGGCTTCATAAATTATAAAAACATTAATTGTTTTCCGTGAATAGTTTATATTTAGTTTAACATTTTAGTTTTTGTTTTAATTTAAAAATTTTATATGATTCATAAGCAAAAAGTTTGATTTTTATTTTAAGAATTTTTGGCTTTACCGAAACAGTATAATATTATTTTCCTAAAACCTAATTTATATATAAAGAAGTTTTTCTTATTTTGTGCTAAGAATTTTATTCATTTTAAAACTATATTAATGTTCTATTTTCATTTACTTTTTCATTTTGGAATCTGCGCCTTGAAATGCTCTGAAGGGCTACTTTTAATAGTCATGATATTGTTTTAAGTTTTTTTCATTATATTTCATATTTATAATATTTTGCCAGCTTTCATGTCTACACCGAAGGATTGCAATATTTTTAATAATACAACAAAAAATGTTCTATTATTTTTTGGAATGGCACCAGTATGAATTTTTAATGCAAACACAGCCACCCCATGCCACGCAATTATATTTATATGTCCAAACTCCATATATTTATTGTACATACATTCATTCATTCCACTGTCATTGTAGTATTTTATGAACTGGCATTGTTTAAAACTCCTCCCACAGAGAGCTTTCTACTCAACAACCATTCAAGCTATCGTGTCGTGTGTACTCCACAGTGCCATCCGAGTCAAGCAAGCTGGCTATTGGTTGCTTTTATTGGTGGTTGGTTATTTACAAGTTGGTGAACCTGAAATTCTGCGACTACTGTGGGCATACAAAAACGTAATGAAATGCGTCGGAAAATTACGAACTTCACAATTTACGTCCGTGTTAGCAGAATATTAATTCTTAGTCTAAAAGTGAGACAGAAAAAATATAAACGTAATATATGCACACCAAACGAATTGCATGTCCATCATTTCGGCAAAAAAAAAAAAATTTAAATCGTAAAACTTATTTAATGCGCGTGAATTTGTTTTCCATTGTAAATTATAATTTAATGTCAAAAGTATGAAAATTGAAAAGCGTAACAAATGCTTTACATAAATTCCCTTTTTTGTTAGGGAAGCATATTTTTGTTTACAATTTCATTGCTGCTGCTCTCCGCACAATCCATTGTATCACCCATAATGGGTATAGTATTTATGTGATGTAATCAGAACCACAATCACAACAAATTTCACGGCATGCAATTTTAACACAACATCACGAATTAGTAACCGGAGGGGTGAGATAGGAGTTTAACCCCGGCACCCGTGAAACTCTTTCGTATTTACCAATGCTTTGTCGGTTTTGTTTTGCCAGCAGCCAGCAGAAGCCAGAAGCCACACCCAGCCGTTTTGACATTAATTTTTTTTTCTGTTTCTTCTTGGTGAAACCATAATAATCAGGACTTCCGATTCCGTATGAGCTATCACACGAAGCAATACACGCTTTAACATTATTCGATTCGGTACACGGTTTACAGTTTTAACATTTATCTTTTGTTCGTATCGCAGTAGCGGAACTGAAACCTTTTGGTGTAAACATAAATACAATTCTTTTTACACTTTAGAAGCACAATTACACAATAAAAAAAATAAGAAGAAAGGACGACGAAAACATGCTGTAATCTTTAAGCTGGAAAATGTGCAAATAAAAGATACATATAAGTAAACACATCTCCAACTCTATCAGTTAATGTTCAACAAGCTTTAGCTGATTCAGTGAAATGGGCAGGTAATTCAATTTATTTGAGCGGATATCTACAATTAATAACATATTTAAAACACATCTTCAAGGATACAACCCCGGAAAGTATTGTAACAATGTACTTTTATGATGAGAATAAAGCATTTTGTGAACAGATTTTCCTTTATGAGAGAGTTTTTAGAGGTGAAATATTCGGAATTTCAGACTTTTCTACTAGAGCCTAAACAAAATAGAGCTATATTTTGATAGATTGGAGTCGCTACTTAAAAGAAAACTTAACTATTTGTTAACTATTAAAATCTACCTTATATTCTGGACTGGGCAACTATTAGGACCTGTTATTTTCGAACAACAATTAATAGAATTATCTCTATATTCCGGTGTTTCGTACTGCAGCAATTATTTCCAAGAGGAAAAATTCATTTATTAACAAATAATATTTTTAAACAATGTCAACAGTCATCTTGTTGTTTAAACCGAAAAGATAATTCGGCATCATCTTGTGAATACCAATATTCAAATATGGCAACTGTATAACATTTGCACCCAATTCTGATAAAACTCGATGATAGTATTCATATATGACCGATATCAAAAAACTTACCATATCTGAAAACCAAGGCGTTTATCTAAATAAACAGACGCAAATAGATGACTTATGTCTCTTTTCTACTACTACTGGGTAGTACTTCTACTTTTCCTGCTAAGTATTATGTGCACTCATAAAGTTATTAATGTAAAATGTAAATTAAAAAATTAGTGAAATAAAATTGTTTTAAAAGAGCCAAATTATTATGAAACAAAATGATTCGAATAAGACAATAAACTTTTTGTTGGATATATATATTTAGAAGTATATTTTTTACTATATTTATCAATAATTATTTGGTGACAATGAGCAAGGAAAAAAATGAAAGGAAATACAAGGCATTCGTACAAAGTGCATTTTTACTTCAGAAGTTAAATATTCATTCATTGTCATTGTTCTCATTGGCGTAAAGATATCAAAAGCAGGAAATGATGTAAGCCAACGGTTACAAAAACGATGAAGTGAGCATTCGTATGTAGGAACTTTTAACTTTAGAATTAGACCCTGTATAGGGTCTGGACATCATTCTAAAATACATGTTTATTGTCGCCATTGCAAAAAAGCAAACATCACGCAGTGCGATCAGCAAACAGTCCGATCCGCCACACAATCCTTTGCGGGATAAAAAGCCATTTAAGGATAGGAAATAACAGGCCACTTCTTCCGGATAAATTTAAATAGAGTATTTATGCGAAAAACTCTACACAATGTGGCATCTGTTCTCAGAATAATCGTTTTACAAAAGCATTTTTACAACATGTTCGAAAGTATCCATGAATACTTAATGTACCATTTTACGTAAATATTCGAACTAGCAAGGAGTTCTCACAAATAGCAGCAGTTGCGTAATTTACTGTTTGCATCAAACTAAAAGAACATAATTGAAGTCAAAACAACTTTTAGACAAAATCTTGATATGTGTTAGGAACTATTTTGAAAATTCATAAAGACTATTCGAAATTCAAGCATATTCAGTTAACTCTGTTGTTTTTCCCCTTAAGAACGATCGGTCAAATTCAAGAATTTTAGAACTGCATTTACTATAAGTTGTCAAAGAAAGAAAGCCATAACCACAATTAAGACTTTTAATGTTCACGTAAGACTTTCGCAGCACATTTTTGTGGTTGTGGCTGCTCTTATTTTACTCTCCTTGGTTCGTTTCAAGCTTGCCCAAAGCAGATTTAAATAAATATAAATTTGGAATCAAATCAATATTTACTTCAACAGCCAACACCTCGAGACATGAGATCTGAATCAAGTGCCCCTATGGGTATATTGTTTAAGAAAATCATATTGTTAATGAACTTAGTTCTTCTTCCATAACGAATTATGAGTACATTTTGTTTTGTTTTCTTTTTTTTAAATAACTCTCAGGAGCTCTGCGTATTAAGGGTGGCCTGCTGTTTCGCCCCACCTGTTGTGTGACGCCGAACAATACCGCCTTCATCCGAGTTTGTGTTACATTAAATAATTGAGAACCATAAATATAAAAAGGAAACTATTTCTGTTGAGTGTCGTTCGTATTCGTAGGCATAATTAGAGATATTGACTTAAAATATCGTTGGCACGCATTCACATTTAATACCAGAGTTGCCTTACCTCGTCGAGTCGAGTCGAGTCACTTTTTAGTTGCCGACAACACAGCGGCACGCCTCTGTGTCTTGGCAGCGAACCGCAAAAAAGGTGTTAGAAAAGGGCGATCAGAAGGTAGTTAAACAGACACATACCTGCATATGTACCTGTATGCATTTATCCCAGAGATGAGAAGCATGTGTTGTGCTTCACATCTAAACGGATCGATAGCTTACGTTTTTGCCATTTATATTGTTAGTAATGAGTTGATATCTCCAACTGGTGTCTGAACCGAACTAGTTAACAACATGCTTTCTGTTTTTTTTTACATCCGACAGCTGTTAAATAGACAGTCAGCAATTGACCAATGGATGTCTTTAATTATATGGTTCCGAATTGTCAGGTGTTTTACACTTCATTAGATCAAATTAACGTTTAAATGTGCAATGCGTCGGGTAGTGGCTCTCTCTGGATGCACATGTGTAAACAAAAAGTAATACGGTTCCCATGTGAATATATTGCCTAAGGAAGGTGTGAAAATAAGGCTCAACTATGGCTCACAATAATTAATTAAACTTGTTTTTTTTCAGATAAGTTTTCGAGGCTTTTTCTTCGTTTCCGGATATCGATCGGTAATAGTACCGATTCTTTGTACGTTATTTATAAAATAAATTTCATCGGATGCCGCTACAGAGACCATTATACCTTAAATTTGTTACTTGTAATAAAAAGTTTAATTACAGCTGCACCCCTATCAACAAATATTTAAAATGTAAAAGGTATGAATACTTTTGGATTCATTCCATTATTATTTAAATTTTAGAATTTTGTGATAATTAGTTTTGAGTTAATAAGCTTAATCATGGACAATACATATTTCGAGATACATTTTTTGTGTTTTTCTTCCATTGAATGGCTGTCCAAGAGGAACTCTCGCATCGACTTCTGTTGCTTTGATTGCGACACCTACAGCAGGTAAATAAAATCTTTGCACTGCTCTTGAAAACGATACAAAAAAAAAAAACACCAAGTATATCCATAAATTTACAAATATTAGTTGTTAAGTATTTTATTTATTTTCTCACGTGCGCACTGCACCTTATTTATATAAACAAATCGCATTGAAAATAATTGTAAAAGTTATAAGCTTTATTTAATAGCTGCTTGGACTGGCGCTCGCCTAATAAGCAGATTTTAGATTTGGGGACGAAGGGACGAAGCCAATTAAGAAGTCGGCGTTGATGATTGTTCACCATCGGGTCGATATGTTGCATCTCTTCGGAGTATGTGGAGTACAGTATGTGCCAATTGGCAATGGCATGTATTCAATGTATTTGAAGGATGCTGCCCTGAGTTCGCCAGCACTCACTGCTAAATCAGCAGACTGTGATATTGATTTTGAAATAGAATCTCTTGTGCTCGACTTAATCCTTCAGAAATTGGTTGTGTATATAGATTGAGACTTAATGCCACATTTCGCTAAAATACAATATGATTTGTTTTTTGATTTTAATAGGGCGTATTTGGAATCGCGCACCTTCTATGGAATGTGGGAGTTTAAAAGTGTAGCCCCATTTGCTACTACATGGAAAGCTCTGGCCTTCATTAACTGATAGGTCCTGCAGGCCAGTTTTGATATGTCCAAATGCGATAATAATTTCATAAAAATAAAACTATCTTGAGGCATCTGTAATTTTGTACGGAATGTTGTAAATCATTTTTGTAAACCATTTCCCTTTACCATACTCTTAGTTTCAATTACCAAAATAAAAAATAAGATTGCTTCTGCATTTGGACCTTTAACTTAAAAAAAAAAACAAAATTTGGTTGTGAAATCTTTATAAGGTTTTAAACCGCAATGCAATTTTTTACCAAACATGAAATTCGTTAACAATTAGTCCAGAAAAGTCGCAAAACCTTTAGAGGCTGTCTTCTCTATATGAGTTAAAACTGATGAACAGAATATACAATAAATTGAAGAATCAAAGAAAAAATAAAACTTTAGGATAGTATTGGAGACCCCGTTGCATGACGCCACATTATCAATACCATTAACTCTAACCATTTAATAATTGATTTTCTGAGATCTAACTCCGATCCTTGATTTGCAAATTCATCTGCTATCTCATTTCTTTGTATACCTGAGTATCCGGTCCCAGAGGAGACAGACCTTATTATGACGTACATGGGTTACGAAGGACGCGCAATGCTTCCCAAGAAGCAACAACCAATTGTTACTACAGATCCTGATCGTCTTTCATTTCCACCTTCGCAACATGAGGGATGAATATCTGTGGTCATTCCTCCTGTTGAGTGATACAAGCTGATAGCCTTGTCACAATACCACGCCATACCACGCGGAACGAAGGCCGTTTTGAAGTCCTCTGTGTAGAAGACACGATCATACCCTTCCAGTGCAATTTCTGGATTTCTCCAGGTGTCGCGAAAAGGATAGCGTGCATCGCATCTTCTTCCGAGACGTCCTTTGGCGGCATACAGTCTTCATGCTTGAGGAACTGGTCACCCAGTTCTTTGCTAATTTCTGTGTGTCCAAAGCCCATTTCGCCACACCAGGTACCAATTGTCGGCAGCCTGGTCGCTGCCTTCATGGTTTCCATTCGCACCAGCAAATTTAGTGGAGGGAAAGGTCAGAAAGCTCTGAGAGCGCGTTCAGGCTTTTACTGGAGATGCACTTTCCAAGCAAGCTTACTATCATGTCACCTCAGTCTTCCTTGGTTAGGTTAAGAGTTGTCCCTTTTAGCGTTGGGAGGTTGCTCTCTTCTAGCTTCCTTTTTCGAGTGAAGAGCACCAGGGTGGTCTTGTTTGGATTAACGGAGAGACACTTGTTATAGCACCAGGAAGTAATGTTATCTAAATCTAGTTGCATAAAGTTGCATATAGTATCTAGAGATCGGCTTATACGCCATCGACAAATGCCTGCATATGTATGTATGTATGTTCCACTTTTACTTATCTCATGCCTGCATGCGAAGAGTAAGTCTACTACAAGGGACCACAACAGAGTTGACAGCACACCCCTTTGAGGGCATCCTTTAGCGACCTCAACTGGTGCCCCGTCGTCGACACTGCGCCTTGCTGTAAGTTTTCTTGATGATGGCATGCTATGGATCCATCTTCTGAAGGTTCCTCCAATGCCATGCTCTGCCAAGTCATCGTCCATAGAGTCGAAGGTGGCATAGTCAAAAGAGCCTCAATATCGACGAAAGCTCCCATTGCCGCATCTCTTTAGCATGATTGACCTTCTGGTCCAGGTGACTTATGGTCTGCAAAGGATGAAAAGGCAAGCTTCATCGATTCTTTTGTAACTATTTGTGCCGCTGTACACCAATCATATCTTGACGGCATCCTACCATTTACGTTGACCATTCAGGGACAGCGATCCTGCATCTAGTAAAATGTGCTAGCAGAAGTGCCTCAAAGGTCTCCGATCTAGTGGCGGTGAATGAATTGGGCAGAGAAATCTTAAGCTATTATTTTAGTATAATCTATTTTATATAGTTGACTTAACAAATCCAATATCTAATTTTATTTGGTGTGTCCTTAATGATGCATTATTCAATTCAATGGTTCAAGACTTAGGTAAAAAAACAATTTCTGTACTGGCATAACTTCGAAACGTCCTTTAAAAATAAGGATGTTGAATGAATTATTTAATTCAATGGTTCAAGTCTTAGGTAAAAAAAAAAATCTGTACTGGAATAACTTCGAAACGTCCTTTAAAAATAAAGATGTTGCTAAATGGTCTGATATAATACCAAATCCTAATCTTTTGATAAAATTTAAATAATTTTTTATTTTTGTAGAAGAATTTTATTTAGTTGACTCAACAAATTCCAAATCTAATTTTATTTGGTGTGCTTCCTTAAAAATGAATTATTCAATTCAATGGTTCAAGTCTTAGGTAAAAAAACAATTTCTGTACTGGCATAACTTCGAAACTTCCTTTAAAAATAAGGATGTTGCTAAATGGTTTGCATCTCATACAATACCTTTTGATAAAATTTAAATTATTTTTTATTTTATTTATTTTAGTAGAAGAATTTAATTTAGTAGAAGAGTCAACAAATTCCAAATCTAATTTTATTTGGTGTGCATCCTTAAAAATGAATTATTCAATTCAATGGTTCAAGTCTTAGGTAAAAAAACAATTTCTGTACTGGCATAACTTCGAAACGTCCTTTAAAAATAAGGATGTTGAATGAATTATTTAATTCAATGGTTCAAGTCATAGATAAAAAAAAATTCTGTACTGGCATAACTTCGAAACGTCCTTTAAAAATAAGGATGTTGCTAAATGGTCTGATATAATACCAAATCCTAATCTTTTGATAAAATTTAAATTATTTTTTATTTTTGTAGAAGAATTTTATTTAGTTGACTCAATAAATTCCAAATCTATTTTTTTTGTGTGTATCCTTAAAAATGAATTATTCAATTCAGTGGTTCAAGTCTTAGGTAAAAAAACAATTTCTGTACTGGCATAACTTTGAAACGTCCTTTAAAAATAAGGATGTTGAATGAATTATTTAATTCAATTTTTCAAGTCTTAGGTAAAAAAAAAATTCTGTACTGGCATAACTTCGAAACGTCCTTTAAAAATAAGGATGTTGCTAAATGGTCTGATATAATACCAAATCCTAATCTTTTGATAAAATTTAAATTATTTTTTATTTTTGTAGAATTTTATTTAGTTGACTCAATAAATTCCAAATCTATTTTTTTTGTGTGTATCCTTAAAAATGAATTATTCAATTCAGTGGTTCAAGTCTTAGGTAAAAAAACAATTTCTGTACTGGCATAACTTTGAAACGTCCTTTAAAAATAAGGATGTTGAATGAATTATTTAATTCAATGGTTCAAGTCTTAGGTAAAAAAAAAATTCTGTACTGGCATAACTTCGAAACGTCCTTTAAAAATAAGGATGTTGCTAAATGGTCTGATATAATACCAAATCCTAATCTTTTGATAAAATTTAAATTATTTTTTTTTTTTGTAGAAGAATTTTATTTAGTTGACTCAATAAATTCCAAATCCATTTTTTTGTGTGTATCCTTAAAAATGAATTATTCAATTCAGTGGTTCAAGTCTTAGGTAAAAAAAACAATTTCTGTACTGGCATAACTACGAAATGTTCTTTAAAAATAAGGATGTTGAATGAATTATTTAATTCAATGGTTCAAGTCTTAGGTAAAAAAACAATTTCTGTACTGGCATAACTACGAAACGTCCTTTAAAAATAAAGATGTTGCTAATTGGTTTGTGTCTTTTATAATACCAAAACCTAATGTTTTGATAAAATTTAAATAATTTTTTAATTATGTAGAAGAATTTTATTTAGTTGACTCAACAAATTCCACATCTATTTTTTTTTGGTGTGTGTCCTTAATGATGATTTATTTAATTCAATGGTTCAAGTCTTAGATAAAAAATAATTTCTGTATTGGCATAACTACGAAACGTCCTTTAAAAATAAGGATGTTGAATGAATTATTTAATTCAATGGTTCAAGTCTTAGGTAAAAAAAAATTCTGTACTGACATAACTTCGAAACGTCCTTTAAAAATAAGGATGTTGCTAAATCGTTTGTGTCTCATACAATACCTTTTGATAAAATTTAAATTATTTTTTATTTTATTTATTTTAGTAGAAGAATTTTATTTAGTTGAATCAACAAATTCGAAATCTAATTTTTTTTGGTGTGTGTCCCTAATGATGATTTATTTAATTCAATGGTTCAAGTCTTAGGTAAAAAAACAATTTCTGTACTGGCATAACTACGAAACGTCCTTTAAAAATAAAGATGTTGCTAATTGGTTTGTGGCTTTTATAATACCAAAACCTAATGTTTTGATAAAATTTAAATAATTTTTTAATTATGTAGAAGAATTTTATTTAGTTGACTCAACAAATTCCACATCTATTTTTTTTTGGTGTGTGTCCTTAATGATGATTTATTTAATTCAATGGTTCAAGTCTTAGATAAAAAATAATTTCTGTACTGGCATAACTACGAAACGTCCTTTAAAAATAAGGATGTTGAATGAAATATTTAATTCAATGGTTCAAGTCTTAGGTAAAAAAATAAATTCTGTACTGGCATAACTACGAAAAGTCCTTTAAAAACAAAGATGTTGGTAAATGGTCTGATAGAATACCAAAACAAATTCCAAATCTAATTTTATTTGGTGTGCATCCTTAAAAATGAATTACTCAATTCAATGGTTCAAGTCTTAGGTAAAAAAACAATTTCTGAACTGGTATAACTACGAAACGTACTTTAAAAATGAGTATGTTGCTAAATGGTCTGATAGAATACCAAAACCTAATCTTTTGATAAAATTTAAATTATTTTTTATTTTTTTTATTTTGGTAGAAGAATTTTATTTAGTTGACTCAACAAATTCCAAATCTAATTTTTTTTTGTGTGTATCCTTAAAAATGGATTATTCAATTCAGTGGTTCAAGTCTTAGGTAAAAAAATAATTTCTGTACTGGCATAACTTCGAACCGTCCTTTAAAAATAAGGATGTTGGTAAATGGCTTGCGTCTCATATAATACCTTTTGATAAAATTTAAATTATTTTTTATTTTATTTATTTTAGTAGAAGAATTTTATTTAGTTGAATCAACAAATTCCAAATCTAATTTTTTTTGGTGTGTGTCCTTAATGATGATTTATTTAATTCAATGGTTCAAGTCTTAGGTAAAAAAAACAATTTCTGTATTGGCATAACTACGAAAAGTCCTTTAAAAACAAAGATGTTGGTAAATGGTTTGATAGAATACCAAAACCTAATCTTATGATAAAATTAAAATTATTTTTTATTTTATTTATTTTGGTAGAAGAATTTTATTTAGTTGACTCAACAAATTCCAAATCTAATTTTTTTTGTGTGTATCCTTAAAAATGAATTATTCAATTCAGTGGTTCAAGTCTTAGGTAAAAAAATAATTTCTGTACTGGCATAACTTCGAAACGTCCTCTAAAAATAAGGATGTTGCTAAATGGTTTGCGTCTCATATAATACCTTTTGATAAAATTTAAATTATTTTTTATTTTATTTATTTTGGTAGAAGAATTTTATTTAGTTGACTCAACAAATTCCAAATCTAATTTTTTTTTGTGTGTATCCTTAAAAATGAATTATTCAATTCAATGGTTCAAGTCTTAGGTAAAAAAATAAATTCAGTAGTGGCATAACTTCGAAACGTCTTTTTAAAATAAGGATGTTGCTAAATGGTTTGCGTCTCATTAATATCTTTTGATAAAATTTAAATTATTTTTTATATTATTTTATTTAGTAGAAGAGTCAATAAATTCCAAATCTAATTTCATTTGGTGTGTATCCTAAAAAATGAATTATTCAATTCAATGGTTCAAGTCTTAGGTAAAAAAACAATTTCTGTACTGGCATAACTACGAAAAGTCCTTTAAAAATAAGGATGTTGCTAAATGGTTTGCGTCTCATATAATACCTTTTGATAAAATTTAAATTATTTTTTATTTTATTTATTTTAGTAGAAGAGTCAACAAATTCCAAATCTAATTTTTTTTTGTGTGTATCCTAAAAAATGAATTATTCAATTCAATGGTTCAAGTCTTAGGTAAAAAATAAATTCTGTAGTGGCATAACTTCGAAACGTCTTTTTAAAATAAGGATGTTGGTAAATGGTTTGCGTCTCATATAATACCTTTTGATAAAATTCAAATTATTTTTTATTTTATTTAATTTAGTAGAAGAGTCAACAAATTCCAAATCTAATTTTTTTTTTGTGTGTATCCTAAAAAATGAATTATTCAATTCAATGGTTCAAGTCTTAGGTAAAAAATAAATTCTGTAGTGGCATAACTTCGAAACGTCTTTTTAAAATAAGGATGTTGGTAAATGGTTTGCGTCTCATTAATATCTTTTGATAAAATTTAAATTATTTTTTATTTTATTTATTTTAGTAGAAGAATTTTATTTAGTTGACTCAACAAATTCCAAATCTAATTTTTTTTTGTGTGTATCCTTAAAAATGAATTTTTCAATTCAGTGGTTCAAGTCTTAGGTAAAAAAACAATTTCTGTACTGGCATAACTTCGAAACGTCCTTTAAAAATAAGGATGTTGCTAAATGGTTTGCGTCTCATATAATATCTTTTGGTAAAATTTAAATTATTTTTTATTTTATTTATTTTAGTAGAAGAGTCAACAAATTCCAAATCTAATTTTATTTGGTGTGTATCCTAAAAAATGAATTATTCAATTCAATGGTTCAAGTCTTAGGTAAAAAAATAAATTCAGTAGTGGCATAACTTCGAAACGTCTTTTTTAAATAAGGATGTTGTTAAATGTTGTTAAATTTATCTCATATAATACCTTTTGATAAAATTCAAATTATTTTTTATTTTATTTAATTTAGTAGAAGTGTCAACAAATTCCAAATCTAATTTTATTTGGTGTGTATCCTAAAAAATGAATTATTCAATTCAATGGTTCAAGTCTTAGGTAAAAAATAAATTCAGTAGTGGCATAACTTCGAAACGTCTTTTTTACGTAAGGATGTTGGTAAATGGTTTGCGTCTCTTATAATACCTTTTGATAAAATTCAAATTATTTTTTATTTTATTTAATTTAGTAGAAGAGTCAACAAATTCCAAATATAATTTTTTTTTGTGTGTATCCTAAAAAATGAATTATTCAATTCAATGGTTCAAGTCTTAAGTAAAAAATAAATTCTGTAGTGGCATAACTTCGAAACGTCTTTTTAAAATAAGGATGTTGGTAAATGGTTTGCGTCTCATATAATACCTTTTGATAAAATTCAAATTATTTTTTATTTAATTTAATTTAGTAGAAGAGTCAACAAATTCCAAATCTAATTTTTTTTTTGTGTATCCTAAAAAATGAATTATTCAATTCAATGGTTCAAGTCTTAGGTAAAAAAATAAATTCAGTAGTGGCATAACTTCGAAACGTCTTTTTTAAATAAGGATGTTGGTAAATGGTTTGCGTCTCATATAATACCTTTTGATAAAATTCAAATTATTTTTTATTTTATTTAATTTAGTAGAAGAGTCAAAAAATTCCAAATCTAAGTTTTTTTGTGTGTATCCTAAAAAATGAATTATTCAATTCAATGGTTCAAGACTTAGGTAAAAAAATAAATTCAGTAGTGGCATAACTTCGAAACGTCTTTTTTAAATAAGGATGTTGGTAAATGGTTTGCGTCTCATATAATACCTTTTGATAAAATTTAAATTATTTTTTATTTTATTTATTTTAGTAGAAGAATTTTATTTAGTTGACTCAACAAATTCCAAATCTAATTTTTTTTTGTGTGTATCCTTAAAAATGAATTTTTCAATTCAGTGGTTTAAGTCTTAGGTAAAAAAACAATTTCTGTACTGGCATAACTTCGAAACGTCCTTTAAAAATAAGGATGTTGCTAAATGGTCTGATTTAATACCAAATCCTAATCTTTTGATAACATTTAAATTATTTTTTATTTTTGTAGAAGAATTTTATTTAGTTGACTCAGTAAATTCCAAATCTATTTTTTTTGTGTGTATCCTTAAAAATGAATTATTCAATTCATTGGTTCAAGTCTTAGGTAAAAAAACAATTTCTGTACTGGCATAACTTTGAAACGTCCTTTAAAAATAAGGATGTTGAATGAATTATTTATTTCAATGGTTCAAGTCTTAGGTAAAAAAATAAATTATGTACTGGCATAACTACGAAAAGTCCTTTTAAAACAAAGATGTTGGTAAATGGTCTGATAGAATACCAAAACAAATTCCAAATCTAATTTTATTTGGTGTGCATCCTTAAAAATGAATTACTGAACTCAATGGTTCAAGTCTTAGGTAAAAAAACAATTTCTGTACTGGCATAACTACGAATCGTCCTTTAAAAATAAGGATGTTGAATGAATTATTTAATTCAATGGTTCAAGTCTTAGGTAAAAAAATAAATTATGTACTGGCATAACTACGAAAAGTCCTTTAAAAACAAAGATGTTGGTAAATGGTTTGATAGAATACCAAAACCTAATCTTATGATAAAATTAAAATTATTTTTTATTTTATTTATTTTGGTAGAAGAATTTTATTTAGTTGACTCAACAAATTCCAAATCTAATTTTTTTTGTGTGTATCCTTAAAAATGAATTATTCAATTCAATGGTTCAAGTCTTAGGTAAAAAAATAATTTCTGTACTGGCATAACTTCGAAACGTCCTCTAAAAATAAGGATGTTGCTAAATGGTTTGCGTCTCATATAATACCTTTTGATAAAATTTAAATTATTTTTTATTTTATTTATTTTGGTAGAAGAATTTTATTTAGTTGACTCAACAAATTCCAAATCTAATTTTTTTTGTGTGTATCCTTAAAAATGAACTATTCAATTCAATGGTTCAAGTCTTAGGTAAAAAAATAAATTCAGTAGTGGCATAACTTCGAAACGTCTTTTTAAAATAAGGATGTTGCTAAATGGTTTGCGTCTCATTAATATCTTTTGATAAAATTTAAATTATTTTTTATATTATTTTATTTAGTAGAAGAGTCAACAAATTCCAAATCTAATTTCATTTGGTGTGTATCCTAAAAAATGAATTATTCAATTCAATGGTTCAAGTCTTAAGTAAAAAAATAAATTCAGTAGTGGCATAACTTCGAAACGTCTTTTAAAAATAAGGATGTTGCTAAATGGTTTGCGTCTCATACAATACCTTTTGATAAAATTCCAATTATATTTTATTTTATTTAATTTAGTAGACGAGTCAACAAATTCCAAATCTAATTTTATTTGGTGTGTATCCTAAAAAATGAATTATTCAATTCAATGGTTCAAGTCTTAGGTAAAAAAACAATTTCTGTACTGGCATAACTACGAGAAGTCCTTTAAAAATAAGGATGTTGCTAAATGGTTTGCGTCTCATATAATACCTTTTGATAAAATTTAAATTATTTTTTATTTTATTTATTTTAGTAGAAGAATTTTATTTAGTTGACTCAACAAATTCCAAATCTAATTTTTTTTGTGTGTATCCTCAAAAATGAATTATTCAATTCAATGGTTCAAGTCTTAGGTAAAAAAATAAATTATGTACTGGCATAACTACGAAAAGTCCTTTAAAAATAAGGATGTTGCTAAATGGTTTGCGTCTCATTAATATCTTTTGATAAAATTTAAATTATTTTTTATTTTATTTATTTTAGTAGAAGAATTTTATTTAGTTGACTCAACAAATTCCAAATCTAATTTTTTTTGTGTGTATCCTTAAAAATGAATTTTTCAATTCAGTGGTTCAAGTCTTAGGTAAAAAAACAATTTCTGTACTGGCATAACTTCGAAACGTCCTTTAAAAATAAGGATGTTGCTAAATGGTTTGCGTCTCATATAATACCTTTTGGTAAAATTTAAATTATTTTTTATTTTATTTTAGTAGAAGAGTCAACAAATTCCAAATCTAATTTTATTTGGTGTGTATCCTAAAAAATGAATTATTCAATTCAATGGTTCAAGTCTTAGGTAAAAAAATAAATTCAGTAGTGGCATAACTTCGAAACGTCTTTTTTAAATAAGGATGTTGGTAAATGGTTTGCGTCTCATATAATACCTTTTGATAAAATTCAAATTATTTTTTATTTTATTTAATTTAGTAGAAGGGTCAACAAATTCCAAATCTAATTTTTTTTTTGTGTGTATCCTAAAAAATGAATTATTCAATTCAATGGTTCAAGTCTTAGGTAAAAAATAAATTCTGTAGTGGCATAACTTCGAAACGTCTTTTTAAAATAAGGATGTTGGTAAATGGTTTGCGTCTCATATAATACCATTTGATAAAATTTAAATTATTTTTTATTTTATTTAATTTAGTAGAAGAGTCAACAAATTCCAAATCTAATTTTTTTTTTGTGTGTATCCTAAAAAATGAATTATTCAATTCAATGGTTCAAGTCTTAGGTAAAAAATAAATTCTGTAGTGGCATAACTTCGAAACGTGTTTTTTAAATAAGGATGTTGGTAAATGGTTTGCGTCTCATATAATACCTTTTGATAAAATTCAAATTATTTTTTATTTTATTTAATTTAGTAGAAAATTCAACAAATTCCAAATCTAATTTCATTTGGTGTGTATCCTAAAAAATGAATTATTCAATTCAATGGTTCAAGTCTTAGGTAAAAAAATAAATTCAGTAGTGGCATAACTTCGAAACGTCTTTTTTAAATAAGGATGTTGGTAAATGGTTTGCGTCTCATATAATACCTTTTGATAAAATTTAAATTATTTTTTATTTTATTTAATTTAGTAGAAGAATTTTATTTAGTTGACTCAACAAATTCCAAATCTAATTTTTTTTGTGTGTATCCTCAAAAATGAATTATTCAATTCAATGGTTCAAGTCTTAGGTAAAAAAATAAATTATGTACTGGCATAACTACGAAAAGTCCTTTAAAAATAAGGATGTTGCTAAATGGTTTGCGTCTCATATAATACCTTTTGATAAAATTAAAATTATTTTTTATTTTATTTATTTTAGTAGAAGAATTTTATTTAGTTGACTCAACAAATTCCAAATCTAATTTTTTTTTGTGTGTATCCTTAAAAATGAATTTTTCAATTCAGTGGTTCAAGTCTTAGGTAAAAAAACAATTCCTGTACTGGCATAACTTCGAAACGTCCTTTAAAAATAAGGATGTTGCTAAATGGTTTGCGTCTCATATAATACCTTTTGGTAAAATTTAAATTATTTTTTATTTTATTTATTTTAGTAGAAGAATTTTATTTAGTTGACTCAACAAATTCCAAATCTAATTTTTTTTGTGTGTATCCTTAAAAATGAATTATTTAATTCAATGGTTCAAGTCTTAGGTAAAAAACAAAATTCTGTACTGGCATAACTTCGAAACGTCCTTTAAAAATAAGGATGTTGCTAAATGGTCTGATATAATACCAAATCCTAATCTTTTGATAAAATTTAAATTATTTTTTATTTTTGTAGAAGAATTTTATTTAGTTGACTCAATAAATTCCAAATCTATTTTTTTTGTGTGTATCCTTAAAAATGAATTATTCAATTCAGGGGTTCAAGTCTTAGGTAAAAAAAACAATTTCTGTACTGGCATAACTACGAAATGTTCTTTAAAAATAAGGATGTTGAATGGATTATTTAATTCAATAGTTCAAGTCTTAGGTAAAAAAAAAAATTCTGTACTGACATAACTTCGAAACGTCCTTAAAAAATAAGGATGTTGCTAAATGGTTTGTGTCTGAAATAATACCAAAGCCTAATGTTTTGATAAAATTTAAATAATTTTTTATTTTTGTAGAAGAAGAAATTGACTCAACAAATTCCAAATCTAATTTTTTTTGTGTGTATCCTTAAAAATGAATTATTCAATTTAATGATTCAAGTCTTAGGTAACAAAACAATTTCTATACTGGCATAACTTCGAAACGGCCTTTAAGAACAGGATGTTTGCGTCTCATATACCTTTTGATAAAATTTTAATTATTTTTTATTTTATTTATTTTAGTAGAAGAATTTTATTTAGTTGACTCAACAAATTCCAAATATAATTTTTTTTGGTGTGTATCCTAAAAAATGTCATTCAATTCAATGGTTCAAGTCTTAGGTAAAAAAATAAATTATGTACTGGCATAACTTCGAAACGTCCTTTAAGAATAAGGATGTTGCTAAATGGTTTGCGTCTCTATAATACCTTTTGATAAAATTTAATTAATTTTTTGTTTTATTTATTTTAGTAGAAGAATTTTAGTTAGTTGACTCAATAAATTCCAAATCTAATTTTATTTGGTGTGTATCCTAAAAAATGACTTATTCAATTCAATGGTTCAAGTCTTAGGTAAAAAACAATTTCCGTACTGGCATAACTTCGAAACGTTCTTAAAAATTAGATTGTCGCAACTACCAATGAATCCATTGATGATGTAAATATACAGAAAGGGAAATAGAGTAATGGATTCATTAATAAAAATATTTTTTCGTAAAAGCCAGCTACATGTGAATAAAATAATTCGATTAACTTTATTTTCATTGTGCGGAGCAATTTTAATTTTTTCTCACTTTTAATTTTTAATTATTAATTTTTTTAGTTTTAATTTTTTAATTGGCCCGAAAGTACCAGTCTTGATACCAGAGCCAATTTTTATGTGGGCCGCGTCTTGCAGGAAATATTATTTATATGGCATCTAAGACTAGATAGACGAAAATTCCAACTTGATCTCTTCTACTATTCAAGAAACATTTCCTTCAGTAGGTGTAAAACTTGGCTTATCTTAAGAAAGAGATAGACTAATTGACCATTGTCCACGTTCTTCGGAGCGAATTCGGATAAAATAGTTCGTTTGGTCGAAGCATGGCAGGATATTTTTGTGTATTTTTCTTGTATTTTCAACTCCAAAATTACTATTTTAATTAATTTTAATGAATATACAAAGCTATATTATTCAGAATAGGAAAAATATTTGAAGTTGACGCCAGGTAGAGTTTTTTTCAAGAGGTCCGAAAACGGAATCCGACGAAATTGTGCTGATGCTTTTATTTTCTTGACCAACCACCTTACGGTGGAAAACATGATGAAACATGTTTTCTCATTGTTTTCTATTTCATAAGTTGTTATTGATTATTAAAAATATCTAATGAAACAGCTTTAATCACTACCAACTGGACTGAATGGACCTACAAGATCTATGCAAGTTACAGGGTGTAGCGATATACAATAGTTTTTATGAGTATTCTGCAACTGGCGTAAAGCGCCATCTATAGTTGGAAGGCAAAAGCAATCGTAAAAGACACATGCGAAATGGCTTCCACAATACTTAAATTGTGAATGTATAATAATAATATATTATATATATAAGATAAAAGTGTTGATCATTTATTAACTCGGCATAATTAATAAATCCAATATGTGAATATTTTTAAAACTATGCAACTTTGACGCTAAATGAAACGTATATTTTAATTTATTACTATTATTGTATCAATAATAAATAAAATGATTAGAAACAAGTTATTTTTTGCTGAAATGAAAAAAGGATTATAAAAATTAAAAGGGATTCAATAAGTTTACATTCAAATTGCATTGCGTGTTTTTATATATATAAATCAATTTTCACTCCTACACAAAACGATTGAATCTTTAACACAAGAAAAGTGTTATTTTGTTTTATTCTGATATTTTTTCTGCTCCATATTTGCTGATTTATATTTAAATAGAAAAAAGAATCTAAAATCTATATCTATTATTTTTGGGTGTTTCCCAGGGTATAGTTTCGATATTCATTATGAATATTTTTAAATAAATAATGGATATTGTTAAAAAAATTGTTTATTTTTTGTAAACAAAATTGCATAATAGTTAAAAACAACGATATGTATGAGTTTAGCTTTTACAAATAATGTACAAAAAATTACTTACTTGATTGCAACCTTGTGGCAACTCCACGAATTCAAAGTATCGATACATTGATATGCAGACAAGTTGGCGCGCATTTAAAAAAAATAAAAGACATGGCGTCTCTATTTTTTATATATAGAAGCGGTTAACCAAGGATTATTTTTATATTATTCTATTATTAATAGAATTATTAATAATTAGCCGTCTGTTTATATCTAATGTTACTAATTTGATGAACATTCACACATGTTTTATAGAATTGCAGGAAGAAAATGTTGTTCGGAAGTCATGAAAAACAACTCCAGTATGCAAAAAAGTAATGTAATAATGTTGTGATATAAAAACAAGGAATTTTCCTTGTATATTTGGATGGACATCATATATTTTTGTATTTATTTTTGTTTAATTGACAGTTAAAATCCTAAGTAATAAGATAACAAGAGCTTAAGTTCTGCATATATATGCCATCTGTAATAATTTAATCATTTAGTCATTCTTCAAGAATTTGAGAGCCTTCCAAAATTTACTGCCCTGCGTTACAAACCAATTTATTGTTATTATTATAAGTGTCGCACTCTCTGGTCATGCAAGTCACAAACATTTGAAGTATTCATGGGCCTATAGATTTGGACACTGCTCTTTCTTTTTGTAAATTTGGACACCTTTTCTGTTATTGAATTTGTTTTAATCTTGTAAATTTAATAATGTATCAAACTTACAGGACTATGCCAAAATGTTGAGCCAATGAGCTCTTTCATTAGCTATGATCTGCGAATTTTTTATTATGCGAATGATTTTTACAAAATTTGAATTGCTGCGGCAGAGCCCGATTAGCACCTACCGCTTCAAAGCGGGCAACCGAAATGTCATTAGCAATATCTTTGCAAGATATATATTTTAAAGATCACTTCTAAGTGATACAACACCAATAAAGTGCTTTCAGTCTTCCTGATTTTGTCCTAAGAATCGCTACCCTGATTTTGGTGCGTACTGAGCAAGTCCAGTTTCTTGATGGTCGAGCTCCGATGGGCATTTTACCGTTTTCACTTTAAGACTTTCGCGATGTGAGGCTTATCTAAGTAAGTTCACAAATTCACTTTTTTAATTTTCTTTCTAATCGTGTCTGGCTTTTTCACTTTAAAATGTTTTATATGTTCTATTATCGTTTTATAAAAAGTCTCAACAAAGAAACATCTGTTGACAATCTTACTTTACGGAGAGAATCATCAAAATTTTAATGTTACCAGACTTTCTGGAAGTCGCAAGCGATTAGGACATTGCCGGGTACAACGCAGTTGTACAGCTGCGACTGTAAAATTGTAATCAACGATAATTTCCAATTGATAAATTAAAGTGTGTTTTAAGATCGCATATTATGCTAATACAAAAATTATCTATTACCTGTATCTCGCTGGAACGAGTGTTATCGTTATTGAGATAATGTAATTAATATACATATTGTTTCTTATATATGGTCAGAATGTGACACAAAATAAAATTTGGCTGCAAGATGATTGATAAAATCAATAGATTTATTTAAAAGTCTTCTGGAATTTAATAAAATGTACCGAAATACGTAAATTTTTTAATTTTTAATGGAATGTATTTAAAGGTTAATTAAAATTATGTCATAAGTCTGGAATCGTTGTGAACACATTAACAATTTTGATTTTTCATAAAATTCATATTATATGCGAAAAGTATTATATTATGAAGCATAAAGTTTATTTCTTTATTTGTATAGAGTTGTCTTTTTATATGCACTGTCAAAAAAATAAAATGAATAAAACAAGAAATTACAAAACATATTTCAAAATTGTAACATATATATTTTACAGAGCAGGTAAGCTATTTACATTGAAATAAATATATGTTTTAGGAATAAAACATTTTCTTTTTTTTACATACACATTTTCGAGATAATAGGTTTCAAAACAAAATTTTAAAAAGTTAAATGAACATGCGACAGATAGTAAGTACTTTGTGCGTACCATAATTTCTTTTTGGAAATTATAATAGGTTCTATTAAAATTGCGTTGAACAAAAGTTTTTACGAGTTTATACAATAGTAATTCACATTCATAAGTAGATAGGCCAAAAAAGGACTACATAATTTGGTTTTAAGGTTTTCGCTAAGTACTTAAATGCTCGGCAACTAAAAGAGCTGCAAATTTCGGTTATGTGCTTTTGTATATTGCAACAAAGTGGAACTACATTTTTGTATATCTTAATAAGTACGATATGATCTTTACTTTAAAACTCTAACTTAGGTAAAGCTGCTACCTATTACTTTTGTGCATAATACATATGTTTGTTTGTTTATTGTATAGTGATATTTCTTAATTTTAATAATTAGTAGACATATATTGTCTTTAGTTGAGGTTTTAACTCGGGAGGTATCACCGTCGTTGGTTCTGGTTTGCGTGCAACCAAACGTTTGAATCGCCCACTGAATTGCTTGCGAAATCCTTTAAAGCCGTTCTTATCGCTGGACGCTACCAAAAGCTCCTGAAAGATAATATCAAAATAAATAAATGAAATATTATTCAATTAAAAGGATTTGAGTTAAAAAGTTCAAAATAAGTGTGTAACTTGTAAGATGGACGCTTGGTTCTACAGAGAATTGGGTGTACTAGCATATTTTCACATTGTTGCTAAGCGGACAATCCCCTTGACAAATTTGCTCTCAGCCAAAGCGTCATCGACGTTGACTGTGAGAAATATGAGAATGCTCGCAGCTGTGTGTGTATGTATGTGTGTGTGAGATATGAGCACACAATAACAAAATTTGAGGCGAGCGTATGTTTTTGTTGTTATAAAAAACTCTCGTATTGCTTGCACGCGCTCACGCGCAAGCATGCGTGTGTGTGTAAAAATGAGAGAGAGAGAGAAAATTCATCCATCGCATTTGTATTTATATTCGAATGATCATTTCTGTATTTGTATATCGAGCATTGGATAGGGTATCTACAATATTGTCTGTATTTTTTCAAATTCAAAATAAAAACATTTATGTGTATGTATGAACGTCTGTAGATATATTGTATATTGTTATAATATTTTGTGCAAAACTATTTATTTTAATGTTAAGCACTTATGCAATAATATTTTTGCACTTTGGCAATGTTCCGCACAAAAAAAAAACAATGAAAAATTGAAACTACATATGTATGTATGTATGTATTAGCGTATATATGTTTAATATATGTATATATATTTATCCAAATACATGTGTGTGTTGTATTTTTGCAAAAACTCAGTCACGTATTTCCATACGAATTCGAATGCGTCACAACTGTTGTGAGTTTCAAGTTTGCATGCCATGCATACACACAAATGTGGCAAAAATTATAACCATATTATTAACTTGTTTTCGTTTATACAGAAATTGTATTTTGTTTTGAGTTGGGGAAACTCAAATAATTTTTTTAATTTTTTGGGTATTCCTCCGGACAGCAGAGGTACTTTTGCTGTACTTAGTAGTATATGTACGGGGAAAAGTAATCAAGTCACATTTTGGGTTTGTTATCTTTAGAGCCTCATAAATACTTTTAGGTATACAGCAGGAAGGCAATATATCATGATTAAAATTCTGTACATAATATACACATCCATATAAAAATACATAAGTAAAAGTATTTCTAAAAATACCAGTTAAGATGAAAATATGAAAACATCTGGTGATTTTATGCTTACCGGGTTTAGGCAATGGTAGATATGTGGAGTTGGCACTTTGGGAGGAAACGTCCACTCGGCTCTATCTGTTTCAGGTACATCCAAATGGCCAACCATACGGGTTCCACTGGTGCGAACAAAAGTCACACTCTGGTCACCCTTAATGGCATCTATTTGATTGGCATCTGCCATAGCGCTTTGTTGCACATTTTCAGCTACAGAAATTGTCTGAATTCCATTTCTTGCGAAAGATTGCGAGGATCGTTGCTGCTGTTGCGGCTGCTGCTGCTCTTGTATTTCAAGACGCACGGGTGAGGCGCTTATAGATTCCTCACGTTTTCGCAATTTACTACGGACAAGACGCATTGTTATTGTTCCAGTACTACTGTTGACCATTTCAGGACTCAAGTTTATATTCAAGAAACCCGCACCTTAAATCGATTCCTTTGTTATCTATGTATCTCTCTTTATAATTGTAAACTTGGCCTTGTGCCTTGACTACACCTCAGACCAATAACTCAAAATTCAACACAAACCGAACACCAACAACCACGGATGCCATCAACCAAACAGTGAAACGTTTCCCAGCACACTAACAAAACAGTCAGCAAAAGTCAGGTAGAATTCGTGCACAGTTACAGTTTGACTAGAATAAATATCGATTTTCTAAACGTGGGTTGTTTTTTGGGGGGGCCAATGTCGTTAGCCTGCGTTTTCGTTTACGTTTTTTTGTTTCTGTTTATCCAGTATGTGTAGTAAGTACGGTAGTACGATTAAAAACGCGTAGTGGCTCGTTTATTTTGATTATATTTACGGAGTATTTTAGACGACCCGACGACTTATTGCGCTTCAGGTTGAACAATGAATTAAATTTAGAAAGGAGAGTAGCCTTTCGGCTGCACTAATTGCTAACTGTACGCAACAAGATAGTACATTTGGTTTATTAACTTTATTCTACCTATGATAAAATGTTATCACGGCTATACTGTGTGGAGCATTAAATGTGTTTTTGGCGTTCGTTTCTCTTGAGTTCCAGTTGAACAGCGTTATAATTGTTTGTTGTTATTTATTTTATTTTATTTTATTTTAATTACTAGTAGCAACAAATGTTTTTGACCCGACGACCGACGACACAAGCACTACTTTTTGTACTGTGCGTGTACAAACATGTACACTACTCAGTACAATGTCTTTTAGGTTCGGACATACATACATATATATGATATTTTATATATGTATTTAATTGTATTTGTCAATTCACAAGACGGAGCGGTCGAGCTCACTTTAGTTTGAACGATAAAGTGTATCTGAACAAACTCGAAATACTATTTTGTTTGGTTGGCTTCTCTACTGCTACACACGAATACGAATCTCCATGCACACGCTCTCTGGCTTTTGGCATGCTCTCACGCTCTTTTCTGGCGCTGTTGCTCAATGTCGTGGTGGTTGTTGGTTTGCTTGTGTGAGTGAGTACTGAGTAACAAAATGAGTACGTTAGATCGTTAAGTTGAAACTGAAAAAGTATTCATTATTCTTTGTATTCTCTAAAAATTGACCGAAAGAGAGCGCTTTTCGTTCGTAATTTTCAAAACTGCAACTGCAATGTTTTCGCAAATATTATGTTGCTATTTATAAAATCAATAAGGTATATTTAAATATATTATATTTAATATTTCAAATAAATTCATATGTATATGAACTTGATGTACATACATTTGTGTATGTACATGTTTACCAATTTCAGTGCACGGTTTCGTTTTATTCCCTAAACACAAACGTCAAACATAAGCTTAAGTCACATCAGATGATTGATATGGATCGCATACTTGCCCTTTTTATTTATTAGAATTTGTATACTTACTTTATTGTTACTGCTACTAGTATTATAATAACGCATACTAAAACCATTGCAATTATTACTCCGCTTATTACATAAACAAAATCATTAGGCGCATCTAAAACAAGACAAATATTTTTAATTGTACATTGTTAAAATCATCTTTTGTATCATTTTGCTTAAGTTATAAATATAATAAGTATAAATAAAATTTATTCGCAAAATTCATTCGTTTTTTAAATTTTAAGTCAAGTTACGGATGAAGATTATTATATTATAATTATTTTTTTTGTATCGTTTTTGTAAATAAAAATTTATTTTGCGATATTTTATTCTAAGTTCAAAAAGTTTTCTTACCCAAATGTGATAAAGATGAGAGATCCGAGTCTGAAAAGATAGGTGTTTTTTATTGACAGTTAGGAACAAAAAGTACTTAATTGATTAATTCCTATATCTAGGAATACTAAAAATAAAAATATTCATATGCATATACCGTATGTATATTATGGGAACCAGACCAATACTTCGGGCGCAAGAGCTTCCTTATAGCACTGATACATTTTAAATGATTTTATATATCTATCAAGTAACTGCAGCAATTATTTTTATTTTTTGTAACTACTGATTTATTTATTATTATTTAGGGCAAAACTAAGTCAATTTGGCTTGAAATATAATAGATTCTTGTGACTTAGCCTTATAAAATTACCTTCTCTAAATGATCGTAGAACATGCCACGGCGTGTTATTTTTGCATAAACTTTTACTCGCTTTTATTGACTTTTTACACTGCTTAACAAAATGTATTTTGCCCTTCCATCCAGAGTAACTCGTCAATACCTCTAGCATTTTGTAGATCTAGTTCTGCATTACACTATCTTTTTCGTGTATTGTGCGCAAACTACCAAATCACGACCAATTACGAACTATGAAAATCTAACTTTGACTTCTTTTTTTGCTAAGAAATTTTTAAACATATCTGTTACTTCCTTTTTCATCTTTTATATTGTAAATCCAAGTTCCTAGTCAGCCCCAGAGACGGTGAGACGGTGCATATCTATTTATAAAAAATTTACCCATCAGGCACAGATTCGGATTCGTTTTACGTTTTATTTATATTTTTTCCTCATTATTACTATTTAATAATTCTTAATTTTTCGCGTATTACATTTTTAAATTGTTTAATCTTGAGGACGGAAATTGAATGTTGCGAAGAATCATATAATCTCTGTGAATTTTTTTAGAGTTTTCGGGTATTTTTTAACCGAGAACGATGGTAAAACCTAGAAGCAATTGCCTATGTTGATCCATGTCCTTTCGACTACTCCTAAGATATGGTAAAATCTAGAGCAACCAACGTTTTAGAAAAAAGTTGAGAAATATTTATCTTTTAATTAAACTCGAACTCTGTCGCAATATAAAGGCAGTCGGATATAAAGTCAGAATTTTGTATTTTTTCTTGTTAAGAAAAATAGAGTTAACTATACATTAAAATGGTGCTCTATTGAAATCATTGTATCTTATCTTAATCATTGTGGCAGAAGTGTAGTGACCACTTTCCTAAGAGAAAGGGTTTAGTTTTAATGTTCTCAGAAACTGAGTTAGACCAGTCTGTGGGATGTACATTAGGTCCTTCTCCCTTAGAATGTAGTTGCCTAGCAGCTTTGCTCTTCTAGTGATTAGATGCTCCATTGATTCGGCATCCTCTTCACAGACTCTACAAGTCCTATTGCTGTAAGTCGTCGTTGCAGGGAAAGTGGCCTGTCAACGCTCCACAAAGTGACCTGAGCTGTGCTCCATTTAGGGATAGAGCTTCCTTGGCTCTCGCCGCATGGAAGCACCCAAATCTATTTGAGTGTCTGATACCCTCTAGACTGTTCCAGTTCATTGCTTTCCTGTTTTCTGTCCATTTCTTGATGTCAGTTTTAAACCTGTAACCAATCATCGAACTTGGGCCTACAAACGGGACTTCCACTCCTGACTTAGCCTTAACGTCCGCAGCCTAATGAGGCTCAGGTGATCTGAGTGACCTGCATGCCCTGGCACCCATTTTAGAGAGACCTTGTTATTGGTTGCCAGTTCATTAAGTTCACAGTTACATTCATATATGAATTTAGAGTTATTTAGTGTTTTAAAAGCTGCTTAACTATCGGTGAGTATATGTTGACTCTAGCCAACTGACTGCTTTTCAGTCTGTATACCGCCCGTGATGGTGCTTCTACCCCTGATGCTGTTTTGGATTCAGCTGTGAACCATTTCTGTGCATTATTTATATAGATGGATTTGAAATCCATTACTCTCTTGTTGGAAAAATTACATTGTAGTTATTCGTGAAACTAAGTATGGCTTCCTCTTGGTCTTGTGTTTTGGTTTTGTCGAAGATGTCTTCTACCCTATTCAGTATACTTTTGGTATTTGTTACCTACATAGAGCCCCAGGGCCTTTTCTTTAAGGCAAGCTAGCGTTAGTAACTTGTTGAGTTTGTTGATAGCGGTGTTTTGTGTGGCTTTTTCTCACCATATGAATGTCCCGTAAAAAATCATCGGTCTCACCATTTGGGCATACGCCCAGTAGTCGAATCGTGGAGAAAGTCTCCAAGTCTTGCCAAGCATCTGTTTGGTGGCTCAGAGAGAGTGAGTTGATTTCAAGGTTATTGATCTCAGATGTGTATTTCAAGTGAGTTTACTATCCAGAGTAACCCCTAGATGATGAACCTTTGTACTCACAATTGTATCACCAACCTTTAGGTCAGGAATTATGAATTAGGAAAATCCTTTTATTACTAAAAATGATTATGATAGTCTTCCTAGGGTTAATGGATGCCCCTCTAAAGTACACCACCGTTTTATCAAGCGCACGTTGCATTTGGTCCGCAAGGATCCTTTCATCTTTGCTTTTAGTGATTACGGAGATGTCCGTTGACTTTGAGTCAATTGCATTTTCTATGTCTGTTGTCAGGTGATGCAGTGCCGTCACCATGGATATACCCTTTTGGTAGGCGAATTGCAGTTTGTGAAGAGCTCTGGCTGCTACTGTGTCAGTTCAAATGTAGCTGTCTATCAGTTTCTCCATGGTCTTTAGTATGAAAGATGAGAGACTGATGGATCTGTATGATTTGACGGTTTGTCCCCGGTTTATCCCCGCCTTTAGGAATAAAAATTACCCTCACGTGTGTGGGCTATTTTTCAATAGCATAGTCTATAAATTATCAACAAAGAACCATGTGAATAAAATTGACAATTTGACGACAAAAACGAAATTAAGGTGATTAAGAAGATACACTTCGTAATAGATTTTTTATGTTTTCTTCTTTGGGTTATTTCGATCATTATTATACGAATTGGCAATCGAAATTAAAAGTTGGCATAAAAAAAGGGCTGATCCGCATAATGCCAGCCATTCCCAGCTATTCCAAGCCTTTCAATTCGATTTGATGCGATTAGCTGCGCTCTGATACCAAACTCCTGAATGTCATTCAATTGGTTCCTGCAAAATTGCAGTTTTTACAATGCTTCCGCATTAAGTGTTTCGGGTCAGCCAGGTGATGAGCGCCTTGGAACGAGCAGAGACGAAGCTGTGTGGCAATTGGAATCTTGGGATTGTTTCAAATTGCAATTATATTTCTGCCAAATCATTTTTGAATTTTTTTTGGCTACACAGATAATTCTACCTATTGTTCAAGAGAATAAATTTATTCCCCTTGGCTTTGCTTGGCTAGGCTGACATCGCTCCAAAGATAGGGCCTGGGGATATGTCTATTCTATAATGTTCAAATAAAACTAGGACCTATAATCTATTGCCGAATTCGAACAATGGTCTTAATTTTTAGGTTGCTGCGGAAATCGATCCAAGCTTGCCTCTAAAATTGAAAGCACCCTACCACTACGCTACGGACGGTCACAAGATCTAAACGAAATACGGAGGCTATGAATGCTTGAGACAACAAACTGTACCTACTTCTATTCCACATAATAAATTTCCAAATAAATTGTAGTTCTACGAATGAAGCTAAAACTATAGTCAATATATAATAGCTTTGAATAAGGTTGCAAATATATATTTTGTTTTCCTAACCCCACCCAACTGATTAAATTCGAACCCAAATAATTTTGATTTTATACGACATAGCACTTACCTGATTCTCTTATATTTGCTTTAGTATCATCATTTTCGTTGAAGTTATTTTCAATCCCAACACCTAAAAGAAATAAACTTAATGAACTTACAACACTCTCTTAAAAGGTAAAAAAAAGTACGGCGCGCTTGCAAGCAAAATATTGAATAAACTTACCTGTATTTTTTTAGTTTTCTATTAGTTATTTCATAACTACAATTTCAAAATCTACTATCTACAATCTGACAAGCAATATTTAAAGATTCGTGAGAAAAAATACTTCCTCCACTTTGAGTTATAAACTTATTTTTACTAATAAGGCGTTTTAATTTGAATATTTGAGTATCAAAATGTTTTATACTAAATATAAACCAGTAAAAACTCCTTAACGTGGTTCTGGGTCCCTGCTAAACTCCTGGACGGAGGTTCTCGATGTCTAGTCCACAAACACCATGGTTTGAAATGTAAGACAAAAATGGTGCGTGTATGGGATTTTTTCAGACAATTTTGAATTAAAATAATATCGAAGCAGAGAAGATGGTCGTATAGTGATTGGTGAGCTTCTGAACTACATTCAACTCTTATTGGAAAATGGGAAGCTGGAGGAACAAGCCTAAGGTTAAGGTGTTGTTTTAGCGGGTGATCTTAGCGCTTCGGCTGTTGCAGTGGCCACACTGCCAAACGATGACACTTTAGCCACTTGTTCCGCATTGCCCATCAGAATATCAAACAGTCCCTCGTTGCTACAATAGGGAAGACTTGGCTAAGAGCAAAAAAGACCGCGGCAGCGCCTGTGCCCACAGGAAATATGGAATAGTTAGTCTATTAGACTCAGACATTATCAGACATTGAGCAAATACTGGATAAGCATAAAAATGCTGTGAACAGAAGACATCTTAATTGAGTATTCACTCAGGCATCACGGTTGCAAAGCTATAGTGATAGCTTACGGTCTGCTCTGGTTCATTATAAGAAGTAAATAAATTGTAAAGAAGCAAAATAAGAATATTATCTGACGTGCGCTTCAAACGTCTATTTGACGAGGTTGGCGACGCTGTTAAGCTTTTAAGGTTCACAAAGACTTTTCAGCTTGCTTTTAAGCTATCTGGAAAATCTTACCTGCACTTTAAAAATTACTAATAATAAAATCGTGAAGGGTTACAAAAATATTACATTCGAATTAAAAAAAAGCTAAATTTATGTAAAATGAGGTATTTTAATAATAGAAGTATTAGAAATGTGTTGTATAGGTTTAGGAGAATGGGATAAAACACACTAACCGGTTCGTAATGTGAATAATTGCAATAATCTTTGCATTGAAGCAGAGATGCAGTCAGTAAGAGTGGCAATCAAGCATGTGGGTATTACTATTGGTTGGCGACTGGAAGTCATAGAACTTACCATTTTTTTATATATATATAGCAGATATATGTAGCTACAAAATATTTTAGGTATAAATGATTTTTATACATGTCTTATAAATCGAAATAGGTGTACTTTCTGATGTCGCATTTCGATCAAATTGGAACCCGAATCTGTATTGTAAGTATACAAACTAAAAATATTTACCCATATAAACATTTGGACAAACATTTTGTACCTAAGTATATATTTTTACAATATAAACTGCTCTTCCTTTTCGATTGTATGTTTCAATAGAGAAAAGGTATGACAACTGATATATAGTATTATTTAGATTCTTGGATAATAATAAATATTATTATAGAACTTTACATTCAAGTCACGTTTTTAGTATTTGTCCGGATTTACATAACTTTTTGTTATAAATCATTTGTAATATTTTGGTCATTGAATAATTGGCTATTAAATATTTTAAATACCTTTAACACTGCCATTTCAATTAATTCGTTTTTGCTAATGATCTGACGACGACATAACGTATCTTAAAATTATTTTATCCCACAATTATTTGTATAGATATCTTTAATTAATATGGAATTTATAATTTTATGGCCTAGATCAGAATTATTTAGTGTGTTGATGGATTTGTTAAGCAAATATAAAGTTTTAAGTTAATAAAATTGACTTTATTCGGTACTGCTTTGCAAAATTGACAAATTTCAATGTCAAACTTTATCAAAACTGTACAAATTATGCCTATTCTATAAAAATCTGGAAGATTATGTATTCCATTTTTCTATTTTGCAGTTCACTTTGCTTTAAAACCCTAATTTGATTTTGACTCAATGGAATTTTTAGAAGTTTTAAAAAGTCTCCAAGTGCCAAATTTATATACAACATTTTTTTATTTCTAAATGTAACTTGTAAAGTTACAAGTTAATTTTGAAAAGTGCTTAAAAAAAACTCTATTATATCTGCCGCTCCAAAGATTTTGGAGAATCATATTTGTTTTTGAAGGTATCAGAAAATCTGATAAAGCTAATCTAGGAAATCCTATCAAGTATTTTGAGAAATTATTGGGGTCACCTTGTGTCTATCATTCATACATATAAAGACATAAATGTCAACTATAACACTCTTTGATTAGCAATTGACACATAATAACTACTTAATGCTTAATTAAAAAATATTTTTATTCTTATAAATTTACTTATATTTGTTTTATATTTCTTACCTGTACCACTGTTGTCATCTTGAAGATGATGCTTGAGATGATGCAAGTGTGCATAAAAGTGATGATGATGTAACACACATGCCAAGTCCGTGCAGTTCAGCATATTAACAGCCAGTTAGCCATACATAAAATGTGATTCCTTATAAATATGTGGAAAACATAAAATTCTGAATTTATCGAACTAAATTTTTTTGATTTTATTGTTTAATTATTCTGAATTAAGCTTGTTTTAGATAATTTGATTTTAAATTAATTAATATGTTTTTATTCATAGTGTTTAATATTGTAAATAATAATTAAGAGCATCTGTCAGCGCGGCCGAAGAGACGGTTGGCTTAAGAGCAAACGTCATTGGCGCGCAAACAGAGAATAAATAACAAGAATAGCGGATTGATGCGCCGTTATTAAAATAGTGCATTGACCCGCCGTTAGTGAGCGAGCTTAAGGAACAGTTATATTTACAGCTGTTTCTTTTGCTCGCCTTAAGAATAATGCTTAAGTTAAGCTTAAGTAAAAAAGCTGAGTTAAGTCTGTTAGCGTCAGCCAGTGGGTTTACTCGTGTAAAAAAAAAAAGAAAAAACTATCATTAAAATTAAATTAAAATTAAACTAACAAAAACCTCGTGTTTTTAAATAAGACAAAAATAACCAGGGACCTCAACTATTAACCGGGGAGCCAACGTAGATCGCCTCAACGCCGCTGCGATTAATAATTTAATATCGCAGCCGCATTTTATACACCGGGCAGTTTGGGGCTCCGCACTGCGCAGCCAAAACCAACACATTTTTGGTGCCTCCTGTGAGGATTGAGTTTACGACTGGTCTACGCGGGAACAAAGTTCTGGATTTTCTGGCTATTTGTGGATTCTGGACACGAGCAGATTGGACTGAGGTTACATTGCCAGGCGAGCTGATAACCTCAAACGCAAGGTAAGTGCAATTTTACATTATTGTATTTTAAAGTGTAAGTGTCATGGCGGAAATTGTTGGTAGTATAATTGCTGAACAAAAGTCGCTGTTAGAGGCAGTACATAAATCATGGGCGAAATTTAAAAGAGATGCAAATCAGCACTCTGAGGTGCATGTGGAATTGAGAATCGGCTCATTAACACAATTGCATGAGGAATTTCGGCAAAACCATAGAACACTTATGAGGTCAGGAAGTATTGAAATAATTAAAGCACATTATGTTGAGCCAGACATCGAAGGGCTATTTGAAGAGACTTATATCGAAGCACTGGCTGAATTAAAGACTGAACTCAACAGTCATCGGGAGCCAATCACAGCTTCGACAGCATTGGGTGGTGTTGAATTTAATAATAGCGCGCAGCCAGTGTTAGATGAAGTTAAGCTTCCCACTGTAAAATTGCCTACGTTTAGCGGCAGGTTTGTAGACTGGCCAGCCTTTAAAGAAGTTTTCGAATCTCGGGTCCATAAATGTTCACGGCTAACAGATCTTCACAGATTTCATTATTTAAAGGATTCTCTATCAGATGAAGCTGCTAAAGATATAGAGCACCTTACATTGATTGAATCAAATTATCAAGTGGCATGGAATATGCTTATTAATTTGTATGACAATAAACGAGTATTGTTTCATCATTATATGGAGGTGTTTGATCAACAGTTATCAGTTCAGCATGGCGACCCTGTATCATTAAAGCGTTTTGTACAGACTTGTCGCGCATGTGTGAACTCTTTGGAAAAGGTTGGTGTTGATCTTACACAACAAAACCAAATCTTAGTTTATTACATGGCAAAAAAGTTGCCCAGCAAACTAAGAGTGGATTGGGAGCAGTCATTGTCATGTACACAAAATTTGCCTACGTTTGAAGACCTGTGTAATTTTCTCGATGCCCTATATAAGACAATGATAACGTCTAACGGAGGTATAGCGGTATCAACCAATCGGCGATCAGGTACACAGCAGGGCGCATGTAGCTCACGTGGAGCGTGGAGCAGTGTCGTCAAGTCTTCGTTTGTTAGTCGGGAGGCAAATGTTTGTGCTGTATGTGGCAAGGCTGATCATATTATACGAGATTGTAAGTTGTTCACCGATATGTGCGTATCGGATCGGAGAGCGACTGTTAATAAACATAGATTGTGTTATAACTGTCTGGGTTATGGTCACATATCTTTAAAATGTCAAAAACGTCAAAATTGTACTAAGTGTACTGAGCGACACCATACCCTTATACATTTTGACCGCATGAGGAATTCTACAGATTCGCCTACGAGCATAAAAAGGCCGGCTGACCATGTTCAGCAGGCATCTTCAAACGCGATAAATGGATCGTCGTTGCACACGAAGTACGATGTACTGTTGCCAACAGCAATTGTAACTGTTGAGTCAGTTGATGGTTGTCAGTTACATTTGCGAGCGTTTCTTGATCAAGGATCGCAAGCTTCATTCATAACGGAGAGCGCAGCGCAATTACTGCGTCTCCCACGTAAAAAGGTGCATATGAATGTTAAAGGCTTAGCGAATACTAACTTGGCAGAAGCATCGGCAGAAGTGGAGATCACGTTGGGCTCGGTATTCGATTCACAGGTAAAATTTAGAGTCAATACATACGTTTTACCTAAGGTGAGTGACAGGATGCCAGAGCGACGTGTGGCAGTTAGCAATTGGCCACAAGGTTTTAAATTAGCGGATCCTAATTATTTTATACCGCAGGTTGTGGATATTTTACTTGGCAGCGACATCTACGACGAGATTGTTCTAAGCGGAATTCATCGAGGACCAGCTGGAGGACCAATTGCTCAAGAAACACATTTGGGCTACATAATATCTGGCAAAATAATGGATCGAGCGGCAACAACTTTAACTCACAGTGTGACTGTAGCAAGGAATACTGAAGCGGAGGAGCTGGATAATTTGCTATGCAAATTTTGGGAGATAGAGGACTTTGAAGCGACAAAGCCCGGTCTATCTGAAGTCGAAGCTTGGTGTGAAAGCTTCTTCACAAAAACACACCAGCGTGAGGCGTCCGGCAAATACATTGCTCGGCTGCCGTTTTTATGTCATTTGGATCCAGCAATGGTGCTAGGCTCGTCGTACAGATCAGCCCTAAAACGGCTATGCCATCTGGATCGGCGTCTACGTATTGACGAAAAACTTAAAGATGTGTACTCTAAGACTATAGTTGAGTACTTGGATTTGGGGCAAATGCAGCGAGTTTTACCTCATGAGAGCGGCCGGACTCAACATGGCCCATCGGGGGGAGTCACACATTGTTATCTGCCGCATCATCCTGTAATTAAAGAGACGTCATCGACCACAAAGGTTCGAGTTGTGTTTGATGGCTCTATGAAAACTAGCAACGGAAAATCGCTAAATGATGTTTTAGCGATTGGGCCGAAGTTACATGTGGCACTACCTGGAGTGCTTCTCAATTGGCGTGCGCATAAAATTGTGTTTATGGCGGACGTAGAAAAGATGTATCGATGCATTGACGTACACGAGGAGGATTCGCATTATCAGAGGATACTCTGGAAAGCGGAACAAAATAATCATGTTGAGGAATATCGATGTAACACTGTAATGTTTGGAACGAGTTCAGCGCCGTATTTAGCTATACGAGTAATGCAGCAATTAGCTTTGGATGAAGCACAAAACTTTCCACAAGCAGTAAACGTAGTTCAAAAACAAATGTATGTGGACGATGTTTTGTCAGGAGCAGATAACCTAATTGAGGCAGAGGAAATCCAAACGCAAGTAATTGGTATGCTAAAAAAGGGGACTTTCGAATTGCGAAAATGGTCTAGCAATTGCCCAGAGCTACTGGCGAAAATTCCATTGGAACATCGTGAGTCAAAAGATCTGTTGTATTTTCAAAGTGGCGAGATGATACGCACGTTGGGTCTATACTGGAACCCAGGTGCGGACGAATTTCGATATAAGATTAATTTTGATTTACCTACAGGTACGCCAACCAAAAGAATGATTTTATCAACGATTGCGAGATTTTTCGATCCCTTAGGCTGGCTAAGTCCAGTTATTATCACGGCAAAACAATTAATGCAGACCCTTTGGAAAACACACCTAGATTGGGATTCTTATGTACCAGCAAATATTCAAAAGGAATGGAAAAAATTTATTGATGATTTGCCAGGAATCGGAAACGTACGCATACCACGATATATAAAAGGACTGACATCAAACTCGGAGGCTCAGTTGCATATATTTTGTGATGCATCTGCTCGTGCCTATGGTGCTGTAGCATATTTACGGGTGCATATTGGAGAGCACAAATATCACACAGAGTTGTTATTGGCAAAGTCAAAAGTATGTCCAATAAAACCACAACTCACAATACCAAGAGCTGAGTTGTGTGCTGCTGTGTTAGCAGCAAAATTGTTTAAATACTTAAAAAATAACTTACATATTAATGTTAACTTTTCTGAAACTGTGTTTTGGGCAGATTCAATGATAACGCTTTGCTGGATACGTGGTGGTGCTTTGAAGTGGAAACCATTTGTCGCAAATCGTATAAGCACGATTTTGGAAACGACTTCAGCACATCAATGGCGACACGTTTCCTCAGAAGATAACCCTGCCGACTACGTGAGTCGTGGCATAAGCGTAGGAAAGTTAATACAAAATAGATTATGGTGGCATGGGCCACATTGGCTACAAGGCTCAAAGCAGGGATGGCCTACTGTAGCTATGGATCACCAAACAACAGCTGCAGGAAGCAGCGAAATGTGTAAAGTTAAAAGTCATGCTGTTACAATCAAGGATAGATCGGATTTATCGCTTTTAGAACGATATTCATCGTTATCACGTTTACAGCGTCGGCCAAAATGGCTGCAGTCAAAAGAGAATCTTCATATCGGCGATCTCGTTTTGATAAAAGATGAGCAACTACCTTCAAATAGGTGGGCACTTGGTCGAATTTCGCAAACACATGCTGGAACGGATGGCTTAATTCGAGTGGTCACACTAAAAACGCAAAATGGAATTGTTAAACGGCCTGTTGCAAAGTTGTGCCCATTACCAATACAAGATAATTCGCACATGAACTACACCTAAAATTATGATAATGTTTAAATTGCACTTTATCTTTTCAGCGTTTTTGAGTACTTTCAGATAGCATGGCATGAGAGAACTTGGTCTGGAGCGAGAAATGGCCTAAAGAACATTGAAGGTTTGATGATTCCTCTTGTCATCATCAAAGGGGGGAGAATGTTTAATATTGTAAATAATAATTAAGAGCATCTGTCAGCGCGGCCGAAGAGACGGTTGGCTTAAGAGCAAACGTCATTGGCGCGCAAACAGAGAATAAATAACAAGAATAGCGGATTGATGCGCCGTTATTAAAATAGTGCATTGACCCGCCGTTAGTGAGCGAGCTTAAGGAACAGTTATATTTACAGCTGTTTCTTTTGCTCGCCTTAAGAATAATGCTTAAGTTAAGCTTAAGTAAAAAAGCTGAGTTAAGTCTGTTAGCGTCAGCCAGTGGGTTTACTCGTGTAAAAAAAAAAAGGAAAAAACTATCATTAAAATTAAATTAAAATTAAACTAACAAAAACCTCGTGTTTTTAAATAAGACAAAAATAACCAGGGACCTCAACTATTAACCGGGGAGCCAACGTAGATCGCCTCAACGCCGCTGCGATTAATAATTTAATATCGCAGCCGCATTTTATACACCGGGCAGTTTGGGGCTCCGCACTGCGCAGCCAAAACCAACACACATAGCTTTATTTTCTTAAACATTTATAAAAAGTAGACGAAAATATTTAAAAAAAAGAGCGTTTTAATCTGAACGTAGTTTCAAATTCGTTTGTAGAGAAAAGTGAATTTCAAGACTGTCATTGAATTGATAACAATTTTTTTCATTTATTGTGGTCCAAGGTCACAATTATTTCCTCATTTTTAATTTTTGACATGTTGACGGTATAGGTTCGCCAGTATATCGAAACTCATCTCGAATAATTGTCAGAAAAAATCACGCCTCTAAACTGGAGGTTGAAAATTCGATTCCACCCTGCAGCATTGGTTCATTTGACGAACAATGGCATAGCTCGCAAATAAATAAACGCGATTTACCTCGGAAAATCTCAATCCATTGAAGACACCTTTGTTCGTATTCGGTTATAAACTGTAGGTGCCTGTTCTCTTCGAACAGCTATTAATATCTCCATGCTTCAACTTTGAAGCGATGGCCATAGTTAAAGGAAATAACCAAACTTAGTTATCGAATATTAAAAAGGAGGGGTAGTATTCTATGACTTTTTATCGGGTTCCTTTATTGCTTTGTGGTCACATATTTAAATTTGACAAATTGATTTAAAATTAAAAAAATGGATTTGCCTTCAGAAAACAGATTAGCTAAATATTTGCGATTTTTGAGACGAGTGACCCGATAATACTTCATCCAACACTAATAACTTATTTCACGAAATTATCAAGAACTAGGATACCTGCCAGCAATAGTTCACCTTTTTAGGATCATACCCGAATTTGGAGAATTAGCGATGCGCCGCAACGGTTCGCAATTTTTATCTTTAAAATTAAAAGTGAAAGTCCAATTATGCGTTTCTTCCCTTTCTACAAAAACAAACGGGACCGCAAGATTAAATACTATCTAGCATTAAAATTTAACTCTCCACCTGATAAATTTACGAGCAAGTATTTAACATCCGATCAATGTGGCTTTGTGGAAGGTAAGTCAACAATAGATGCTATTCAGTCTCTTCGCATAGTGATGGAAAATCACCAGCATGCCAAAATAGACTTGTATCTCGTGTTTATCGACTTTGAAAAGGCCTTTGACATTGTATACGTGATATGGTTTGCCTTCAGAGTGTATGAAGGACCAAAGGCTTGCTTCCTATGACGACGCCAGGACTAAGTCAAGTTTACAACTGATGGGACTCACGATTTCATTGCTTATGTGGAAGTTTCTAGTGTTTCTATTCTTTGATGTGTAATATCATTGTTTACTATTTGTTAAAACCAACTGAAATATGGTATGACACCATGCAAAATTCTCTATCAAAGTGGTATATGATATTAAGGAATCATGGACTGAATGTTAGATTAAAAAGGTAAGAAATCTACCCAATACATTTTCAGATCGAAAAAAGCACGTGTGGTTATCTAACCACATTGGTGGGGAGTGCAGCGCCCTGCTGTATAGACATCAAACGTTTGGTCAAAAACTGATGGCTAAGTCGCTGTTATCAGCGACCGCTGGAGAACGCTGCTTAAAAGGCAAAATCCTGTGGAAAAAATCGAGTACCCATAGATAAAGGATAAACAAGAGTATAGGAGAAGAAAAGATTATAATCTTTTCAATTTTGATTCCAACAGATAGTAGCATGCTTATATGACCGATAAAGATAATATAAACGATTTATATATAAGCATATTAACTATAAATTTTTGTAGTATTAATTTTTGTAAACAATAAAATTGTCTCTATTAGCACTTCACGCAGACAGAAAACCTCTACTTTTACAACCCAAACGAAAATTGAGACCTCAAGACGCGGGGTTGGTGTATTTATTTATTATTTTGTTTCTGTAAGAGGATATGCATTTCTATGCAACTATTGATTCATATTACGTAAAGAATTATCGATTGTCTGCATATTTGTTGACAAAAGAAAATACTATGAAAAAAAAACAAGATTTTGTATACAATATGAAGTTTGAAACACAATAAAAAATAAAAAAACGAGTTTCCAAATTAGCATTGAATATAAGGCCACGAGATTTGAGCAAATAACGTCCCAAATTGCCAGACTTTACTGCCAAATTTAAATATAAAAATACACAAGATGGAAAGTTCAATTATCATCTCTGGATAGATGACGAATTTATTATGTTAAGCCCTAACAGACTGAGCTATAATTAAATGTACCAAATACAAATTTCTGTGGCTAGATTTAAAATTATTTTGTTGCATTTATTAAAACAGTAAATACTCAAAAAAAAAAACGAAAAAAAGAAAAACCAGTTTATCAATTTAAATTATTAGATTTTATCGGTATAAGAAAGTATCTAACGCGTACTACTTTATGTAATTTTTGACTTTTTTTTACAATCTGTGACTAATAAATACAGTTAAAATAAAAAAAAAATAAAGCACACAATCGTACAAATGATATATGTATGTATATTCACGTTTTAAATTATTTTAAAGGTTGATATGCACTTCACAGGTATGGTATGTGTGTCCCCATACGCACACACACACACACACAAACACAAACACCTGTTGAAATGTATATAGTTAAAATGCTTGTATTCGTGTGTGTGTGTGCGTATATGTGTGTGTGCGAGTGTGTACATGTAATGTTTTGTAATTAATACAAGCAGATTGTGGATCGTACACAGCCACCCGTTTTCGTCAAATGGAGTTCGTCTCGAATCATAATAACTACACAGTGATAAATTGGCTTGTCTCGATCTCTGTATTGGATTTACGAACTGAAAGTACGACTTGAATTTATTGGCATTACACACATGAGCACAGACTTTCACGTGTATACATATGTATATACATATGTACATATGCTATGTACAGGGTATACATATGTATATGTACTGATATTGGTATATATTTTTGAAGTGCTCAACTTAAAAATAAAAATTTATAATCGTTAACTTCAACAATATACTATATATTTAAATGGCAATTACTTTTTTTTTGTTGTTTTTAGCAAAGTAGCGTCTAATAGATACATATGTATAGTACATAGTTTCGTTGTTTATAATAACCTCTTGTTTCTAGCCCATTTAATCCAACTGATAACTTAGAACTTGTATGTACATGTACATATAGATTTACGGAGTTATATACGCGTTAAAGGTAAAACGATTTCACAAATCATCTGTAACAAATTGCTGATAATACTTGTAAAGTGTGAACATTTAAGCATTATCCATAGTACATATTATCGTTATGGGCTTATCGGTTTATCTGCGGTGGCGGCGCTACGGAGGGGTGGCAGACTTTTACGCGCCTCTTCCTCGACCGTATTGTGCGACGATTTTCGTGATCGATGAGTACCGGTACCGAGCGCTTGACGTTGAGATCGATCGCCCGGCCTTAGAAATATGTCAATACGAGGCGAAGACTTGCCGAATACTGATTTTAAATGTAGCTCGAACATTCGAGTCAGCTGTAAATACGGCGCGTATAAGGTGGAACCGGTGTTGCCCGTTGAATAATTTAACGTTGTGTTCGTTCGGTGACCATACATATGCATATATATATATATATATATTGAATACATATATATATATATATATACATATATATGTGTATATACAAATAAACACATATGTATGTCTATATACAAGTATCACATCTTGAACTGCGTTCAATTCAGTTAATAAACACAATCCCATGACATCTGGATGAATGCACCACATAGAATCGGAGCGTTGTCAACACGTGCGTTTATCGGCTGATAGACATTTTGTGACTCTTAAGTTAATGTGCACACACATGTATTACCTGCACCTGATTATATACATATATAATTATAATTATTTCAATTTACAAATCAGACACCTATTGTTTTTAGAAATACAATTCTAATAATTTGTCTTTATGTCTATCTGTCCACCCCTATTGGCACCTAAATTATAAAAATTTATAGATTTTTAAACCATATGAGACATTAAATCGATCCTCAAATTGATATAAAATTATTGAAAAGCTTTATTAAAAATTCCCCTTTAGCATATGCATACTCCAACTTAGTATAAACATAAAAAACAGTCGCAACATTCCAGATCTCGACTCGTTTTAGATGCGTTTCGAAAGCATGATGATCTAGATCTCGACTTGGCTTGAACCGTTTCGAAGTCTCTTCCTTCAAACGAAAACATGGCGCAAATTTAAAATCCTAACCGTAAGCATATCCAGAATCAATGAATTCTTTCCTTGATTATCCTTAATAATATATAAATAAAAAGACTTAAGTAATTACATGAAAATACTTGCATTTTTAAATAATGCAACCAATTATCTAAGAACAAAACAATTTAGTGAGATGGATCACGGGGCTCATATTTTCTACTACCCTCCTCAAGCAATTCTTTTTTCAGAAACAAGTGGTACCGCGTCGAATGTTTTAAATTTTATTCTTTATAACCATCGTTTATCAGTACCATTATTATTGGATCTAAGGAAGATTGAAAGATATTGACCATTTGGCAATATTTCATATATTATAATTTCTACTGTTGGTCATAAGGCCGTTTGTCGATATCTCAAAAAACCAGAACTTTTAATTCTTCTGCTTCTGTGTTAAGCCTACTCCTTTAAGCGTCTTAATTTTTTTTTTGTTATAAAAGCCACATCGAATCGAGCATTATCATCCCTTGCCTTTTGGGCCATTTTGCACAAAACCCACGGCTCTACCTCTTTAGTTCTAACGGACCCATTAATGGATTCGCATGATCTAATTTGTGACTTTTTTTTATCATTTATAACATATATAAATACTTTTCATCTACAGTTTCGTTACGGTGCCAAAGTTACCTTCCTTCGAAAAACAGCTCTGAAGTTCGATAGTTATACCTGTCCGGAATCTGTTTGCTGAATCACTCCCAATAATTCTGCCGGCTAAGTTTTCGTTTGAGCTGAATTCTCTTGAACTGAATTCACTATTTTCGAAATCACTCCCTGCAGATTCAACATAAGCTACCGCAAGCATTCTATGGTTGCATTGATTCGCATTAAAACAGAAAACTTAAAGCCATCAAATCTAAATATTTTTAGAGGCAAAAATCAGTAATATTGTCGGAAACAAAAATTTCAATGTATGATAGATGATATTGGTCACAACTTGCAAATAAAGAAATCTTTGAAATCGATGCGAACTAATTGATTCTATTAGGAGATATGACCATAGTCAAGGGAAATAAATTTATAGTATTTGTCCAATTTTCCCAATCGAAATATATGGTCTAATTAAGCAAAACAATAGATAAAATATATAAAAAAAATACTTTGAAACAAATATTTTCACGGAACTATTTTATCATATAATAACCCATTTTCATCAAATTGACATATGTTAGTAATCCTAATCAAATAACTACAAGCTATCGAATTTTGTCTACCGAATTTTATCTACCGAAATACTCTTACCGTCTCTAAAATCTCGGCGTTCATTCATATACGTTACGTTTGCTTTTTAAGGAATCCAATTTCTGCATTCTTATCTCCTCGAGTTTAACTTCCTTTAATATTCAGCAGTAATGATTTCACTTTTACCTTCACTGGACTGTCTTTTAAAGTCAAGACTTTATTAACTCAACATTATTCAATTGAGTGCATTTATGTTTGTCACAGGTAGAAATAAATTTAATTTTTTTAATTAGCAAAAAAATTAAATACTGCCAAAGCTTCTATTTATGTTAAAAAATATAGTTTGCAATTAAAATTTATATATTCCTTCGAAGCTTGTTTCCTTATTAGTTGTAAATTTAATTTATTTACAGTGTGTGAAAAAAAGTTAAATTTAAATAAGTATAAAAATTATTATATTATTATTTATTATATCTATATATATACTACAATAGCGCAACCCTGTATACACATCGTTGCGGACTACTTTGATACGACGATGGTCATCATAGATCTTTGCCAAGATGAATATATTTCTCCAAACGTAATTTCTTTTGATTAAATCTAACGAAATTCAAGTGTTCGGTTTCTATTTTTGCATACATATCTATATATGATATCAAATATGATTCTCGTTATTCTGTTGCTTCATAATTCGTATAATAATATGAATAATAATTCATTGCGCTAATATTTTTATTTTTCCCACACCTTAAAGCAAAATAACATTCAAGATTAAAAATAAAATTTTTCACAATTGGAAAAATAAAAAAAAAAATATTTAAAAAACACCGGTAAATGGATGTTACAATAGTAACCATCTTCACCTTGGCAAAACAACAACGGGTATTGCAGTTCATCATATGTGATTCACACACCCTCTCCAATTTAATGTTCCTGCAACGTAGAACGATAACGCGAGATTTGACTTCATCTCCAACAATAACGATCGCAACTTCATCAATTGTTGGAACATTAAAACGTCCAGGATGCTGACCAACTGGTGCTTTATCTGCTTGAATTACAATGGCATAATCATTCGACGGCGATCGATCAAGAGCAGTTTGATAAACCCGAACCAATTCATTCTCCTCTCGTAAAATGATTAGCAAAACTTCAACAATTTCTCTCCTTACTTTTGATGAAATATCACAACATCGATCGGTCTCAACAAAGAAGTTGCCCACAAAATAAAATTGTAAATATTGATAGCATTCATTGGGGATGGGCAATAGAGAAACTTGGCCTTAAATACGTTGAAAATTAATATTTTTTCACAATCGCACACAATAATAATTTTTAAAATTTAATTTTACCTTGAAAGTGAGCATAAAACCGAAAGAAGTCTTTTGGAAATATAAATTATAATTTTGTATGTTTGCCAAAAAATGATTCGAATCCGGTGTTCCACCCCGAACCAAAGAACGTTAAAGCTCTGGCGTTGGCTGCAATTCAGCCAATTTCACCTGACCATTGATGCAAAATAATCCATGTGCTTCATTTTTAAATTTAAATGCATCACAATATTCGCAAATAGCAGACAGTGAACCAATTGAAACCACATCAAGCGAATCATATTCCAAAATAGAGCCATACAATACTTTGATTTGGTCTTGATATAGCTCTCCGTATGCTTCCGTAGCATATTAATTGATTTAATTAATCAAAATCACCAATGCAAATAAGATACAACAGCAAGAACTGAAATATCAGTTAGTCCAATGGCAGTTCGTATTCAAAAAGGAACTAAAAGTAAAAAACACTGAATTTTGAAAAAAAAAAAAATGTTCTATATATATAAATAAAATTTTTAGACATTTGTGCATTGACTTGATTGGATACATGAGAAAGAAAAACGGTCTCTACTCAAATGCTCAAAACTCACGAGAACGCTTGTGACACACCGCTCTGAAAGGCTTCAGCGCGACAATACACACATGAGACACCTACGCGGGTTGGAACTTCAACCAAGAAGACTTAAATGCAAATCCCCAACAGAATTAGGTGACATAATAAACAAACTATTTTTAAATAAAACTAATAATCTGTATTGTATAATATTAACTTAATCAAAATAATAATGTCCCCTTGCAAAGGAAAGGGCCATTGTAATTATAAGCCCTCTATACCAATTACTTATTGTTACCGAAAACAGCCTGTAATTATCAATGGAAATAAATAAAAAAAATATATATATAAAAATAGATATACAATTGAATCGCATGTGCAATATTTACTTTGAACAGAAAGGCGTTCTATAATTGAGCCAGCTTTGGCAATTTTTTGAAAAACACTAGTATGTCGAGCAGCTCTCCCGATTTTACACAACTCAAGCTAAGCCCAAGATCATTATCCGCAATTGTATCAAGGGTTTGTCTCCTTTAAAATGTCTCAAATTTATCTGATGCGAAAATTTAAATACGGATTTATTTCAATCTTAACTTATTTGATATGAGTTGTGCATTGAATTTTAAATCAATTATTTACAGTAATTTATTTTTTAAAGAATATTATTTTGTCATTTGTCTTTTTTCGTTGCAACTTTTTGGCTACGTTTTCTTAGCAAGCGACTAAGAATATAAGCAGCACACAAACTGGCCATGATAATAATTAATACGGAGTAAAGATTAAGGCCATTTATGTAGTCTTGGATGAGTTTGGCCATTAAATTATCCCTGAAAATATAACAAATAACAAATTTTAGTTATATATCTTGCAATAATTATTTTATTTTTAAATAAAAATAATCTAATAATCTTGGATTCGTCTTAGCGCAGTAGTACAAGTGCTTAAATTTTAGCGCAAATGCTCAAAATAGAGAGCACGCCTTGCTTTTCAGAGCATGAGAGATCTAGTTATTTTCGAAAGTCTTGTTTCAAATATATTGTGGTTTCACAATTTCAATTATTTAATACTTATTACAAGTCACATATGCATACTTACATAAAGGTTGATGGTGACGGTACTTTTTCCACATGTTTCTGCTTCATATAGCCATTTTGAACAAATTCAATAAATGCCTTTGGAGTGTAATCCTTTTCTTTGTATCGATACATTTTGCCATGCCGCAAGCTTGAAAAATAGGCGGAAGTGAATATAATATCTATAATAAAATTGTGTGAGACTTACAAAATAAACTCTGGCGATTGTACAACCGCAAGCCGTTGTGCAGTAGAATATCCTGTGTCTACTCGGTTAATCCTGGCCACGTTTAATTTTCTTCTCAATGTGGCGCCAACCGATTCCCAAACGGCATATAATCGTTGGCAAAATACACAATCAGCGGAATAGCTAAAAACAGGAAGATTTGTTTGAATTCGCAATTGATACACAAAAATTAGTAGACATATAATGATTAAATTTGTCGTAAGTGTGAACTGCTCCATTTGTCACAACTATTGTTATGCAAATAAATTGCGATTAGTTTACTTACAAGAAAACAAACCAATCTCCAGTAGTGGCACCGGTAGATGCTTGGGTTAGATGTTCAAAATTTTCATCAGACAGTTCCTTGACAACTGGTTCCTTGTTATCAGTGAAGAAATATAATATATCATCGGCAATCAATTCGCCATTGTAAAGCAATGGTATACCTCGCCTAAAGAACACCAAAGCCGGTTCCCTAGTCGGATCATAGATACCAACTAAGTTACTATCTACAGCTTTAACAACAACTGCTCCAAGTGTCTGCTTTAGGTCACTTTCAATGACCGACAAGACATTTTCATAGTCCACACACTTGGGGCAGTTAGTTTTAGCTGAAAAAAGAGACACACAAAATATGTACATAAGTGTGATCGCAATTATACAGATATTGATATATTAGCACTATATATGTGCAAGTGCTTGAAAAAAATACATTTCTTGACCAAACAGTAAAATTGTATGTTTCAAATTCAAATTAAATTTGTTTACGTAGACAAACACAATCCGTACTTACTAAATAAAGCGACCACAAACTCCTCGCCGGTCAATAAGTGTAAAAGATCTGTATCATCTACTTGTTCTATTTCATTGCCTAATATCCACGTTATATTTATAAATAAGATTAAACATTTTAAGGCACTTGTTCGCATCAACATTATTAATTATATTAGTCAGACTTTATGATAAATAAATTGCAAAACCACAAGGCGATAAAAATCTAAATTTATCGATTAGAACATCGTGTTAGCTCAAATGAACTATCGTTTATTTTTATCCATGTCGTTTTGTCCACTTTTTATTAAATCAAGCCATATATGTATATATTAAAAAAATTTTGCTATGTTATGTTGAAAGAAAAGAAATATAGTAGAATTCAGCTTTGAAATGCAGTTATTGCTTAAAAATGCGTGGCAACCCTACAGCTTGAACTTATCGAGAACCGTGTTGATGGTCACCTGGTAATTTGGCGCAATTTTAATAATACAAATTTATTTTTAAGAGACATGTAAAAAAATGGTTAATCTCTCAAAGCCAAACATTGTGTCACAAAACCAATTTACTTGGTATATTTTGATAGTTCACAAACCAAAATAATAAACAAATATTCGAGTTTCAATTGTAAGCCAATAAATATACCTAGTCAGACATTATTTTGGCATTTGTCTGGCTGTTCTAATGTATTATTTAATATTAAAACTTATGACTTATTTTTACACCTTTTACCTTAAAAGTTAGACAACTTTTATGTTGTCGATGAAAAAAACCAAAGTTTACCTTATTTTTGAAGTTTTGCATTTCTTATTTAATTTATTTATTATTAACTAAGGGGTACAAATAGGTCATCTTCACCCTATAATTAAACCATTAAAATTACGAAATATTAAATTAGAACAAGGAAAATATAACATAAAACTAATCTGTATCTCTAGCCTGATGGGTTCTTTTTTTGTAGATAGATATACAACCGTCTCAAATAGGGGGTAGCTAGTAGTAGTTTAAATAGTAGTAGTTTAAATATATTTTCGCAAAGAAGCCTAAATATCAGCGTTGGCCAAGTAGGGATTTCATAGTAATTGTCAAAGATGCGTGATTTGGCGAATGATTTAGTTTAGCTAGACAAAGAGATAAATTGAATAGACCGTTTATTAGATAGAAAAGTGAAGTTTTTCTTATATTTTGCGCATAAGACGCGAGAATGTTTGTGCAATTCATAATTGGATCTACAAAATAGTAGTGCTACAGGTCGCAATTTTCGAGTTACTCTTGACGGAATGACAGAACAAATTTTGTTAGGGAGTACGTTAAAGTCAATGATACTGAGTATAAGCTTATGCAAAAATATCACATCATGCCATATTTATAAAGGATAATATTAGGCGAAGAGTATAAGAATAGGAGGTCAATGAAATGTTAGGATCCCAATTGATACCCCGAAACGCAAAAAATAAAAATTGTTTTAGAACAGACTATAACTTGTAAATATAACGATGTAAATATCGCCTGAAATTGATATAAATAACATAGCTATAAGGTGTCATAATAAAACTGAATCGAACTCTGTCTCTAACCTAATGTTATAATAGTAATTGTGTAAATACGTTATTTTCACCAAATCAAGAAAAATTTTGTTTGTATTTTTTCTTGAATGAGAAAAAAAAAACATATTTCAAATATGAGATTTGTAGAGATTTAGAACAGCGCAGTTTAATTGAATATTGTTATGCTTCTTCGCATAATTAATTCAGATTAATTTTGTACATAAAACACATTTTATAAAACCCCATATTTGGTGTTGCATCTTAAGGTAATAATAAATATATGGGTTTGTTGAATAAATAATTTTGCATAATCCACTGGCAAGCGATAAAAGAGAAACGCTAAATTAGCAATAAATAAACCTTATCAGTTTTTATTCAGTCGCCTGCCAACTGAATTTTTAAAACCGATTTTTTTTATGGAAATCGATATCTAAAACATATGTAATTTATTAATGTGCATTATTATCGATAACACTATCAGCTGGGCACGGTAAACAAATCGTCAAAAGTAAACAATTCGCTTTTGTTACAAAATTTGATTTTTGTTGATGACTTAAGCTTTGTCATATAAAACAAAGGATAATTTTTAAGCGTTTGCATAAACAAATCTGCTGTTGCAGATAGTAATAATAACGAGTCAAACTTATTCAAAATGTGTTACTGCGTATTTGAAACGAAAACTTCAGGCTTAGTTATAAATATAAATTATAACTTCAAATATAATTTCGTTTGAAAATTAATTTATTTATAAATAAAATAAGTTAACGATAACATAATGTATGGCTTAAAACAGTTTCAGTTAAGAGGCACACCGTACGAAGAGTGGCCGTTCGATGTTGAAGATTGGAACGTTGAACTACTTTCACCTGTGCTTGACCTAATATCGATTGCTTCGCTGTTGTCTGATGTAAACTCGTTTATTCCGTCTGGATGTGGCGATTTACGTATGTCATGATCGTCTTCTGTACGTGTTTTGTATTTAATAAAGTAAACTTCTGGCTTGTGATTTATAACAGCGCTGTTCTGAATGGTTTGGATTTCCTCCAAAGTGGGCTCGTCTGGTTTTTTTACCAGAACGTACACCAATGTCTTCTCTTCAGTTTGTTGGGCAGCTGCCAATTGTTGTGTATAGGAACTAGACGATGGAGTAGGAGCCTTAATAAATATTATTTTGTAATGTTTTTTCGGAGGTAACTGCTGCAAGGCTCCTGCTGAATACTGCTTATTAGCATTCTCGTCCAGCTCTTCAGGAGGAACGTGAACGTAAATGTGTTTTTCGGCGGCTGGATCAAGTGGTGTACTTAAAATTGTCTCTTGTATCACTTGCCCGAGTTGTCCATTCAGAGCCTGATGTGTGTTTTGCTTCTCGAATAGGTTTGCGTATTGATTTGTGTATGCAAAATTGTTATTGTTGTTAGATTGAGAATACTTGTAAGAATTTGCATATGTACTACCAGCACCCTGGAGCTGCTGGTAGCCTGTCTCAGAGCCGCCCCCTAAAAGTTGCACAGGACGCCCAATGCCACTTCCTAATCCTATAGTGTGTGCCGGTGATGGTAGCTGGGTATTTTTATTTGCGAAAACTTCAGCAGTTGCAGTTTGATGGTGTGAATTTGAACCGAAATTTGATGCATACTGCCTGTTATAAGTGTTATAAGTATGCGCTGGGTAATGATGATGTATATGATTGCTAGCTTGATTACTTTCATAACCATTGTTAGAAGCAAATTTACCCGGTTGAGTAAACAAATCAGGTCTTATCTGATTACTACTAGAAAACTTATTGACCGCTAAAGTTGAGGGTAGACTATATAATGAGCTTAATTGTGAGTAAGGCGCCTGCTGAGGTGTAGTATGTTGATTCACATATGGATTTTGCACAGTGTTTATAATGTTATTGCTGGCTGCCGTTTCTAGTCCATTGTTTTGACTTAAGATGTTCTTATGGTTCACAATTCTGGCGTGAGCTTGTGATTCGTGTTGCCATTGTGAGCATGGTGATACCGGCGATATAGGTGAAGGAAACTCATTTCGATCCGGTTCCGTGGAAACTCTGTATCCATGTGAAACATTTACTAGTATCACTGTTAAGAAAGTCAAATGACACCAACAAAACATTATAAAACACAGGATTATATAAGAGCGATCTCGCTAGCACTTGAGATGGTTAACCACTGAGCAACTTTAGGCGAATAAGCGGAATATATGCGCGTTATAAAGTCTGTAGTCGCCAAAACAAAAAAAAAACAAAAAAAAACCCAAAAAATCATTTAACAGATGAAATTGTTTTTGTGTTGGGAGCAAAGAAACACAAAAATTTTGCTTGAAACAAATACTCAATGAAAGCGAAATGAGACAAAAGTGAAAGTACCAAATGATCGATAAAGCCGAAGAGCGTGCACACTGTAAAATATAAGTTAAGGTAAAAAGTAATTTAAAACTCGAATCGAAAAACTTGCAAAAATTTCATACCCATAACATTTAAGAATATAAATTGTACTTAATTAAATTAAATTAAACCTCTACAAATTACAAAAAATTGATCATGTTTATGTATTATTTATTTTATATGTGTTTTTTAGTTATGTTAGACCAGACTTAAATGTTACAGCTTAAAAAAGATTTGCATATGTTAATCTTATAAATTCAATACCATGCAAAGAAATCCATCTATTCATTTGATGTTCGCGCTGGTGCTGTTCACACTGCGGCCAACTTTAATTATGTAATAACTTTTGACATAAGAGAAATTCATTCAAGATTGTGATCGCCATTATTTGCGGAACTTATCGTTGAAGATCGACTTCGTAAAATTTGCTGTTGTGCTCTTAATTTGATCAACGATGTTTCCAAGTGGCCTTGATTGGCTATGTTTATGCATGGTATGCCCGATGGCGGATGCAGATAGAGGTCTCCCGAATTTAAAATATCCTTTCTGTTTGCATATATTCTAGAAAACGCATTTGTATTTATGTACAATGGTTGTGGCAGCTCTTCAACTTGGTTGTTCTGGAAAAACAATAACAATTAATAACAACTTTTTGTAAAGTTCTGTAAAAACTAGAATTTATATTTGAGTAAAAATATATTATTATAATACGCTTTAGAACGGCAGCCGCACCAGAGATAGAGGAAAAAAGCAGCAAGAAATTTCTGATGTTTTATTCGATAAGAAAATGACGAAAATTTTCGCCTAACATGCAACAATCGTAAAACCTGTACTCTTTATGCATCCGAAAGCTGGATGATGTACAAAGCGAACATTCTACGGATGACGCGGATGTAAGAAGGCTCGCTCACATTAAAAGCAAGCATATTCGTTGAAACATAATCTTTAAAAAATCCATCACTGAGGAGTTGAAAAAAGTCAAAAGCGATGGCATTGTTATTACAATGACGATAGCTGAAGAATCCGGCTAAATACGCATCATCAGAGCAAAAATTTCATGGATTAATCAGATGAAAAAGTGTTAATATAAAATAGGCCAGACGCTCTTAGAAGCGAATCCGAAAAAAAGAATTGTACGAAAATGGTAATAATTTAGTGTCGTATTGTGAACTAATCGTTATAGCTTGCATTTTGTAGTAAAACAACAATTTTTTAAAACATGCATTTAAAAGTAATTTCAAGTGCTAATTTTCTTCAATAACCACGCCAACAGACTATAAAAATGTTTTCACTATACTCAAAAATTGGTCATATCAAAATCTGAGTTACAGCTTTCTGTTTCACGGACCTTAAGCTTTTTATGGTAAATGATTTGCACAAAAAGATTTTTTTTTCACCAAGCTACTTGTCATAACAACCCGCCAAGAGTAGGTTGACAAAAACAAAAAAAAAAAACCTAAGAGTTTTGCCGGTGTCAGATGTTTGGATTGCTTTATTTTTAAGAGACACTTACGATTTCGGATATTCCTCGGTATTGAGTAAATGGATAATAATTGATAAACTCGTAAGTCGAACCGTGGCTGGAAATAAAAAAACCCTGAACGCAATACTGAACATTGTCTGCAATTTTTACCACTCCTCCAACAGGCATATTAAAGCGTCTATAAACGACTTGTGCGTTTTTCAGAGATTCCACAAAATCCGATGAACTATGATAAGCTGACCCCGACTCACTGTCCGATATGCCATTTCCAATTAAGTTTTCGCTTACCTTGAAAAAATAACAAGCGTAAATAAATTGAATGTAATATTATTTTTTTTAATCCATCATGATCAATTTAGTGTATAACACATATTTGCAAAAGATTTACAAAAATGGGGCCAACTTTTGAACTGAAACAAGCAAAAAACTGAATAAGTTGTTTCTTATAATTAGTTGCGCAATTTTAATAACATGTGACAGTCTTATGTACTGCAGGTACTCTATGTCATCAACAACTCGTTTTAACAAAAATAAACTCGTGAGACCTAATCAATCCTGTGCCAACAAAGATAGAAGGCATTGGATGTTCCTGCAAAGCCGAAAATAATTTTTATAGTTTTAAATCGCTAAAATTTAATTGGAGCTTCGTTATTTTAGCTAATAATTGTTTAATACTAAATGAATTCGGTGCAATTGTTGTTAGTTTAAAATATGAAGATTATTAGCAGAAGGTGGGAAAATATTGTAAACATTTTTAAACACATGGGAATAGAAGTCACACATAGCTCCGCAAAGCATCAAGTCAAAACATTGATCGGTTTGGCTATATACTATGGAATTGAGAGATTTTGCGACAAGATTTGACGACTCTCATCTTTTGAAGGCAAATTCGCATTATATGGTTTGGTGTTTTATGGTCATCAAGATCTTAATGATCACACGGCTGACGGACAGGCATGACTCAGTCGGTTCTCGAGGTTATGAAAATCATAGGTGCAGGGTACACCTATAGTTGGAACATAAAATTTTCCCTGATATACAAAAGTTAATAAAATCGTACTTTCAAAATTTGTACTTTTTCAAACCGATTGCACTTTATAAGCCATGTTAAAAAGGTACGATGTATTTCATAAAATGTATTAAATTAGGTTCGGAGCTAAAGGTTGTTAAATAATTAGAAAAATATAGAAAATATTTAATTTTAAAAAATAGACAGTAACTAACCCGTAATATATTCAAAATTTGTTCCAAGCAATATCTACGGGAAATTTAATTATCACAGTTTGTTATACAAACAACTGAAACAAACCGAAACATGATTTGAGGAACCAGAGGTATTGTAAAAAGTCGTCATTCCAAAAAAAATGTTAAAAATAGACAAAACGGATAGTTCAAAGGAGACTTGCGCCGTTTGAACCCACTTTATTTTTAAATGGTTAGTCATAAGCCGTAAATAGTATGGCTGTATCCTCAGGCTGCTTTTGAAATCTTTAGGGGGCTAGAGTTAGTCACTCTAAACCTCTCACTAGTTCTGCATAATTCCTTCCGCCACGACATTCCTTTTCCACCTTAAGCCCTTCTTTGCTCTTCATTCTTTATTAAGCTTTTATTATTTTTCTAATCATAACAATAGCTCCGCAGGTTGATCAACTCTACGATACTACAGGCTAACCTTAAAGTGCCTAATATCCTAGAATTTAAGACACTTAAAAAATAAAAATCAATTACAAATATGAGGGATAGTATATCCATAATTTGATTTTTTTAAACTGATTTGACCATTTAAATTCTTACCAGGTTGCAAAAAGATCGCCTACTTTCGTTCAAGACTTGCATAATATACTTGGTATTTTCATCGTCTTCATCAGTTTCGTCGTGAAATAGGCCATTGTCATGAAACATCATTGCTCCACCCAAATCATTCGATATTTCATTGTTAACCCCCAAACTTCCTCCAAAAAGCCTGCAATTAGTGTTTGTCTAATATTAAGAAGTATTATTCTTGTAATAATATTAATCTTGAAAATAGTATCTTTGAAAGTCATTTAAAAACTTACTTGCTTTGCGATACTATCTGACTTGTTTTCGGATTTGCAAAGCCAATCTTTGTCATCGCGTATTAAATCGTCTTCTCTACGACGACAGCATTTGCACCATTGAAGAATTAAAATAACAAGAAAAAAGAATAAATTGAGAAAAAATAACTTTTTTCTTTCATGCTTTTTTTGAAAATGAAAAGCGTCAAGGCCAAACCGATTTATTTTTTCACTACAAAGTCCAATTAAGGCTTTTACAAATCCTTTAAAAATAAATGTCATGAAATATAGCGAGCTGGTATAATTCGTAATGTTACAACTTACCCAAAAGAAACAAAATTAATAGAAGTAAAAGTATAACTTTAACGCTTGTACATAAACGTCCACAGGTTGAGTTCGTGGTATTATTTTCAAAATTTGAATCCAAAATGCAAATATCTTCCTTGTCTTCGCCGGGAGGGCAATTAAATAGCAATCCCGCTTTTCTTTGAAGGTTAATACTCATTTTTCGACAAACATTAAAATCAACATATGTTTCCGATTTTTCAATGCAATGGCAGTGGCATTTCCAAATGCAAAAACATCTTGAGCGAGCCTTAATGTCCATTGATCTTTGAGCGAGAACTTCAGAGTTACTTCCCCCTTCGAAATTGGACTCTTTCGTATCTTGAGATTTCACGATAACTAACCATGCCAGTATAAAATAAAATCAATAAATTGGTCCATAATCGCATTAGATGATTTAGCTATTCATTAATTGTGAGAATCATAATATATGTGAATGTTTGAATGAAAGACAAAATATGCATTTCAATTTAAATTCTTTTTTCAGATTATATTAATGTATCATAGTGCTTCTAGCAATGATATTTAATATGTTAATGTATGTGGGAATGCATGAATATTGAAATCTCAATCGATTGCTGGGATCTACGAATTTTACAATATCTGAGAGTTTGGAATGTTGGAATGCTACAAAGTTGGATGTTGATCTATTGCAACAGTGGAATGTTGCAAAGGTGGAATATTGGAATGTTGCAAAGGTGGAATATTGAAATGTTGCAAAGTTGGAATATTAAAATGTTGCAAAGTTGGAATATCGAAATGTTGAAATATTGGAATGTTGAAATGTTAGAATGTTGCAATGTTAATATTTTGTAATTTTAATATGCAGTATGTCGATATGTTGGAATATTGGAGTGTTGCAACTTATCAAAATTGTTGGTGAATAATTTTTTTAGATGATTTAATAATTTATTGATTATTTGATTTGTACGAGCTGCGTCGTTTATTAGCGATTTGTGACTGTTTTTTTAATATAGAAACTATTCTGCCCACAGGCAAACAAATTAAAGGAGAACTGGATAAGCGACAATACATTCATAGTATGAATGTATGAATGTATGAATGTATGAATGTATGAATGTATGAATGTATGAATGTATGAATGTATGAATGTATGAATGTATAAATGTATGAATGTATAAATGTATGAATGTATGAATGTATGAATGTATGAATGTATGAATGTATGAATGTATGAATGTATGAATGTATGAATGTATGAATGTATGAATGTATGAATGTATGAATGTATGAATGTATGAATGTATGAATGTATGAATGTATGAATGTATGAATGTATGAATGTATGAATGTATGAATGTATGAATGTATGAATGTATGAATGTATGAATGTATGAATGTATGAATGTATGAATGTATGAATGTATGAATGTATGAATGTATGAATGTATGAATGTATGAATGTATGAATGTATGAATGTATGAATGTATGAATGTATGAATGTATGAATGTATGAATGTATGAATGTATGAATGTATAAATGTATGAATGTATGAATGTATGAATGTATGAATGTATGAATGTATGAATGTATGAATGTATGAATGTATGAATGTATGAATGTATGAATGTATGAATGTATGAATGTATGAATGTATGAATGTATGAATGTATGAATGTATGAATGTATGAATGTATGAATGTATGAATGTATGAATGTATAAATGTATGAATGTATGAATGTATGAATGTATGAATGTATGAATGTATGAATGTATGAATGTATGAATGTATGAATGTATGAATGTATGAATGTATGAATGTATGAATGTATGAATGTATGAATGTATGAATGTATGAATGTATGAATGTATGAATGTATGAATGTATGAATGTATGAATGTATGAATGTATGAATGTATGAATGTATGAATGTATGAATTTATGAATTTATGAATTTATGAATTTATGAATTTATGAATTTATGAATTTATGAATTTATGAATGTATGAATTTATGAATGTATGAATTTATGAATGTATGAATGTATGAATGTATGAATGTATGAATGTATGAATGTATGAATGTATGAATGTATGAATGTATGAATGTATGAATGTAGGAATGTATGAATGTAGGAATGTATGAATGTATGAATGTATGAATGTATGAATGTATGAATGTATGAATGTATGAATGTATGAATGTATGAATGTATGAATGTATGAATGTATGAATGTATGAATGTATGAATGTATGAATGTATGAATGTATGAATGTATGAATGTATGAATGTATGAATGTATGAATGTATGAATGTATGAATGTATGAATGTATGAATGTATGAATGTATGAATGTATGAATGTATGAATGTATGAATGTATGAATGTATGAATGTATGAATGTATGAATGTATGAATGTATGAATGTATGAATGTATGAATGTATGAATGTATGAATGTATGAATGTATGAATGTATGAATGTATGAATGTATGAATGTATGAATGTATGAATGTATGAATGTATGAATGTATGAATGTATGAATGTATGAATGTATGAATGTATGAATGTATGAATGTATGAATGTATGAATGTATGAATGTATGAATGTATGAATGTATGAATGTATGAATGTATGAATGTATGAATGTATGAATGTATGAATGTATGAATGTATGAATGTATGAATGTATGAATGTATGAATGTATGAATGTATGAATGTATGAATGTATGAATGTATGAATGTATGAATGAATGAATGTATGCATGTTTGAATGTGTAAATGAATGTATGAATGTATAAATGAATGAATGAATTAAGGTATGAATATTGCGATGTGTGAATGTATTCAGCAAGGAACTGCTTATAGAAAGATAAAGTTATAATGTTTGTGAACTAATGTTAGGGATTAAATTAATAAAAGTCACCGCGTTTAAAGTGAATCCGTATTACATATGATTTTATCAACAAGCGACATATATAACGGAGTCAATGCTTAGAAGTGCACAAACTGTGTAAGGTTCTGTATACAATAATCTAGAGAAGAAAATTATACTTTATATCGTTTAAATGAATCAGGGGCGCCATTCTTGCCCTTATTTTATATAGCATTAGATTTTCTATTACTTAATTATGCGACACTTCATTCTAGGTTCCTACAATTAAAAATTAAGTTATTGCTTTCAATTCATTTGTACCTACCGTCACAGCTGAGCTTCTCGTTGCGTTTTTTCGAACTCATAAAGGGTAATAGAAATACCACTGTAACAGCAATTTGTGGTACCAGCATTTTGTGAACGGTAGTTTTTGTTGAAACCGTTTTCGCAAGCGCACAGTTAGCAACGTATATTGAATATTGTCCAACTTCCAATCCTTTATTTATAATATCAACCGATATTTGCAGTGTATCCTTAGTTGTAGCATCTGTCATTATTCTGGATATTTTAGCTAGCTGAAGATTTTTGGATAAAACGTAGTTTTCTCGGAAGGGCATTTTGATTTTTATGCTAAATGCTAACGTTGAAACGAAATTTATTTAAATTATTGATATATAGGTTGAAGACATGGAAGGTTTTTAATGGTTTCTAATGTGTTTTATAAGAGAAACTGAATAATTACAAAAATTTCACTATTTTTAGCTATGAGTACAAACACACACACTTTTTCTCTCTCGCTCTCTTTATGTGACTTTAATTTGTGGCTCTTCGGGATTAAATAATTAAATATTTACAATATCTAATCAACACTGCGTCTTTGACTGTTTATTTTTTTTAAATGCTTAAATTCTAGAGATTTTAATATCGGCTATCAGGCTATTATTCACCGGTATAGTGATTCACTAATTTGAGAGAACATTGCAGAACTTGTAGTAGCCTATTGATTCGTGTCACTTCACGATTCTTTTGCTAATCCTAAGAAGTCAATAATTACATTATCTATTCCAAAAACAGTCACCCAGAAAGATGAGTGATCGTTTGTGCTAACATAAATAAGCATTTTCTCAACTATGGTGCTTTCATGTATGCTGATATTTAATAACAATTAGTACTCACCTGATATACGATCATCTATTATATTTAAACAAAGGCCATCTTTATTGATGGAGCACTTTCCTACAGCATGAAATGGTAAATAGTAATTGTCAGCATTGATTCCATACGGTTTGCGTATATTTGAAAAGTCAAAATGAAAAATCGGATTGTAATTAGTATCTTTAGAATGCAAACTATGGATTGGAGTTCGTTTCTGAAGGATTGGTTGCTGCATTTGAAGTGCATCTGAGTGCGATGCAAACTGAATTGATATATTTCCGTCAGCAAATATTCCTGATAGACTATTCAATCTGCAAATTATGAAAAGAAATGCCATTTTATCCTTAAAATTAAAACTGTTAAAAATAAAAAATTTATTTTTTCTTTAATCGAGAATTACAAATCAAAGTGCATTATATTTTAACGGGAATAACAAATTTGTTCTGAAAAAATAATATAATTCGGAACCTCGACCCTACCGAGAGATAATGACTACCAAATTAATGTACAAAATACTTACGTAACCAAAGGAGCAATTCGCCACCATGCATTCCGCCTTCTTCTAAAAATTCTTATGTTGGTTGTTAGAAAGGGAATGCTCATGTCTGTACCCGAATACCTTGATATAGGATCGCTAAAATAAATAATTTTATTTTTATTTGGAATGTTTAGATTTAAAGGATTTTCTAATTGTATGATCAACTAACAATTCATTTTGATACAAAATAATAAAATTAGAGATCTAAGTCTCTATTTAGCACAGCCGAAAAACTTGTCTATAATGTAAAACAGTCGTAAATCTTTTCGGCAGTGAAAATATGTACTTTTAAAAAGGTTTTTTTTTAGGTAATAGTTTATCAAAATAAAAATAAAAAAAAAACATACAACTGTGAAATTACAAAATTGTGCTTTAAACTTTAAATCTTATTGGATTTAGTAGTAATAGTAAGTACAATTACCTATGGTCTTCAGAAAGGGGAAAACTCAGTACGCAAAACAGACCTGCTAAGGGAAAAAAATTTCTTAAATGAAATTGTGGCGAAATTTTGCACATGTACAATTGATGGATATCTGGGATTTAATCTTATAGAGCAAAAAAAAAACTGATTCTGCGATAAACTTCAACCGAATTGATATTAGGTTATCGCTTGTTTGCGTCTATATTTTTCCTAACGTAGAAAAGTAATCTTACGCTCACCAATTAGCAAATGCAGAACGAATGTATTTTGCTGAGGAACACACACATGGTCCAGGTCGAATGGTCCTACAATTGCAAAGATCGTGTAACATCTCTTCGTCCGACTTTTTACTCTTCCTGTTACAAGGACATTGCGGCTTAAATAGTTCTTTCTCTTGAATTTCAGAGTCAGTTATAGGGGTTTCCTCCAATACTTTATTCTCTTCATCAAATTGAAAGTTTGGTAAATCTTTGAAATTTTCGCATGACGAAGTACCGTCTTCCTTAATACACCCGTCTTCAAACTGTAATTTTAAAGTTTTTGTTATGTTTGCAGGTTTTCCTCCTTTTTTTTTATTTTTTCCTCCACAAGTATCACACGACACTAAATCGTCCCCAATTGCAGAAAATTTATTAAAGGATTTGTCTGCAATTTGATTGGGACTTTGTTCTGCTTGATTGGACTCCAATCTGAATCTGAAACCATTATGTCTTTTATACGGATTACGTGGAAACGGGAACCAAGTGTTTGAAGTGTTAGTAAAATCCGCTCCCATCAGCATGAACTTCGAATTCAACGGTCTATGTCGAGACATAATTGATGCGACTGAAAAATTGTTTATTTGGTTATATGAGTAAAGTGCCGGTCTAATTAAACATAGTAAAAATAAAATGACAAATATATAAATATATTATATCTAAAATTATATAAATTATTTTTTTATGGCAAATGGCAGTAATAGGCACAATACGTCTAAAATATAAGAGAAATACTGGAAACTACAAAAGACGATTATTTTAAAATATCATCGAACTGCATCGATGAAAAATCCAAAATTAAAAAAATTCCGTTTTTAATTAATAGACTTTTGGATATGCAAAAATTAACAAAAACATTACTTTACTTGGCCTTAAAAACCCGTTATGGGGTTACAGCCGACCTAACAGACATCTCTATTTTGTGCACGCGCCTTCTCTAATTGGTCACTCTAAGGGAAGTTGGGTCCTGCTTCACTTGGTCTTTCCATTTGAGATTGTGTCATCCCCTCCTTCTTCCCTCGTCAACTTTCGTACCAAAAACCTTCTTAACTGGAGTGTCTTTGCCCATACGAATGTGATGGCCGGGCCAACGCAGTCGTTGTGCCGTAATATGCTGAACGACATCTATGTCTTTGTAGAGCTCATACAGCTCATGGTTCGGACGGATGCGATAGTCGTCACTAATTTTTCTTTCGAAAATCCCAAGCGCAGCTTCATCCGTCCGAGTCACAAGTCATGCTTCTGCGTCATATACCACTGCAGGCAGGATGAGCGTGTTGTAGTTCGTTTTTTTTTTTTTGGTCGATTGAGAGAGGTCTCTGCTACACATTTGCTTACTAAGACCACAATAACTCTATTTTTTTTTTGGTTTGCATTTTTTTTAATCTCTTGGAATTAGAGAACTTAAGGTCTAGTTTAACAATATCGAAAATTTGCTATGAACTTTCTTCCGATGAGGCACATTTTTGCCTGATGGGATGTTCAGATCTCGTTGAATGTTTTCGTATCGAACGTACCACGGTGTCCCGGTGATGGTTCTAAGGAACTTGGATTGGGCTCGTTGGATGATGTCCATGTTGTTATTACTTGAGTTGCCCCACAACTGAGAGCCGTAGGTATAAATTGGTTTAAGTACGGATTTGTAGAGTAGTACCTTGTGGTCCTGGCTTAGCGGGGAACGAGCATTAATCAGCCAATGTAGACCATTGGCTTTGAGTTTCAATTGGGCCATTTTGGTTTAAAAGTGTTAGTCGTCTGTCTAGATGTACTCCCAAGTACCCTGTTGTGAGTTTGCCATTTACGGACTAAGTGTCGCTTAACATGCACTAGTTGCTCAATTTGTAGGTTTGCTTTTTTTGTAGCAAAACGTGCTGCTGCAGCAAGAATGGATTGCAGATTTCTTGTTGTCATGTCAATGTCAGATTTACTAATAAGTTGTGCGGTCCACGTAACAATGTAACTTCTATTGGCAAGTATGATTCTTCGCCTAATTTTCAGGCTGATATTGTTTTCGGTATTAATGGCGATGTCAAGGTACGTGAAGTCCTTGACTGCGCCAAATCCTGGAGAAGACCTATGAGAGACAGATCGAGACACACCATTGATTCTACTTCGCAGAATGACATTGAGTACCACCATTAGCTCTGTCAAGTTAGGAATTGATGTATCCATTTGACGCCGTTCAAAGAGACAGGGAGACCCTCTATCATGCAACCTCTTCAATTTATTAATGGGAGAGGTACTACAAAAGACTAGTGTACATTGTACTGACACAAAGGTGTCCAGCTCCTTGCATACATACTTGCATGATATTGATATCATTGGGCGTTGTAAGCGAGATGTTACCGCCGCGTTTTCCGCAATTTTTTTCGGACTTGTGCGGTGAGCGAGGGAAAGCAAAATTATATGCTGGCTGTATACAAACTTTCACAGAGAACGCGCGAGCTGGCAATTCTAGGCATATGATATATTACAGAGGAGCTGATGCACCTTATCAGCTCGTCGCCATCAGCCCTAAACAACTCTGTGGGCAGTCCATCAGCATCGGCTGCTTTTTTGTTTTTAAGTCGAATTATTGCAACTTTTACTTCATTTTTGGCTAGGTGGAGTGACTTGCACATTATCTTCGATTGTATTGGTCCATTTTTGCGGGAGCTTGGAGAAATTATCCCTCCGTAATCCAAGTGATGCTGTGTATCTGTAAATCTGGCTGAAAAGGCGTCTCTCTTCCTTCCTCCTTTCCCTATAGGTTTCCAATATGGCTCGTGTTTTGGGGGATTGATCAACACTTCTCAGCCAATGGTGTTTTCCACGGAAGAGTGCATGGAGAGGGATGGATATATGTGTCCTAAATCAAAAAATGGTTTAGTAGGTCCGAGAGGTGAGTTGAGCAGAGTAAGCTTCTACTGTTCGCTGTGATTGCAGCTTAACGACGTCTAGCTTTCGTTGCGAACTGGACAATAATAAAGATAATGATCGGAGCGATATGGACACCGCAAAAAGAACGCACACAAACGTTCTGTCGATCAGAACATCAATTTGGTTACGTGTTTTTTGATCAGGGGACAGCCAAGAGTATTTGTGGATATCGAGGCGTTTAATGTGGTGCTACTATGATGATTCGCCCCGCGGTGAAATCGATCAGCCTACGACCGTTGTTGGAGATAGTATTATGGACGCTGAATTGATCGATGGTGGAATTGAAAATTTGTTCTCATACAACATTCTCATTGAAATTCTCGTGGATGATCTTCACGGGCTGAGCAGTGGTCATAGGTGTCCTCGGGTCTTCCGTCGAGGCGTGCACGCGAATTAGGCTAAAATTAAAAGATTGCCTTTTTTGGATTGTAGTCAGTCGCACACTCACAGAAGTAAATCTGGAAACATGATGGCGAAGTCTCTGGATTACTACAAATCCGCATCCAAACTCGCGACTTTCCGCATGGTAGCTATAGTAAATATCAGCTCGCTTAAAGCAACCTTGCAATAAACAAATATATAGCATAAATCATGTATAATTCTTCATATATCTTTTCAAGTTATGATATAATTAATAATTATAATTTCTAAGTAACCTCTATTCTTCTTCTTCTGTTTGCTTCAAAATAAATATTTATTTTATTTTCTTTAATTATATTTGCTTTTTCCATTATAAATAACAATTTCTTAAGCTAGTGAACTTTAAGTAATTTACAGCGTTTAGTTATTTACAACTTTACAACTGAAAAATGTATATATGTGTTAAGTATAATTATTTACATTTAAGTTAATTATATATAAACAAAGAAATGCTGCCAACTTATGGATATTTTGTTTTGGTGTGCCAAGGTAGATTTAAAAGAAGCTTTAACAGTTTATTTTGTCATGTTTGAAGTTTATTTAAATGGGATAGGGCACAGTGTTTCCAAACTGTAGAGCCATAAGCCAAATTTGGTATGAAAATTATTTTCATTAGAATAAATTTATTGGCGGTAGATAATTTTGATTTTTTGTTAATGAGTGGATTGTTTTATTTATTTTATTGATTGTTGATGATGTATGTTGACCAAAAATTAGCTTTTTGTCGAAAATGATTCCTAAGTATACCCATTCTATTGTGAGATTTTTAATGGTCAAGGGAGTGGAGGGCAAACGATTTTCAGTTGGTATTAAAAATGGATCTGAACAGTATATTGCTGTGTCGTCAGCATACATGGAGAGAGTGGTATTTGCTCGATTGGGTATATTGTGTGTGTATACATTGTACAGAATGGGGGCTGACACGGATCCTTGGGGACACCTGCGCAGATATCTCGTTTATTTGATTTAACGCTATCTATTTCAACATAGAAAGTTCTCTGACTAATAAAACTTTTAATAACTTTTATTAAGTATATGGACGTCTCAATGACTTTTAGCTTATGAATTAAACCATCATGCCAGACTGTATCGAAAGCTGCCTCAATATCGAGAGTAACCATACCGACAGAATATTTATTTTTTAAACGATCGCTTATGTAGTTTTTAAGTTTAATTAGTGCATCTATGCTGTTGACACCAGTTCGAAATCCATGTGGTTGCATGGACAATATGTTGTGGGCCTCATTATGATTCGTTGGACGCAACTTAGTGAGTTTTTTAAAAACTTTGGATGGACATGGAAGTAAGCATGCTGATTTCCAATTTGAGGCGAAAAACCAATTGATAGGCAGTCGTTGAAGAACGAAATGTGAAAGTTAACAGCACTCAGGGGCAAGTTTTTTTTGGTAATCTATCAGGCCCAATAGCCTTTTTTGCTTTTAAGTCATTTAGGAAAATATATATTTATTTACGCAGTCAATGTTCGCTGACCATATAATAATATAACTATTGGAGGCAATCGAGCAGCATTAATTCATTTTCAAAATCGTTGTGGCCAGTTTTAAGTCCACTTTGGCTAGACCCATTTTGGGCTTTTGTCACACAATGGGGTACAAAGGATATATTATCTTTATGTAAGCTGATGTATGTAACAATAGTCATAGAGATGTAGAAAAATCAAAAAAAAACCAGATATGACCGGATAAGTTCATATCGATATATCGATGCCAGTCGGTCCGTCAATATAACCGCTTAGATCTTGGAGATAATAAGAGATAGAGTAAACTACTTGTCGGAAATACTTTGTATCCTATGATTAAATTTGTTTTTATGATACACTATCGTTTTCAAGCGCATAAAAGTATTTCAGTCTTCCAAAATCAATGTAAAATTTGATCAAAAACGGTGGGGCGTATCATATATTGTATCATATAGCTCACATAGATAAATTTGTAAACAAAATGTGACGTATTTTATTTATTTTTCAATCTAATGTAATCTATTTTCTTACTCTTAAGGATTTTAATGGTTCCTGGTACTTTACCAATTTTGAATAAATGTAGTTGAGTATATCACATTGACACAACTGAAGTAGATGCCAAAAGCGAATCTACAGATATTCACATTGGCAGGTATTACTAACTCAAAATATTTAAATATTTCAACTTGAAATAATGGGATTTAATACAAAAAAAACAAAGCGACTTACCATTTAAAACTTTCAATTTGTCATTTGCACGACGTGTAAATAGTGGAAACTTATTTTCATTTTGGATACTCGTCGTAATCATAGACTTCTGAAGTTTCAAAATAATCTCAAGAAAATGTTAACTTTAGAGATAATTAAAGTGTCAATTACCATTGGTTCGCCTCGGACAACTTCAATTAAATACGGAGACAATATGTTGCCACTGACTTGCTGCGACGGCTGATAAACTTCTTCCAATAAAAAGAATTTTTGAACTGAATTAACATGAATGCTTGGATCAACGCGAATATTCACAATTAACTGAAGTTCAGACGACTTTTTATGCAAACTTTCCTCGGCCTTTTTTAATAGGATCGCATTTACGTTTGTCGAATCTACCGCATTTTTCGCAATACAAAAGTGGACTAAATTCATTAGAGCGAGAAACATAAGAGAAATTGTTAATTTCGATTTTATACACTTTCGACACATATTTGAATAATAGTTATACAGACAAATTCACTGCTTGACATAAAAGTCGTAGATTAGGCATAACTATTTTAAAGCATAGTAGTACAATAGTATTTTAAAGTTTTTTATTCACCCTTTTGTTACCTGCAGACTCGACCTCTATATTAAAAATTCTATATTCTTGTTTATATACACAGCCCTGTTCCGACTTGGATGTATGTGTTAAGCATCTCGGTGCCATTCGTATTGTGGCTGACCTTGTCAGTACTCTATTTTGCCAACTTTCTATCATCTCTTACTTTTACATCCATTCTAGCATCATGAATTTCTTTCTGGACTTATTGGTTACATCTTTGATCTAAATAAATTCATAATAACAAAAAAATTGCTTAACCTTGTTTTCGTCTGACATTGTCTGAAAACCCTTACCTTCAACCTTACAAACAATTCTAATATTTCATTATCACTATCGTAACATATTTAATTCACGCGCGTCGGTATCGCTGTTTTCCTATATATCAAAGTCGCACGATACATTCTAAGTGACTGGAAGAACAATCAACTAGAATATAAACGCTAAATAAACTTTCTTTGTTCTTTTCGCAGGAGTTAAAGCCAAAAAATCAAATGACTTATAATACGGGCTCTGATTCCGAAAGCATCCTGTACTGCAATCCTGTAGAGCTGTACAGAAGTACCATATGAGGACCCTACTTTGAAGGCTTTTTAAATAAAGGGTTCATCTATAATGAGATCTGCGTAGTTATTTGTCTTCAAAGTTTTACTTTGTTGACAGCACAATATTAGACTTTTAGCAGTTATTTTGACTTGGGGCTTTATAGTAAAGATGATATCAGGAGTAGATAATGATTATAGAGTAAGTAAATAAATATATAACATATGTATTATGAAATTTGGAAATCTTTTAAAATTGAGAAATGCTTAAAATTTAGTAATTTGGGGAAAATTTTCATATTCAGAAGAAAACGTCACGCCCTTTTGAATATAAAAATTATTCAATCGAATTGAATACGAAGTTTATTCTTTGAATTTTACATTCTCGCTTTACAACTTTCACCATTAATTGTTCTATAATCCAGACCCTACGTATGGAAAAATACCCTTTATACTTGCAGCAAAACCCGGTTCGATATTTGAATTAAATTAGACCGCCTCGATAATGAATAAATTCACTGTCCTCGGTGTATCCCCATAATAGTTACATAAAGTGTTTTAACCATTACAAGCCAAAACGAGTAAATACCGCACCCAAAGATAGCTTGACTTGTAACTAAATAAAAACCATTAAATTATTTATTGCTTAAATTCGAATTTTTTTTCTAAATTCAATAGTAAATTACTTCGAAGTTCAACAAATCGCATTACATTATTCAGAAATTGTACATTCTAGCGCTCTCTTAAATACACAATTTATTATAATAATTTTAAGTTTTAAGTAACTTTTAGTATATTTAAAGCACATTACAGGTTTTTTGAGCATTGATCATTGATCCTGACGGACATTTAAAAACTTCGGTCGCACTCCCACCTTGTGCAACGAGCCAACCCAAACTGCAAGATAAATAATTAACGTAAATTTCTTCAATCGTATTATTGTGCTTATCCTACTTACATGTTATCAAATTCTGAAGAATTCGTATCAATTCCCAAATAGTTAGATTCGGCGCAAAGCTCTTGCACTGAAACCAGAAAAAATATTTGTGTCGGAGTCAAGTTAAGGCCAGGAAGCCGAGCCATTCCTTTTATGGGACCAGTCAAAGATAACATGGAATGATACGATATCTGCATACCTCCAGAGTGAATTAAAATGTCCATTCGGCTAAAATTTGAAAATACATTGACGGACTGCGGCACGCAACGCATTGCTTTATCGTCAAAGGACTTGGTTATTGAACGTAAAATTTCCTTGGCAATAGAAACTCCAACCGATGCATAATGCAAATATGGCGGTAATCCAGCATTGAAATATGGTATTAATATCACCGATAAGGGCACAACTGAAATTTCAAAACAAATCCTTTTTAAAACAATGCTACATTTATCAGTTTATGAATAAAAACAGACCAATTGAGTGACTCAAGGTATCGTAAAATATAGTCGATACAATCGGATAGGCCCATCTGCAATAATCATCAATAATAAATAATATGCATTAAGTTTTAATGAATTTTTACCTACGCATCATGTGTGTTCGTCCCCATGTTGATTGCGTTGGGAACCAACTTTTTCTTTCTATATATTTCCAGTATATTTTTAAACCAACTATCGGGGTTTATTTGAAGGGAATCAATTTTTTTGACTAATTGTGTTAGATTCGTGAATCCCTCCCAAGGTTGAGACTGTATCTTCAATGCAGATAATTTCACTAGTGCTGCGCCTTTTAATGATGGAGCCCTTTTTAAATGAGCTTTAAGGGATTTAAATATTAATTCCGTCTAAAAAAGCATAAAATAAATATAAATATTCTATTAGCATTGAATAAAATCAACCTACTCGTTTGATAAGATCTTTTAAATCATCCGATGAATGCTTAAGTACATATAAAGCCGAGACGATATCGGGTATTGCCCACATTGTTGCACGTGTGCACACTTCTGCATTTGGAATATCTCTGGGTAAAATTTCCAGTGCTCCCAACAAAAGTATAGAGTTGTGCGCCACTCGAGATGGGTACTTAGTTAGAAATTGACCTAATGCTTTGAGATAGTCCGAATTTCTAACAACAATTGGCCCACTCCAATTTCTCGGAATAAGTAGTGTCCAGTTTAACTGTAATGCAGAATCATAAAAATTAAATCGAGGTTTGACGTATTATGTATATGTATATATATGTACTTACAATTGGATACATTTCCTGCAGGGTTGATATATTATATAGAACTGAGCTATCCCAAAAGCCCCGTCTTGAGTGTTCAACTTGAAGCTACAATTGTAAATTGCTTGTACCATATTATATTGAAAATGTTTCACTTTTAATTTATACCTTATTGAGATCTTTGACGAACATAGTTATAGTGTCCTTCTCGGACATCCGTTGAGCTAATGACAAGTCGTTTGGTAAAAAGCTATCCAAGAGCGCTCCCAGCAGTTTTGGAACACCTTGTTTCACACGATTAGGTGGTGCCTTCGGACTCATCCAGCGAACTTTATTCTAAAATCGATAAGTAATTGATTCCACAATTATCTGTATATTTAACATAGACATTTTAATGCTTCTCAAACAGAGGTTTTGATGTTTTTACTATGGTTGGGCACATGTTACGCATACAAAAAAGATAAGCTTTAAACATTATTGGATTAAAGGAGCTCCGGGAGTACAACTACCCAATTGATCTTTGTGTTGTCCGTCTCAGGTGTAGAGACAGACTTAGGGAAACTTTTAAGGATATTACAAAAATTGAAAAGGATGATAAAACTGGTAAAACACAACACTAATTATAATCCCAAGTTTAAATGTGGTTCAGGTAAAATGCATGTTAACTTACCTCTAGAATGGTAGACGATGTACTTGGGCCACTTATAATAAGAAGAACGTGAGGTCTTCTTCCATAACTTAGATCATAGTATATGTCTACAAGTGGGCTAGGCCCCAGATCATATAACTTAGCTACTAACTGTGCAATTGACGATGGACCTGTTGTACCGATTGTTAAGTATCCTCCGAGGGTATCAAGAACTTCGCCTATAATAGAGGCATTTGTGCTTTGCTTTAAACAACTTTTGTACAAAATACGTAACTTTTCAAATGTTACGTCCATGCTTTCATTTTGCAAAAGATCTGTAATCAAATCGAGGTTAGATATTCGTAAGAAAAGCTCTAATTAAACACAAGTACACTTACTTTGTATTTGCAGATCAACAGATTTTTGAGAGTTACCCATCTCTACGAGATGTGTTAAATTATCATTAAGATCGCTGTGCCAACAACCAAACTTTTTAAATTCTGAGCATGGATCTTTTTCCCAATTAAGTTTCCCATGAATATTCTTAGCCACCATTTCACATATAGGCTCCAAGCATTGAGGGGGAGAGGAAACAGTTGGCGTGCAGCCATCCTGGTCCATGTAACAATCCCTTGGCAATGGCGATGGAGCAGTGCTAATTAAAAACAATATAGGTGATGCAACAAGTAACGTAGTCACAAGTAATGTGGCAGATGTTATTGCCATTTTGTGCACCGCAGCAGACGTGCGCAGCCATACACACGGAGCGCAACATATCCATCCAATGATGTTATTCTAGATGATGCATAATAATTATAATTATTACTTTTGTAAAAGTTAATAATTGATTACCTTATGGTATCGTCCTGCATAATTATCTATGTTTGAACTCTCAATTATTTCAATTTCATCATTTTTTCCAAATTGGCTCGGTCCAACAGATGTTTTAAAGGATAGCTGCTTTTGCAAAAGTGCAGCACTGCTTCCTCCAGAAGGATTCGCTGCAGTAATAACATTGCGGTTGTTGCTTGATCCTACACCATTTTTTCGAAACGCGTTACGCGAAGTTGAGTCTGCTGTCATTGTGCGTAAGTTCTAATAGAAACATAACGCATAAGAAAATTTTGAAAAATAAAAATATATGCGCAATATATTTTTGATAAATCAATATTTGCGCAAAGAGCAACTATATATGGGAGCTGTGTAGAAATACTTCTAACCGAAACACTCTTAACTCTGTTTGTTTTAAACGTACCAGGTCAAAATTGAATATGCATTATATGGACTTTTTTTTGAAATTATTAAAATATCAATTTTTAAACCGTCTAGTCATTTTTTTGAAAACAATTTATACGTCTTAACACTACATTGAAGTTTGCCTAGCAGCTCCAAGAGACAACTGGTTATGCAAGGAAATGCGCAACTTTGGAATTTCTCTGCGCATGACGTCAGATGTGTTACCTTTGTCATGGACTTGATCACATATGCAAGTTTCCTTGTTTTCATGCATATAAAAACAAATTAAGTGTAAAAGTTAGGCGCACCGACTTCGTAATACACTTTTTTTAATTTAAATTCGATTCATTCATAACTTCTTTTTACTTTGTATACTAAAGTTCTTGAAAATTTGAGGTCGAGCTGGGATTAAAAAAATATAAGATCATTACTGAGCGATCGATAAGATAAAAGCCATGTATCTGGAATCATTACAAATGTCACAAAAAATAATAATCGAAATAATTAAATAAAATTTCGGCAATGGTAAATTCATGCAGTGATGACTTTGTTATTCATTGTTCGTATGTCTTTTGAAAAGGGTGCCTGAGCACACATAGTTGACCTTTGAGGAAAACTACTCTTTCGAATTTCTGTCATGCGCAGTGGAATAGCACTCTCAATATCTCACTCAAGGTATTTGTATTCCAGTGTTGGGATACCGACGAATTTAGACGTACATAGTGTTGCAAATGATACACATCAGCTGTTGAGAGTCAAGTTCAAAGGAACTCACTCACTTGGTAATCAATTTTTAAACGAATTTGATTTGTTTTTAGTTTTATTTAATAAAATCTATTTAACAAAACGGTGTTTTTTAAGCAAAAGAGTCTAAATTCAATAAATCATTGGAAAAATGTTAGCAGTATTCATATTTTAATCCAAAAATTGCATATGCAGAAATTTACTCTACATCGGTAAAGCTTTTGAAAAGAATACCGTCCTAGTGAATAGCCTTTTTTTTTAAATTAAATGAATTATTTTGAGATAAATCCTATGACAGAATGCAAATTAGTATACGCACCTTCATTATAAAATTTCTTTTGATATAATTCTCTTCTCTGAATATATGGTTCAGTTACTTAGGAACTATATTAAATACATTTTTAAAATGTTAATAACGGAAAGTTCGAAAATCTTAAGTAATCGGCCCTTTACCGTATAATATAAATGGTGATAAAGGTGGAATTGCAACTAAACTTTAGGAGGAAGAATGATAATTGTGTGCCCCAAAGGACATACACATATGCCCAAGAAAAGTTTAGCAAAAATGTAATCATCATATCGTTTATTTTATTACATAGAAAATAATATACATCTATAAGGCACAGAGCATATTTTGTGCATATTGAGTTTATTTTAAAATTTTGAATTTAAGGCTTTGGCGTACATTTATTTTCTAGATATACTAAATCTATAATATTAAAAATGAAAAACCTTTAGTATGTTCTATAGCGATTTTATTATAATTTGCATTTGAGAAAATTTACTATAAAGAGATTTTAAAAAAGTATTACTTTTGTGTTGAACATTCATAATTACATTTATTTTAAGGTACAAAAATTTTATTGTTATAATTTCAATATTAAAAATTTGGATAACTTGGATTATGTAAAGTTGATGCAAGCATTTTCGTTGACAACCATTAGCGTATATTCTTTTTATTACCTATTTAACTTAAGCTTATTTCTTTGACTTTAAAGACGTATCTTGTGCATTATGACTATCTTTATCGTAGCTTCTAAAGAATGCATCGAACTTGCTAATGTCTCTAGATATACCATAAGAAGACACCATGGATGGAAGGGCTCTGAGGAAACCATGTAATCCGGACGGAATTGGTGGCGTTGGTGGTATAGAATATCCACTTCGATTATACAAAAACGGCATGAGTCCAGTCATGTTTGTATGAAGGGCGAGGACTGATTCTAAGTCACACTCCTGCGCATGTTTTAGAAAATCATTAAACACATTGGTCGGAATCATGCCAAAATGATCGAAAGCTTCAATATAAGTATCCGTATCTCTTTTATATATTTCAATAAAATCTCCCAGTAACTTAGCTACCATGGCTGATCGGGCCTTACTAATGTCTTTTAAGAGATCTGCGTTCCTAAAGAGAATTGGGGGTTTTACTATTCCACCAAATTTAGTTAAAAATTTCAAAATGATTCTCTCATGTATATCCTTTGGTTCCTGAGTAAGCCTCTTTAAAACTGACTCTAAATATAAGCAAAAGACCTGGCGGGCTTGATATAATGTCAATTCAGATCCACCACGAATTTTTTTCATTATTTGATTTCGTAATCTTTTACCCTCTTCTTGTGATTTTTCAATAATTTTCTTTTTCGCAAATGGAATGTCAGAATCCCTTTCCAACGCTCTTTCATATTGTCTCAAACGGTTCTCTTGAGAGTTATCGTCTCTTTTACATCTCGGATCTTTACAATACAAACTAGAGTGCAGTAAAAGATTATAGTTGTGATGTGGCATAGGTGCTTGAAATGATTGGCCTTGAACATGTGGCGTAGAAATAGGAATACCACTTGCTGGGTCTAAAAAATTACCATATCGTTGCATTGTATCCTTCGTTGGAAAAATCCGAACAAAGCCTCCTCGACGGGCATATTGCATTTTGGCATTGCGTACAATTCTTTGGTCTTCTAATGTAAGTATTACAGCCTTTGATTTTTTCTTTGACAATTTTTTAGATTGATTTGCTGTGCTTCCGATTGACGAGTCCATGCTTCGATTACAACTCGAACTACGAAATCGAGACATTTTGTTTTCACTTTGCATCCGCATTTCCGGACTGTATGCTGGAATTCCAACACAAGTCAGTAAATCCGCAATAAGGCATGCTTTTACTTTAGTATCCAATGGACTATCCACACCCATTGAAGGGGAGAGATTAACTTCAAGTAGCCAAGGCTTAAGGCTACTATCGATTAATATATCAAAGCCGTACAACTCAAAGCAGTTGTTAGTGTTGGGCACAAACATTCTACACGCCGACGTAATTGTTTGAGCGCAGGATAGCACAGCTTTAATAATCAAATCTTCAATAGTTAACATCAATACGTCAGTATCACAGCCCTGTAGCTTTAAATGCCTTAAAAGTGCTGATAAGGTCCATTTATGACCGACATCCTCATCCTGTGCATCAGAAGATCGAATATAATCGGAATGATATTTATTTATGCTATAATTGCAGAGATGCATACAAGGATTCCAAAGGTTGTCCACATGACTATCGTAACGTACTGTAGCTATTCTAACAAGACCCTCTTCGTAAAGATATATGATAAGTGGATCGAAGGATGTTACTAATACATAAACCCTTAGATCACACTTATGCCCATCAATACAAAGAGGATCCGCTATATACTTCGAAACTAATACTTGCTCCTCTTGAGGTATCTGATCTGGCTGGAATTAAATTGTTTTCAGTAAAAGTTTATCTTTAAGTGTATACAATTTTACTTACCGTATTAACAATAAATATTCCTCGACCACGACTGGAAGCTGCCGGTTTGACAATCCATGGCCCTCTATGTTTGTTATGAGCCAATATTAAGTCGCGATATTCTTGAGGCAGAATAAATGATTGTGGAACAAAATCATAATGTCTCATTCCTCGCAAATGTTGCATTCGTAAGATGTTCTTGTACAGGCGGTCCTTTCGAGTTATTTCATAAGATCTGTAAAAAGAACAACAGATATTATATGAATAATTTTAAGTTATTGGAGTTATATCTGCTTTGCTCATGTCACTCAAGTAAATAATTCAAATAATCAATTCTGCGCTTTAAGTAAGTAAAATTACCTTGGAAAATGATTCACGCGTTGATAAGGTGCCAAATTTCTTAATGTATCTAGCTTCATATGCACTCCAGTCCATAGTAAATTAAAATTATTGTCTTCGCCAGTTACTTCTGTCAATCCATGCACATTAAACAATTTTCTTAACAATTTTGTTTCCGTATTAATAAATTTATAGGTAATTTCCAGCTTGTATGCTGGCATGTTCGTTCCAAATTCGTCATCAACTTCATCTTCATGTTGCAAATCGGACGTATCGCCATACCGAGTATCTTTAGGAGTCTTCGATTCCAAACCATTTTTTGGGCAGCATCCTTTTTTTTTAATTCCTGCATTATTTTCTTTGCATTCGCTTGTTAAGTCTTCGTTCGTATAAATTAACGTATCACTTGTGGAAATTGACTTGCACCTCGCGGTTAAGGAACTTTTAATTTCTTGCTTTGAAATTTTATTGGAAGTAAACGAACACATTAATTCCAATTGAGTTTTTCTTGGTAAGGAACTTACACTCTCAGTTTTAGAGGGAGCACCATTATTATTAAGGACTTCGTTTTGCTCCGTTATTAAATTAGTTTTCGAATTTGGATCATCTAAAGCTCTTTTCGTTTTTGGATTTAGGATACTCGTGCGAAATACCAAAACAGCATCACGAGAATTAATTTTTCCACTTGTAATCCAATCATTCTCTCTCATTTGATCAAAACTTTCCTTTCTGAAATTAATAAAAAGAATATGATTAATATTTGTTTTTGATTTTATGATGGCTTTTTATGATTTCGCCCACGTGTTTATTTTCAAACATTCTTTTTATGATTTCGATTATGTATTCAAATAATATATTCAATAATTGTTATGTTGGAACTTTTTTTAAATTATTGATTTTGCAAGAAAAGCTAAATTCACTATACAATGGAGCCTCAAAAATAAATAATCGTAACAATGTTGTTTTTTTTTTTTTTAAAATTAGAATTGATATTAAAAAGCAATAAATAAAAATACCCATTAATTTAATTATACTAAAAAAAAACAAAAGTGAAACAAAAATCACATTATAAATTATAAAATTAAGAAATAAAGATATTTTTTCTAAGACAAGAAACACCGGGGAAAAAATAAACGAAGCAATTAGACAAACGCGGAACAAAATATTTAGAAAAGAACCCTTCAATATGCAAAATGCACCAAACCTGCATCTACTTCATAAGAGAAAATATAAGGAACAGCAACAGCGAAAACGAAATCGTGACACAACTTTCCAAGCTCGGTGTGAACAGACTATCCCACCCTCAACCTCCGGTACAAACTACAACTCCATTGAGGCGAAATGGTTGGAATAAAAAGCGATTACGGGCTGCAACTTTAATATATGAAATCCCGGATTTGCGAACAGGTCGAAACCTGTATAAATATGGAAGAAGGAGGATTCTCCATAAATCAAAGCTATAGTCATTAAAGTTCTAAGGAGGAACTTATCCATTTGCTCAAACTATCGTGTCATAATGCTCCTATCAAAAGTTAAATAGGATCAAAAGTTGTTTTTGACTAACCAAATATACTTAAAATTAACAGACGCTATATGGGATTCTTATACTTATCAATCGGTATTAGGTTGGGATTCCTAATGTTTTCACATTTATTTCTCATAGTGCTTGATGTTGATTTATCTCAAGCGGTGGATGTGAAAATATAGCACGCACACCAGCATTGGAATTCAAAATTGTATCCACAACAACCGTCTTGCGGGTCCTTAGATTAAAGGTAACGTGACGTGACTAATAACCGAATTTTTGGCAAGAAATGATAGATATTTATAAACTTTATATCGAATACGTCGATGCACAATCGGCGTCGCAAATGAAACTTCTCATAGCAGATGTAGATGTAATTCCGCCAGGTACCAAACGACGTGGCGATGAAAGTTAACTACGGAAATAAAATCCTCTTGCAAAAGCTGAAGATAAAAAAGCTGATTGCGAACAAGGTACAGAATTCGAATATAATCAAAATCATTTTTGCCAGACCATTATAACAATACATTGAGTGAGTTTACCTCATTAATATCAAATCAATTGGCTAAATTGGTACATGATGAGGGTTCGGTCACCCCATCAATTTACTAGCATTTGGATAAAACATAAACACCCCACACACTTAAAACTTGCTTAATGCAATAACTCCTTACTCGAGCAAGCTAACCATAAAAGCTAAGGTGCTCTCAACGCTTAAAGGGTACGAATCTATGCCCCGTTAATTTAATATATTTAGCAATAATAAATTAAATATTTTATGAATACTTACGAGGTTTCCAGATGGGTTGAACATTGTGAAGAAGGCATAGCAGATTCTGTAAGAGTTAACATAATTTTTAAGATACAACTCCTGTACTAAGTTTATAAAGTAGATTTATTTGGATCGTAAATTGTAATCAATTGAACTCCAAAGCGATTATTCTATTTTATAAGTTAAAAGAACAAAAATAAAAAGTGCGGTTTTTTTGTTGTTGTTATTTAATCCTAATGCAATGCAAATTCGTTGGGGAATCAAGATTCCTCAAAAGATTCAAGATTATCAATATACATACATTTGTGATGTATAACATCTTGTCACCCCATTTTGACTGATTATTTAATTAAATAATTTCAACTTTTCAGATTTTTTTTCAATTTGCGAGAAAACAAAATTATTGGCATAATATGTAGTTGCCATATGACATTTCATTTTCATTCAATAATAAATGGATGGCAATACATTTTTAGGAACACGTGAAGATTATTCAGATTTTTAAGCAATCGTGCGCTACTTGCACTTGATCAGATGTGAGCAGCCGTGCTTTTATCGATTTTGTTTCAAAATTAACAATGATTTTTATAAAAAGTTATTGTTATGATGAGAAAAAATATCAAAACAAGGTTGACCAGTGGCTTCTTATGGATAGGCCACTAATACATCATAGAGCAGAGACTTAAATCTAATTTGTATTGTGTTTCGTTATCATCATACCCTAATGCACAAGATTGTACTAAAGATCGGTTGTGTAGGAGATCGCATATGGTAAAGCCTGTACGTGTATCCTCGCACTGCTGCCTTTATTTAAGCGGCATTACAAACACAAATGGACTTTTAGCAGCTATGGCGTTGCGTATGCCTACGAATGTGGGTAAACTTTTATAAACCGGATTTGGTGGGGATAACTTGAAAGACAAACCAAATACAATGCATTTTGAGCAAAACTAACATTTTTTAATCGGTGCATATCGGAATCTATATGATTTAGTTGACCAACTCTTTTCAAACTTGATTTCGATTTTTTGTAGCTTCCTATGGGAGCTATATTATTATTTCAAACAACTAAAATAATTTGCATCCCGTAGGATAAGTTTCTTTGCGAAAAGTTGCTTGCTTAAACGTTCATACAGATCAACGGTGATTTAAAACTTGTCTAGTTACTTTAATAATTCTTTAGGAATTTTTGGGGTTCTCCGACTTTTTGCTAAGGATGTGAAATATATTTTCTTCTCGCACAAACTTAATATACCCTTTGTACCATTTGGAAAGATACTTCATTATTGTCAAATAATCTTATTTTATTGAAAATTTCGAGGCGAATGTCTTATACAAAGTGTATTTGGTTTTTAATCAAATCAACATAAATTGAGGTATTTTCAAGCCATTTTACCAAAGAAAAAAAATACTTTGATATGATGATTCCAAACAGATGAAAGATGTACAGGATATTACACTGTCGGGCAAAAAATCTCGATGCTACTGCAATTTCCATCCAATGTGTTTAATCAAAGCATACTCTGTACTCAATTTTATAATATTAAAACCTTATCTAGCTTATCGAGTAGTCGGCCTCAAAAAGGTGATAGGATATGATTATTTTTATTTGAAATGAGCAGTAAAATATTGAATTAAATAAATCAAGCATATGTATGTAATTAGAGCACAAGAGACACTTATTCATTTTGGTATTGGAACTACTCATAATTTTCTTTTGAATACAATAAATAAGGTTTACGGACGATTTTAGCAAGATCTACAACAAGGTAAAAGGCGGGAGCACTCCGGATGAAATAGCCCAATATGTTTTGCAGAGGGGTAAGTGAAGTTTTTTTTATTTTGTTTATTCAAAATAAATGTTATTTTATTTATACATACCCTGGTGACTTTTAAAGCGTTAAAAAACAAAAATAAACATAAATTCAAAATTTTCCATTCCTTGTATTTAGTCATCTTACAACTTATGATCAGATCAGTTGTGGTTTTTTTTACATTATTACGATATTTTTAAATCGTTTAATTAATACAAAATTTATATTTAACTTAAAATAAGCAGCATAACATATAATACAATATTTATATCAAATTGAAAATTAGATTACAGTTTTATAAGCAATAAAACTATTTTAACATATTTTTTATATTTATGCATATCAGAATATTATATGCATATTACAATAGAAAAATCTTAAAAATACGTAAATCAATTATTCAATCCATCCTCTGTTTGATTCGACAGAATCTTGATTGTTTGGATAATATGATGAGGAGCCAGTTGCATGAAAATTGTTGCTATTACTTTCAGCCCTCTGTAAGTATTGTTGTCCAGGTGGGAGCATCATCTGATTATAATGTGGGTATTCGCTACGAGCCATAGTTTCAGAAGCAAAGTTTCCATTAGTGTTCATGTTACTTATCATAAAAGGATTGGAAAAGTTACTACTAAAATTTTGTCCACGTGTTGTGTTTTGCATCTGCGAACGTGGCTGTACAATGGAATACTGGGAATTTGTCACCGTATCGTTGTAGGGCATGGCATGGTAAGTGATTTCAGAGGAAGCTGTAGTGTTGCTTTGGGCCACATTTGCGGTTCTAAGTGACTTCTCAGCAAAAGCTTTTCGATTATTCAAGTTTTCTGGAACTACTTTGTTTTTGTTTTCTTCTATTAAAGAGTAAACTTGTATAATTTGTTGAAGTTGGTTATGATCCAAGTTCGTTTTTCCTTGAGAAATTAACGAAGAAGCTAGTTTGGCAGCAAGCTCCGTTTTATCAATGTTATCAATTCTCTCCTTATGGTTCATTTTAACTGCATTTTGAAAAGACAACTCGATTGGCCTGCTAGTCTTTTTTATTTTGATAGCGTACTTAAGCAAGACATCCGTGCAGTGAATTGCTTTATTCAAAATGCGTTCTTTTGCGGGTTCTAAAAGCTTCGAAAGTACTAATCCGGTAAATTTTTCTTTTGCTGTTTCCAAAATTGTACAATTCTCATTGGTCAGCACCGATTCGTTTAATTTATTCGGATTTAATTTATCAATTTGCAAAGCTTTAGCCAACATTTCTGTTATGTAAGGGCCCAAACTACCCAAATACTCCTCCAGTGCAGCCAAGAGACGAAGAACGTGTATTACATTTATATTTGATCTACTATATGATTGTTCATTTTGTTCGCTATGAACTTCCATATCTTCTTCCACATTTGGCACATTGGAAGCGGCAGTAATTTTTTCATTGCATGAAGTATTTAAGCTCACCTGTACATGATATTTAGGGTTGCTTAGTTCCGTATTTGTCATTGGCAAACATAGTCTTTCTCGACACTCAATTTTAATAATCTCAACTTCTTCATTATACAATTCTTTGAGACGGGCATTAAAAAAAACAATCCATTCGTTTTGGTAATTGTACGTTTTATGGTTAATTCCAGCTGCAATTAGCTCATCTTTACGTCGCTTCCAAAACTTCTGCCACTCTGATTCGTAAGATGGGTGCTCTTCAGGATCAGAGCTATAAAGATCAAATTTTAGGTTAAGTTCTCGCACTTTTTGATCAACCAAATGGCGATAGGCTTGCCAAATATCGCCATCTCTTAATGGTGATAGGGATTTGCGTTCAACGTTCCATTTGGATTTCTCTGAAGCGGCTAGGCCAGGGCTACTTGTGCGAGATTTCTTTCTTTCAAATGATTTAGATCTTGATCTTTCGCGTTTTGAGTCTCTGGACTTGTTTTGATTCGTGACGTTTTTAGTTTCGCTCAAGAATTTTTCAACTAAGCGTTTATGTGTTTCGTTATCAATAGTTTTGTTGTGACAAAAGTTATCGACATTTTTGTAAGTAGAAGAGTTTGAAATATGTTTATTTGCTCCAAATGCTACATTGCCACTTATGTCATGCGGCTGACCAAACCCAACGAAAGAATTATCATGATTTTTAGAGTGATTTGGTCGGTAGTTTTTTCTGTTTTCAATAAGAATGTCGACATCTTTTGAATCAATTACATGGTTAAATGCCGGTCCATGCATCTCTGAAGCATGTCGACGATTAAAAACTTTTGCAAATATCTCCTGTCTACTTTTATTAAAATTGTACTCATAGCAAAGGAATGGAGTTTCCCGCCCGTGATGCTTCTCAATTGCTTCAGCCAGCTTATCCAAAATAGGCATCATTACGTTTATAACTTCATGCTCGGGTACGTTTGACATATATTGCCGGTATTGTCGCATTGCTGTGGGAAAATGCTTTTCACAATATTTAAGGCGGTGGCTATAGCCCATTAAGTGCTTCTGCATGTTGGTCTCATTTAGTAATATTTCACACAAACTGCACTCAAACCGACAGTTTTTATCATTTATATGTCTTACTATTTTAACCACGTATTCGACTCCAATTAATCCAGTTATATCGTCACAACAATCGGTTGAATCAAAAGCTGCTTTATTTGACTGAACAATTTTTGTATTGGTTTGTGTACGATTACTTTTTCCAAACTTTTGCCTCAGACTTTGGAGGGGACTGAATTCAGTAAAAACATGGGATACTTCAGATGTGCCTTTATCTTCTAGATTTATGATTTCGCCTTGATTGTCGTTCGCTGATGTTGATTTGGCAAACATTTTTTGCTTAGATGCATCTTTTGTGGTTGTGGTGGGTTCTTTCTTATTTGTGTTTAATTCAGGTTTATCGGTACGTAGTTTTGAAATGGGAACACATGCTATTAAATGTCTGGAGTTGCTTTTTGATAATGGGTTCTTAACTATATTTGAAACTTTTGGATTCAGTATTACATCCTTCGATTTGGTGTTCAGTTCTTTTAATTGATCTATTTCAGACATTTGATTTTTTTCATCAATAGCAATTTCTGGTAATATTGAATCGTCTTTAATCAATATCTCCTGTGAGTGCAACACTGGCTCTTGTTTTATTTTTGACAATACATTGGCGTTTGTTGATGATTGTAGCAATTTTATTTTCACTTGTTTTGGCATTGTCGCCGCAACGACTGGAATAGTACTATTACTTTTCTGTTGAATAAACGCCTTTTTGAAAGGGTATTCTACTTCTGTTGATGTTTTTGCAGATGATAATTCTTTTTCATGATTTAAGGAATTACGATTTGGACTAAGGCTTGCTGTAGTTTCGATATTAGAATGATTGCTGGTATATTCCTTGGAAGTGCTTTCTGGTGTTAAGTCGGTTGTCGATTTCACAACTGCTATTGAATTGTTTGAGGCCAATTTTTTATCAATTGATAATGGTTTCTTTCCAACTAGATTCTTGCTTGGTACATTGGATAGTTGTGCTTTTTGCTTTTGCAAACCTTTTCCAGCCAAAGGTTTAAGAGTTTGCGTGCTCGTTCGTAAGACTTTAGTTTCTGCATTACTTTGATTGGGCTCAGTGACTTCTTCCTTTGGAAGATGTACTTGTTTGACCGATGCCGCATTGGAAAGATGCTTTCTACCATTAAGGTGACTAAACAAGTTCTTAACTCCAAACTGAACGACGTTGCATATATTGCAGTGGTACTTTGTTTTTGAAAAGTCATTACAGACAACTAGATTTTCCCATTTCCCAACCGATAATCTGCGAAACACAACACGTAAAGTCTCATGTAAGGACAAATTTGGTAGCACTTTTAAAAACGCTTGGTAATCCATGATGTCCTTGCTATCTGAACTGTTGGTTCCCATATTATGGCTCGTTTTACTAATGTTTTTTTTTTTAATATGATATTATTTTGTCGCTTCAGTTTATCGTTCGTTCTAGCATATCCTGCTATTTAATTTTTCGCAATTTTATACTGCTTTGGTGGCAATTATTAAGTTTTGAATTTCTATAAAATTGAAGGAAAAAAAAACTTTTATATGAAATACTTAAAAAGAACGCCACCTTAAGCATTTACATATATAATTTGAGAAAAACTTTTTTTTTTTTTAAACGTCAAATAATTCATATAAATTTAGCAGAAAAGTGAAACAGGCCACTTTTAAACTCGGCAACCTCCAAATATAGTAGACGATCTACCCAATATGTACACTTCTTTAATTGTATGATTTTAATCCAAACTAAAGATTTTTGCAACTGATTGATGTCTGAGAGCTGCATTAAATAATCAACTGACGAAAAAATAAATCGAATGAATTTTCTCGAGATAGTAGAGAGATAAAGGAAACAATCTTAGCGATTTTGACGCACACACAAAAACATTTTTAATAAAGTTAATAATATAATCGTCTGACTATATTATATAAATTCAATGAGAGCAATTGATGAAAATATAAGGTTTATTATTCAATTGATACACGATGCTATTTGGGAGTTAACTATCTGTGCTCTGGACAACGAAAACACCAAAATGCCATCTATGTTGGTATTACCTCTTTGCGTAGTCTTAGCACTTGTTTACCTTATTGAATGAAATTCGATAAGATAATGATTTTCTTGCTAAACAGGATAATAAAAATATTACCTAAAAACGAAAAATTGGTTTTGATGAAAGTGAAAACACCAAACCAAATCTTAGAATTGCTTTCCGAAGCCGAAGCTTAGAGAAAGAAACCGGTTGACTATATAATGCAGCTGAATTTCAACAGTAGACGAAAAATCGAATTAAAGGCGATTATATCGTAACCAAATTTGGCCTTCTTAAGCAATAAACCGCATTACATAGTCACAAATATTATATGTCCAAGAATAAAACACTGAAATGGATCATGTAACCAGTGCTTTGTGACAAATTTACTACATTTTTCGAAAACGATTCTACTGCGAGATATAGCAGACTTAGATTTCAAGTATAATCAATATTATACTATTTTTTTATGTTTGAAAATAAAAAATGGTTAATTAAACTTGACTGTATATGCAGAGTTAAAACAAATGCAATTAAGTATAGGAGTTCTGTGTGCTACCCGTTTCAACCGCGGCACAGTCAGCACATGCACATTTTCACAATGCTTGATTGTCGCTCTCGCGCTTTTTTGCGCTTGTGCCTACCGCACAATATCGTATCTTACTTATACAAAGATATATTTGCTAAAGCTGCATTTTTGCGCGTTGTTCGCACCACGAATGCTCCTGCTGGGCTGAATGAAAACGCCTCGAAATCGATGCGAACTCTTAACTCTCTAGAACATTAAGTCCTCCAAAGGCATGAAGTTTATATATGTGTAGAAAACAGAAGCAAATCTGATTTGTCAAATTGGAAAATAAAATATATTGCATAGTTCAAGTTGCGTGCGAAGTTAAAATCCTGTGAAAAATTTACTATCATTTAGGACCATGCAGCTGGTAAATATTATATTTATTTTTTACATTTTCTCAATGGAAAATCAGATTATTTAATATTCACAACAATTCAGTTTCATTTTAAAAAATTTCGTTTACATTTTCTAGGTTTATCTTAAAATACATATATTCAATTTTTCGCGTGTTAAAAAAAGTATAGTATATAATGAACTTACCCGCCACAAGTATTTGCCTTCCAAGGTATTCGGAAAAGAAAGTATTTTTGGTTGGTCTAAAAGGGTAACAGAAGAGCGCATAAGAATGTAAAGTAAATGTATGTAAAGCGTAAATAAAAATAAAATTAAAAGCACATTTAAAACATATTTGTATTTGCCGAAGACTTTTAAGAATATTATTACGTTTTGGACGCTGTAGTTATCAAAAAAGCTATATGTGATGATGATATTAAGCATCGCTCTAATGTTGGTTGGAGGAAGTGACTAGAAAATGCCACGAATATGAGGGGCAAGCTTTATGTAACAATTGTCACTTCATTTGGCGCAACCTACGCATTCGAAAGATGGCAATCCGTACCTTAGAAGACGCATAAACGAATCCCAAAATGTGTAAACAAGAGTTGTCATAACGATTATTAGTAAATAGTACACATTTTCTGTAATTAATATTAATATCAATCTGTTTAGCTCGAAAACGGTTTAGTTTGCCTAAATTTTATCAACTGCAAAAAATATTATTAGTCGTGGGGTTTTTATGTATTAATGTTCTAAGACTTTGGACTGAATTGATCTTAGGGGAGCAAGGAGCATAGGAACAAGCCGCACCCACATGAAACATATACGATACAGTTCTAACAATAGATAGAACTGACGATACATTGAAACCGATTTTTGTAAAATTCAAAACACACCTCAAGCAAGTCCCAAATACATTTCGAATGTCTTAAATTCAGGTGTGTGGTAGGAAACATTGTAAATCGATTGCGCCGCTAAAATTTGAAGGTATATTTAATGGGAACACATTGAATCTTCTTATCAAATTGATGCCGAAATTATGTAGTCAAATATTAAAATAGTTAATAGTCCACGTAGGCTTCGCGCATTCAAGTCAAGATAATACATGGTTAAGCTGTAAGCGTCGAAACTCTACTGAGAGGATGTCGACATGAATCCATAAAGCTACAGGTTTATGGTATAATTAAACCTAAATTGAAGCCAAACGCGCATTCCAGCACATACGTAGCAACAGCTAAGAATTTTATATCAAAACATAAAAAATATATGTTTCCAGATCTACTGTGTGTGTGTTAAAGATTCTTAGATTACGAGTATTTCGTACATCTCTCATATAAATTATACATTAGAAAGGCTACGACCGTATATATGCAATAGTCTTTCCATTTCTTATTCACTTTCTAGTAATAGAGCCGCATCACAGGAAATATGTTTGAACTAAATTGCTGCGATTATGGCAGAGTGGAATTTATTTTGATTCATACTTTAGGAAAGTACAAATCGATCGAAAAGGTGCAAATAGGGCCAAGTACCAGAAAGAAACTCTTGCTGGACAGAATACGATTCGTGGATTTTCATGTGCAGGCGCATTTCCGCCTACTCGGGGGTTGCATAGAACTGGTGTCACCATTGCCGGCATTGTTTAGTCATCAGGCGACAAATTCGCTGCCAAAGTGAAAGAACACACCATCAATTAAACGGGGGGAAAAACGTACAAAAAAGGCAACACGAACGAAGTCACCAACTAGCAATCAACATACCGTAGAGGACATTCATTGCAAATGTAGCGATATTGCAGATTTAACACACTTGCCGCTTAAGAAATGTGGGACAGAGGGACGATTGCACATTATAAATGTGTGTTCACTGATTAGTGCTTGCCATAGTCATTTTAATATATTAGTAAATATTGATAAAATATGAATAGAAAATGCTTAAATATGAGTCAATACAGACAGATGGGTTATACTATCATACTCATACTGCTTCCATACAAGGAATATGTTAATAAATATTTTGCTTTCAGCTTGGCTATCTATGTATGAATACATACATATACATATGTATTAAATTCTTGCACGTTTTGTATGAAGTTTATTGATTTTTTCTGTTTTTTTTTTTTGACAAGAACATTGATTTTATGCAGGGGGGCGGGGGAGAGAAAAAACCACAATTACAACTTTCAAATAAGAGCTTTAGCTGCAACAAATAATAGCGAAAATGTACATTTCGACTTACCAAAAAGGGGAATCAATATAAAGACAGTAATCCACGAAAAAAAAACACCGGCATGTAAGATATTGATACACTAGCAGATTTTGTCTAATTTTATCTTGCACATTAAATGAACCAAAAGTTGCACTTATAATTTGTATTATCTTAAAATTGATTTACAAGAATTTAATTTGTCGAAATTTGGGACTTGTGTCAAACATTTCATCAATATTGATGCCCTGCTAACTATTCTATTACTTGTAAAACTTTTATTAAAACTATCGTGGATGACACCCGATAATGCTATCGAACCAACCAATCGGAGTTGGCAACATATCGATTTAAAAACATTCAAAACTATTAAACTCACAAAACAAAATTAAAATTTAATAACAATTTTTTTTTAACTATAATACTAATGGTCTGATCATATTTGCTATTAACATGAATTGAAAAGGAAAATTCATTGTACTTGAAATAGCTCTTTCAGTGTTGCATAAGACTCTTTGAATTACTTAGCTGCCCTGGATCGCGTATTTTTGCAGCGAGTTAGCAGCATCACAATTTGACATGAGTTTCATTTTTGTCTTGATATGAGTATTCTTCTAATTTGTTAGACATATTTTAATCAGAATAAAGATTTGCAATCGAATAACGTAAATATAATTTACATATACATTTAAAAAATGGATGTTTCGGGAAACAACCGGTATGAAATATTGTTCATGGATGATGATGCTCTCGCCGCCGCCATGACATCGGATGTTGGTGCGACCAAAAAGAGATCAGAAGACCTAAATGCAAAAAAGAAAACCATTAGCAAGACAGAAAAAGAAAACAAGCCAAGCGTTCTCAATAAAAATACCGCAGTTGCTACAGCAGGGAACCTAAAGGGAAAATCAACTGTCGCGACAACTGCAGAAAATGTTAAAAATCAAGGAAAAACTGGCGTCACTTTTGGTAACAAGAATTTGGCTAATGGAAATGTGCACAAGGAAAAGACTACAAACAAAAATTTTGGGCGTGCCACTGGTGGTGAGAATCGCAACGCGGAATACGGCAACGAAGTTCCAAATCAGAGGCAATTTAGAGAACGGGATGGGCGCGGACCGTCACGTTTTCGCAATGGCGAAAAATTAGGAAAACGTGAATTTGATCGTCAGTCTGGCTCAGATAAAACTGGTAAGTTGTTCGGCAACTGCGCGCAGTTACAATAGAAATTTACAAATTACTAAGAAATTGTATTTTTGCATTTCATTAAGGCATTAAACCTATTGATAAACGTGAAGGAGGTGGCGCACACAATTGGGGCTCTGCAAAACAAGATATCGAGGACATAAACAAAACCGGCGATGCTGCACCTCAAACGGACAAAGAAGACTCATCAAACGAGCAAGCAGTGGATACGACCAACAGCTTGGAGGAAGATGAGTCCAAGCTAATGACTTTGGACGAATGGAAAGCTCTACGGGAACAACGATCAAAGCCAAATTATAATCTGCGTAAAGCTGGCGAAGGTGTTGATAATTCGGAATGGAAGAAAATGGTCGTGCTTAACAAGAAAAAGGAAGTTGAGAGTGAAGAAGACTTTGAATATGATCCATCAATGTATCCCCAGCGTGTTGGTCGCCTTCAGCGCGTCGTAGATATTCAGTTTAACTTCAATGACGGCCGCCGCGGTGGTTTCCGCAAGGGTCCACGGCCAATTGCACGCGATGGCCCACGTGCTGAATTCGGTGGAAATGGTTTTGAACGTACTACTGTTGCCAACAAGTTTGGTGACAAACGTCGCAGCGGCGGTGCGAAGCCCTTAAAAGTCGATGATGAAAAACAATTTCCTACGCTTTCGTAAGGAACTGAACTCTCCTGCCTGCTGATTAAAACATTTTTGATTAAATACAAACATTTTCATTCTTATAATAACATCGTATTATATATAGTTTACAGCCATTCCTAAAATTTTACCAGATTTTGAAGTCCCAGCTCAAAAATTCCTTGAATCATATGCATTTGAATGAACTATTAAGAATAGTTTGAAGCATGTATACAAAAAACAAATATACATTAAAAAGCCTTATCAAATTGTTGTTTGCTGGTATTGGGAGTTGTGGTTGTTCTCCATTTCCTGTGAATAAAAAATGCCGCCTGTTGGTGTCATAAAGTGCTTTGGAGCTAATTTTATTGCGAATATGTCATCAAACGTATATTATGCGTATCCCACTCAAGGTGGAGTAGAGATTGAAAGGTCACAATTTATTATTAATAAATTCGAATGAAACAATCATTATATTCTTAAGGTGTTCTATTTAATGTCTTAATAATATTGCTTAATTCAGTGGAGCGGTAAACTTTTCTTGTTGGTTTTTTTTTAGAATTGTCATCATTGTCATTGCTTTTCAAATGAGTCTGAATGGATAAGTAATTATTAATTAAAATTATTCTTGTATAACATTAAAAAATGTTGCGGACTTACTAAAAAGTGCTGATACTCTGGCGAAATCGATTCCAATAGCAATATTCGATCTTCTATGTTCTTAATCCTTTGGAGAACACTTTCGTTGTCAGTTTCATCAAAATTTAAATGTTCCTCTATTGTGTTTAAGCGAATTTTCAGCAATTGAGAACTGTCTTCTGCTTGCTTAGCATCCATCGTCTCATTTAAAGCCATTAGTTTGGTTAGCTCAAGCATATAGTTGGGTCTTATTTGAGGTCCTGCACTGTTATCAATACGCCGCACTAAGCAAATAGAGCATTAGAAGGATTTGCTATAATTATTTTATAGTTTTTGCAAACAATCTCACTCAAACCTTTTAAATGACAATTGGAGTGATCCTGCTTTACGATTATACTTTGTGTACGGGCGCAAGAGTCATTTATTTCCATATTACTTTTACCCTCAGCGGACTGCATAAAGTCGGCCAGATTATTCCTATTTATTTCAGTACGTTTTCTCTTTACAAAACAGGAGACTCGTCTAATTAATTCATCATCGGCGACTGCTATTTGCACAAGTTTCTCGGGAATATGCTCGGTACTATTGTCGAGTTTACATGAAGTAAAATTAAAGATCTTGCTAGCTTGCGCTGTGGATTTGTGCGCACCTGTAAAATAAAACACGGTATGTATAATTTGATTTTAAACAAATCATTTTATGCGTGTACAAAAAATAGTAACATGTATATAAGAAATTGCACATAATTTATGCCTATAAAAAGTAAGTTAACTCTTACTGGGCCAAGGGCATTCTTTATTTTGCTTCCATTGTGGCACATCTCCGTCTGCGTATATTTCCTTTTTCCAAATGGGTACACGAGCCTTTAAATGATCTATTGCAAAGGCCACAGATTCCAAAGCCGCTGCACGATGCGGAGAAGAAGTTGCAATGATTACACTAGCTTCACATGTCGGCACTAAGCCAAGTCGATGGTATATAACAATGTGCCTAATGCTTGTCCATTGAGTCCGTATGTCAGAGCAGATTTTGTTTATTTCCTTAAGAGCCATACTTTCGTATGCCTCGTATTCCAATGAAATCACCTGAAGTTAACGATCAAGTAAACAATTACATTGCATATCGTGTGAAGTGTTATTAAGATAAGATGTATACCGATTTTCCTTCGAAATTGTTGCGTGTTGTACCAATAAAAATGGAGTGCGCACCACATTCTTCATCGCCAAGAAGTTTGTTAACTTTTTCGACGCTTAATGCCTCCTTAGTGAGCTTTATGTGATTCATGTTGCACAAAATCTTTATCCACCACTGATAGGCGGTATAAGAGCTATTTCGTCTCCCTCTTGTAAACGAATTTCTTGGTCCAGATCCTGAATATAGCTTTCGTTATGGGCTAAGATTAACGATTCTTGAATAGACTGCAAATTAAAGTGTTTGCCTATAATTGCAAATTCAATTAAAATATAAATAATAAAGCTAGTTGGTTTTAATTTCCGTACACAGTTGACAAAGCAAATCCGATGCACTAATCACGGCAGTAGAAACAGTAAAACTTGCTCTTGTTGCTTTTGCCAATTCACGTGTTGTAGCAAAAAATAAGATTTCTATATTTATTTTCGAATTGCACATGATTTACGCTTCATTTTCTTGCAAGTAATGGAACGAATGATAACATTCACGAGCGGCTTATCGATAGAAATAGTGTTGAAAAAGTTTTACCGACACTTAATAATAGTGTTAAGTTATGTCCATAGTTTAACATATTGTGATGAAAAGAACAACTTATGCATCTAATCACTTGTTCTTACTCATTTGTTTACTATCACTGGCTTGTTCAAACGACGCGCGAATTTGATTTGTTGCAATTCGAAACCATTAACAATGTAATGGTCAAGTTCATAGATGCATGGTGCAAGAGTACTCTTTATAAAATAAGCTAAAGATATATTTTGTTCCTACTGTTTCTTTTCTTGATATTTGTTCACTCTATATTAGTTTCTTCATTATATTCAATTTTGCAGATTTACAATTAAGAAATTATAATTATGTCGTGTAAAGGTTTTGTAGTATTTATAAAGTTATAAATTTAGAAAAAAAAGTTAATCAAGAAAACAGTAAATGGAATTGAATTTGTTTGCAATTGGAATATGCGAATTACTGTTTATGAAGGCATATAAGGCTTGTAATTTTTATTGACTTTGTCTACAGTCCTGTTAAATTGGAAATTAAATTTACCACCTCAGGAGAATGCTTAAGAAGACATTGCTACGCTTCTTTAAGATTCCTTTGGATAATGCTAAACTTATTTTTTGTCCAATATATGGCAGTTGCATCTGCAAAGTTTGGGTTTTATATTGACTATGCATTGAAATATTATGCATGTTGAAAGATTTTATAAATAATAGGTCTTCAAACGAAAGACTAGGGGTATTGAGTTTTTGCATTGCAAATTACGTTTTTTCACCAAATGGGCGTTAATGCTTGATTTCAATATAAGCTCCAAAAATTTTTGAAAGCCCACACAAAGGACGACAATTTGCCGGAGAGTCGAGAGAGGTTTGCCTGGTTTCCATTTTTGTAGCAAATAGATAGAATGCAATTATAAGAAAAGATGTTTAGTAAAGAATCGGGTCCTTGTTCACTCGTAGTAGTAAAAATTTTGTTACAAAAAAAAACCTGTCACATTAAATAGTAGGTTTAGTATTTTAATAATCATCAACATTTGATTTTTATTTTTTTGCTATAAAATGCTTCCAAATTAGGTGATACATTTATAGCATCAATTTGATTTCATTAAATTTTCAGTAAAATGAATCGGCCGTATTGCCTAAAATTGTTGCTAATCAAAAAGTGGTGCGACGACAAGTCCGATTAGTTATCGATTTTTCTGTGCTCTTTACGAGCTACTTTTGTTTTATGAACTATCAACGATTAAGTTCAGTTCATTCGATTGCAGCAGCCTATGAAATATTTTTGCACACAAAGAGGGAGCCCTGAACAGCGTAAAAATACGTATTTATAGTGCATGGTTGTCTAAATAATTAACCTTCAAAATTCCACAATGAAAACACGGTTTAATAACTACGATATTATTTGTGGTGTGGCTGAATTAAAAAGGTAAATCACAATTCTGCTTAGAAGCTAGTGATTCCAAAAGTCCATTGCTGTTTAATATACGCACTACATTTATAGGTTGATCGGCTTACGTGTGAATCAAATATATGACATAGATAACAAGACGTATCTATTTCGTCTTCATGGTGGAGGGGACACTGAGAAAACAACACTTCTAATTGAGTCTGGAACTCGATTTCACACTACGGCATTCGAATGGCCAAAAAATGTGGCACCTTCAGGCTTCAGCATGAAGTTGAGAAAACACTTAAAAAACAAACGGCTGGAGAACATTCAGCAACTAGGTTCAGATCGTATAGTGGATTTCCAGTTTGGTGGTGGCATAGCTAGCTATCATGTTATTTTGGAACTTTACGATCGCGGTAACTTGATTTTAACGGACCACGAACTTACAATTCTTTACATTCTAAGGCCGCACACGGAAGGCGAAGAAATTCGTTTTGCTGTTCGTGAGAAATATCCCATGGATCGTGCGCAAAAGGCAAAGAATATAGTTACGACGGAAGAAATACGAAATATTTTGAATAACGCAAAGGAAGGAGACAGCCTTAAACGAATTTTAATGTCTGTTTTGGATTGTGGACCCGCACTCATAGAGCACCTTCTTCTCGTGCATGGCTTGAATAACCGCGTAGTTAAAGTTTTAAATAAAACGGAGGAGGAGCAAGAAGAAACCCAACCCAAGCAAAACGTAAAAAAAAATTGGCGTAAAAAGCAAAGTAGCGCAGTAGATACGAATCCTTTTGAAATCGAAAAAGATCTTACACCGTTGATGAATTTGATCGAGGTAAGTGGCTTTTGAAGTAAAAAAAAAAAATGTGCGTAAAGACAAATACAATTTTAGGATGCGCATAGGCTGGTGGCTGAAGCCTTAAAAGGTGACGGCAAAGGTTACATTATCCAAGTTGAGGAGAAAAAACCCGTAGACACCGAGAAAGATGAAATTTTCTATAGAAATGTTGAATTTCATCCGTGCCTTATGGCTCAATTTAAGGGCCAACCATATGCGACATTTAATACATTTATGGCAGCAGTTGATGAGTTCTTTTCTACACAAGAATCGCAAAAAATTGATATGAAAACTTTGCAACAAGAACGAGACGCGTTAAAAAAGCTGTCGAATGTTAAAAAAGATCATGCTAAGCGTCTAGAAGAACTCAACAAAGTTCAAGATATAGACAAGCGAAAGGCCGAGCTAATTACTTGTAATCAAGCCTTAGTGGATAAAGCTATATTAGCCGTGCAGTCGGCTATTGCAAGCCAACTCTCTTGGCCAGATATACATGAATTGGTGAAAGAAGCCCAAGCAAGTGGCGATGCAGTTGCAAATTGTATTAAACAGCTGAAGCTTGAGACGAATCATATTTCACTTATACTTACTGATCCATACAATAACACTTATGATGATAATGAAGCTGATGCCATTGAAGATCGCGTTACTGTAGATGTGGATTTGGCCTTATCCGCTTGGGCAAATGCACGTAGATATTATGACATGAAGCGATCAGCTGCAAAAAAGGAGCAAAAAACTGTTGATGCTTCACAAAAAGCTCTCAAATCAGCCGAACGTAAAACACAACAAACTCTTAAGGAAGTCCGTACAATATCTACAATTGCCAAAGCACGAAAAGTGTTTTGGTTTGAAAAGTTTTATTGGTTTATTAGTTCAGAAAATTATCTTGTAATTGGAGGACGAGATGCGCAACAAAATGAATTGATTGTTAAAAGGTATAAATGGTCTAATAATAGCATATTACTCAATAATATTAAGTATTTATTTTAGGTATATGCGTCCAAAGGATATATATGTGCATGCTGAAATACAAGGCGCCTCCAGTGTTATTGTACGAAATCCATCTGGGGAAGAAATACCTCCCAAAACTTTACTGGAAGCTGGCACTATGGCGATTTCATATAGCGTTGCGTGGGATGCAAAAGTTGTAACAAATGCCTATTGGGTGCATAGCGATCAAGTAAGTAAGCAAGCACCTACAGGAGAATATTTGGGCACGGGAAGCTTTATGGTCCGCGGAAAAAAAAACTTTCTACCATCTTGCCATTTAATAATGGGCCTTAGTTTGTTGTTTAAACTTGAAGAAAGCTTTGTGCAACGTCATTTAGGCGAGCGTAAAGTGCGGAGCACCGACAATGACGAAGAGCTGGAAACTAACGAGTATAAAATGAATGAAATTTTGGATCCAATTAGTGAGGAGGATCACACTGAAGCTGGACTTATCGGTACCGAGGACGATTCAAGCAGTTCCCAAATTGGCTTTCCAGATACCGAAGTTAAAATTGAACATGATACAGGTCTTATTACTGTCAGAACGGATTCTTTAGTTGAAGACAATACTCGTGATATCTTAATTAAGAAAAGTACTGAAAATTCCGATAATGTGGAAACGACTATAATTAATGCTGTACAGAGCCGCAAAAAGCAACAACAAAATGCTAAAAAAAGAAAAGAGAAGGAACGACAAAATAAATCCGATAATAAAGTAGCCGAAACAAAAATATCTGAAAGTGATCAAAAATCGTCTCAATTTAAACGCGGCCAAAAAGGGAAATTGAAAAAGATGAAATCCAAGTACAAAGACCAAGATGACGAAGAGCGGGAAATGCGAATGATGATCCTTAGTTCATCGAAAAAGGAGAAAGCAAAAGAGGATAATTTTGGAAATGAAAACAATATCGTTGCACACACAGAAGAAAATGAAAATTATGAGCGTACAAAAGCAGGAAATGCAAAAAATGTACTCGAAGTTGATGAAAATGAAGATGTACCTGCAGTTGCAGATGTTGAAATGCTTGATACACTCACTGGCCAGCCTCTAGAAGATGACGAGTTACTGTTTGCAATTCCCGTAGTAGCTCCGTATCAGGCCTTGCAGCAGTACAAGTAAGTTTATTGGAAAAAATATTATTTGTCACAAATTGTAAACTATTTGTATATTCATAGATTCAAAATAAAACTTACACCGGGTACAGGGAAACGTGGAAAAGCTGCCAAAGTGGCATTAACAATGTTTTCCAAAGATAAAACGTGCAGCTCTCGTGAAAAAGACTTACTTAAAAGCATTAAAGAAGAAGCTCTTGCGCGAAATATTCCAGGAAAAGTTAAAATATCAGCACCTCAATTGCAGAAGTTTAGGAAGTAGTAAAAATTACTGTGTATTAAAAAAATGGTTATATGATAAATGTTTTCAATAAATTCGTGTACATAAAATACAACATTAAAATACAGTTTGTTTTAAATAAAATCATTAAAAAACCATCTACTTACATTTTACATAGGTGAATTTATAAACCTTAAATGTAAGTAACTATCAAGTCGAAGAAACAATTCAAATCTTAAACAGAAATCAACCGTCAAGGCAGCAATCAATGTCTGTGCATGCGCATTGCTAACAAGGAAAATGTGGAACTTGAGTTTGCATGTGTTTGTTTACTTCAATCGCACTGTAGGAAAATGGTGTCGTATAAGTGGGGTGTTTTGGTGCTAACTTGCCTGTTTTGACATTTGTGTACTAAAAAGTTTGTACTGTCCTTGCCAGTGTTAGTGGTTCGTGAATAAGTATAAATCGGGATTCATCATTTTAGTGTGAAAAAATGGAAAAATAATTACTTTAACTTAGCATATTTGCCACCGAACCTGGTTGAAATGCTAGACAAATGAATTTTATAAATGAAACTGTAAAGTTATAAAATAGAAAAAGGCCGTGAGTAATAAAAAATGATTTTCTTTCGCGCTGGCTCGTTGTGGAATTTAAATAATATTGTGTTACATATTTTCCTATATGTAGGTACATATCGACAAAAAATTCCTTTAAAGGACATAAAAAGTTATTTACGAAACAAAATGGTTTAATTATTTTGCTATAAGCAATAAATAATTGGGATTTATCATCGAAAAGTATGACAATAATAAGAAAAATTTCTTGTCCCACCCAATTGTAAGGACATGGTGCATAAAATTGATATGTATGTATGCATATACATATGTGTTTGAAATGTGTACGTGTGTGTGTGTGTGCCTGTATTGATTGAAGGACTTCGCAAAGCGTTCTATATTTAATAAAAAAAAAACAAATCTTTTCTTGCGTCCATTCAAGTACTATATATTTTTTATTGCAGAGAAATGCCTAAACCAAACAAGTTATGAATGAAATAGCATTTCACAAACAAATTATTGGCATATGTATATTTTTAAAAGAATAAATGGAAATGCAGTTTGAGATTCATAAATTTCTATTTTTAGTGACTCTGTGAGTGTGATTATTTTTTGTATGGTGTAAATTGTAACTTAGTACTTGTTACCGGAATAATATCGTGCTGGAAAAAATGTGTTTCGTCAAACACCTTCTTCCACTTGTCATAACATTGGTTCATTGGCATAGTCCATTACTTCAATAGGCCATGAAGTTAACAAAATAATAATTTGAGAATTATTGTTTTTCAGTCTTATGCGTATTTCAAAATGAAATAAAAAGTATTGTATTTATTTTACTAAATAACATAGAACACCAAAGACGCAGAAAATTGAATGTTTTTAACTCTAAGGGAATCTGGTATCTAGGTACTTGAAATAATCAGCACATATCAATTAAGTCTTCCTTTTAACTATAACATAGATTGCACAATTTTTCTGTGAATAAATCCAAGTATTTCGAAAAGCGCCAAAAACTAAATATGAAAAATCATATTTTAAGTTCTGCTGTTTTAAAGACTTACTAATGCCCTTATAAAATTGTTGTCTTTCATAGAATAATTTAAAAAGAAGTGAATATATATATATTTTAGTTAAATTTTCTTAACTTTAATAATCGCATAAATATCAACATTAAATTTCAGATGGAACTGCAAGAAATGCCAAATAACAGACAAAATAAACCTTAAAGGATATGCCTTAGACAAAACTATTAAATAAGTAATTAATTATATGCACAGCATTTATTTAGTTATTTATATGGCAAATGTAAAAATAAAATTATTTATAGCTTGAACAAAGGCGGCACGTGGTATTGTGTGTATTATAGTTTAATCACTATATTCATGTCGCACTTTGTATGAGTAGGAAACATGGAGTCAAACCATTATTATTGCCGAAATGGAATGCAACCAACTGTTACGCCATCATCGATTTCACCTTCGTCATCTAGCAAAATCACTAGCGGAAATAATGTTGGACAGGACTATATGACATGTTCAAATCATACGCAAGTGGGCCTTGCCTCTAAGGACTTGCTTTTGCGAAATGGAAATCACAAGTCTTCCAACGGAAATAACAGCTTAGGCTCCCCATTTGGGCCAAGTGGCTGCAATAACAGCAGTTATTGTTCCACTAGTGCCGCCAATAGTGGAAATTATATAAACCTTATGCCGCTGCCCTTGGGTACGTTGCAATATAATCGAAAAAAGCTAACAACTCAGGAAGTTCAGTAAGTAAACACATAAAAACATTTTTATACACATTTTTGCTATACAAAAAAAAAAAACACCAATATTTGCCCTTTCAGATCACGAATATATTACAACACTACCGATGGGAAATGCCGAAACGACTATTATATGGGCAATAATTCTGGAAGATTTACCACTGGAGCTTCAACTTCACCAATACAGCTGCAAGCTCAATCACAAGAACACTTTCATCAACAAACACAATCTCACCATCAACAACATCAGCATCAACAACAACAGCAACAGGCACAACAGCACCAACAACAATTGCAAGCACTGCAACCACATCAACAACAACAACAACAACAGCAGCAACAACCACAACAGCATCAACAGCAACACCTGCAACATCAGCAACAACAGCACCAGCAACAACACCACCACCATCACCACCACCAACATCAACCTCTTCCCCACAGCCACCATCAGCTGAGTCATATTGCTGGCAATCATCAATCGCAACACCACCATCAGCAGCACCAAGCCGTGTGCAGTCCGAGCGCAACCTTAGACCCCATTGAAGATGCACTTAATTGTGGAATTTTCCCGAATCCAAGTGGGCGTGTGGTTGCCGCAACTCAGACTCATCAGAGTAACGCCACTCTAGCTTGCGATCAAATAGTATCCCAAACACCAGTAACTCTGGGCTCCGTTAATGTGCCTGCCCCACCCATGATGTATACAGTTCATCGTGTGGTGACCACAGCTCAAATTCAGACTGCAGTAGGAAATACATTTGCATCGTCTGCTAGCGTTTCTAGTGTGGTTACATCTGCACAAACTGAGAATGACTGCCTGGCGCCGGGCCAAGTGTCTTCCTCAATGACAGTGCCGACCAATCATAGTGGTCCCTGTCACAACAACAATAGTAATGTAATCGGTCCTCTGGCAGGGCTGCGTAGTCCTCCCGGTAAGCATTTATATAATGATAGTAACTTAATTGTTAATCTTAATAAACTTAAGCACTAAAAAATAAAGCACCTTACAGGGTAGTATTGGGGAACTACTAGGTAAGATGAGTTTAGGGCGGCACTTAATAAGGGACGAAACCAACTTGTGACATCAATAAACCTAAGAAAAAAATTAAGGCTTTGAAATCATATTGCTCTATTTAAGCGACAGAATTGCTTGGTTCTACTTTAGATTTGTAGTGCGAGCAAAATGTGTTTAAGTATTTAGTTTTAGTATTTCGTCCGTATCCGTTCTACAGCTATCCTAGCACTCCTTCGTGATAGGACACAGATGAGGTGAATGAAAAACTTTTCTGCCATATCTGCTGACTAACTTCATACTCAAATTCAAACGGAGATGACCTCTCTTACTGCCTCCAGTAGATACAATTGCTTCTGCCACCTACTTCTAAGCTATTTACATTAATAGGGACGTCATCTATATCCCTGATTTACAACTTAAGCTCAAGACAGATCATTTAATCAGCTACTGATTGGTATTACATAGGAAATCCACAAACTTTTTTTGTTCCCACAGCCAAAAATTAATACATATTGCCGTCAGAGATTAAACATATAAATGACATTGCACTTTCCAGGTGTGCTTACAAATACTGCCTTCCTACCAATTCAACAAAAGTGTAACTCCACTGAAGTTCAGCCAAATGGTTCTTCAACATCAAACAAATCCTCTGCTGCAGGTCCATCGAATGTTAATTATGTTAACACGGGAAAACCTTCAGCTTTAGTGGCAAGAGCTTTGCAAAATGTACGTACCTATGGTGCATCTTTTTCGAAATACTTTCTTATTCCAAATGTATTCACAGGTTATTCCAACTTGCGTATATTTGATGTCAAGAATTGCCGTACACATGGAGATTGAGGGTACCGCTCAGTGCCCTTCGCAAGTGATGCTAGCCGCGGCATTGGGATGTGAAGAGCTGGGAATCTCAAATAAATTATTGGCGCAAAGCATATTTGGTCTTTGGATGACCAGTACTCTTCTGGAAATGCAACTTAAAGCTCATCACTGTCCCTACGCGGTACGAGTAGCATGGCCAGGTTTGCTCGAGAAATTTAGCCATGGAGATCCAATAGAACGGAAATTTGATGAACCAATGATTGTACTTAAGCGAAATGTGTTTTTTTCAAAACGAGACGAAGAGAAAATTAAGTAAGTAGAAAAAATAGGTTATTTGTAATTTTATGAACAGTTCAACATGCTTAACTTTTTTTAACTTAAAAAAATCATTACATAATCGGATTCATAATAACAAGTTCTCTCTTATCGCAGCTTATACTATATAAAAGATTAGGATTAAAAATGCATTAAAAAAACAAAACTTTAAGTTATATTATGAAAGTTGTAGCTTGTATTTTGGTGCGATAACAAGCTTAATAACCTTCGATGATTGAACTTTTATTATAAATATTTATTTTTCCAATTCCAAATACCAAGTTAATGAAATTAGCAACCGAATGGCCATTCCTATACAAACACATTCAGGTTTATTCAGTAAAACCAAAATAATGAAATTTACAAAACTATCAAATGAAAAAGGGCACAGGATTTCTATGAATTGCCGTAAAAACCATTTATCCTGATTTTTATACTTTGAAAACAACAAGCAATTTTTATGTAATCCTTCATGATAGCATATTAAAATTTCATTTTTTGCATTAACTTATTCCAATTGTCCTTCTCAATATTTAAGTCTATCAGGGGATGTTAGAATAAATATGTATTGGAGTGAAATACTTTCAATAGCTAAGTATACGATAGCTCTAAACATTATGTCGTATTTGTGTTTTGAATTTCGAGATCTACTTGCTCTATTTAGCGCTTTAGCTTCTTTTACGTTTTTCTAAAAGTCTTTCAAAGATTTTCAGGTTGTCAATTGTTTCTTGCCTTGTTGTTACTTTTTGCGTTTGCTCAACTTCAGAGCTGGGTTTATAATACTGTCAACTTGGCTATTTCATAACGTCCTGTTTTATGCTATTATCTATTGTTTTCACGGCCAAAACATTAATGCTAAAATATATATTAATATAATAAATATGATTGCGAATCACAAGCACTAACATTTCTAAGAGAATTGAGATCTCTTGACAAACTGCAACCATTTAATTTGCTGCTCGTCTTGGCTGCTTAAGTTAGAAACAAAAAATGAATATAGTAATACCTCTAGAATAACTATGGAACACTAAGCTTTGGAATTTGCGGCATAAAATTGAAGTACTAAGCTTTGTGGTGAAACTGTAAAGCTTCGATAATTACTTTAGTTTAATGCATCAGCACCTTATAAGTGAAGTAAAGATTGATTTTATAGAGACTATTAAGATTTTTGGATTAATGAAATTTTGGAATCGATCAATATAATATTAATACTGGTCTCGCCTGCTGGGTCCAATTTTGAGCTACTCTATCCAAATATATCGGCCAATATCGTGCAAATAAACTCTTCAACATTGGCCTCTACATATAATTTAAACGCTGTAAATTTTTAAGTCAATTCATGGTACACCCAACATCAACTTTTAAAAATAGTGAATTGTGCCATTTAAATTTTTGTACTAAATAAAAGATAAGATGATGATGTAATGCACAAAATTCTGTAATCCTGCAGTAGAAGTCAATAGATAAAATTGCGATAGTACAATCGCTAATATCGAAGACTGTCCCTGTTCTCTTCAAATAGCTATAATAGATATATCTCCATGTTCCGGCAATTAAACTATGACCACATAAGCCAGAAGTATAAGTTTTATTTCTTCGATAGTAAATACAGTAGGGAAACAACTTAGAAGCTTTTCTTCTACAGAATATCGAAGAAACTATGTTCTTGCTTAGTCATACAATAGATTACTTTGTGAAAAGTGTTCGAGTATATTAATAAAATTCATTTACTTAACTTTTTTAGGGATCATCGAATTTTAGAACTACTTTATGAGGAAGCCAAGCACAATGTTTTGGTTGGTAGATACATCATGGAGCCAGTGCATTCGGTTATGTTGGGTGGTATACAAGCAAGGATTGAGCTTGGACCCTATAACTCACATACCCACACAATTGGATTTTTTCGGTATGTAAAATCTTATCAAGTTTATATGCGACCTCATTGTTCTATTAAATCTTTTAAAAATTTTCAGGGAAAATCAATCAAGATTTTTACCATTGCATGTGGCAAAAAGCTCCAATTGGCTATGGTTCCCTGTAAGTCGTAAGAACTCAGCCGAGGTTAAACTTTTGGAGCAGTTCAAGCGTGTACCACAGACAGCAACAACTCGAAAACTTATGAGAAAGTACTTGGAGTTTTGCTGGGCTCTACCGTTTTATGGGTGAGTTGGTCTAATGATAGTAGAAGTTTGTGCTTTCCTAATTATAGAATATAGATTACTTGTAATTGTATTCTAGAAATCGTGCGAAACAATATTTAAGCAAAAATGTATACCCAAAAGTTCATACGATAATATCTATTTGGATAAAGTAAGAAAGATAACAAAAATTGGGATCTGCGGTTAATTTGCTTTTCTTTAAAAAATATGTACCCATAAATCAAAACTATTGATATAAGACATTGCGCATAAGAGCACAGGAATTTGTGTAGGCCTTTTTAAAATGACTTATTGGACCTTATTACCTAATGATGCTCCAAATTCCGGTTTTTGTTTTTAAACAGGGAATTAAAAAGGAATTCTATGAAATTTTAGGATAGTGTTTGGTAATACAGAAAATATTTGTAATGTTAGTACTTGTTTGTTCATGGTTTCATGCTACTCTTAAAGCAAAAATTTTGATTGGTTTATGCAAAACCCTTTGCTTATGAATTGAAACTTGGTCTATATATTAATTTCGGATTCTCCACCGAGCTGCATAATTACTTTCCAGAATCTTATATTTATCTATTCAGCTATACCATATGACCATAATATATATTTAAAATTAATCGAAATGTCTAGAAGTAATGTTATTTTAACCGATTTATCCTTTAAGGAGTATAGGAAGTTATCAACGGAATTTGTAATATGCCAAAGGCAATAGTTGAATCTGAATGAACAATAGAAACAAAACAGAAAATTTAAAACAGTCGCGCTTCTTTCTAATTAATAATAATAATTAATTTAATAATTTTTCGGCGGTGGTCAAAATTTTAAATAAATATGGTCGAAATTTGTATTATGTTTAAAATATGTTCTTGTATTTGTTAAAAATGTTAATGTCACAGAATTAATTTTAAACCTTTGGTTTCTCTGCTTCAAACTCATTGCCTTAATATTTATATGATATAATGTATAATAAATTTCTATATTTTGAAAGTATGTTTAGAATAAGCTAATTTTCGTTTTACTTTTCGATCTTGGAGATGTGTGGAAATGAACTAAATTTCCACAAACTAATACATATTTTCATTTAATTATATTAATGTCTGTATTCAAAATATTTTTTGTACATAATATTTTGCTAGGGCTGCATTTTTTCATGGCCAAGTGGAGCAACCAGTAAGGGGAATTATGAGTTTGGTCAATCACAGGGACTTAGAAATATTGGTCGCAGTCAATGAGAGAGGAGTTTTTATCATAGATCCTTATGAAAACGTAAGTATTAAGCTGTATTAATTTTTGCTGTTTAAGCAATATTTATGACAATTATTTCTATAAATATAAACATAATTTTACTTTATTTTTAGACACTTTTGCTTGGTCTTCGCTATGAAGATTTGTGCTGGGATTATGCTAAGCCAAGCGCTAGCGATGATCCCGAGAGTTTGACATGCATATTCTTGCAAGTAAGTTATTCCCAAGTTTTTTGTTTGTTCAAAATAATAGTTTTGTTTGCATTTGCTCTTTTAGTTCGACGCCGTTGAAAATGGAATACAATTATCAAAATTAGTTCAGATTTTCTCAAAACAAGCCGCAATGATTGATGCCCTAATTTCTCATTTTACGGAACAAATGAGAAAAAGAAGGCAGGATGGGAATTCTACTGACCATTATCATGATGGTAAGTAAATGGAGAAAACTCTTTTTTACACACACTTTAGCTCCTCGACCATTTTTTATGGATTTATTGCTGAGCTGAGCTGTGCAACATCCTTGAAAAATAAAGTTCGTCTATTCAGTCTGAAGTTAAAAAGGTCACAAAGTACAAAATGTATAACAATAATACAAGATTCTGAATCAATTCAATATGACAACCTTTCGGCCTTGAGATGGTCCAAAACGAATCGTAAGCTGCCCGACTGTGACTTACCAGTTTTCGATGAAAGCGCTCTTCTGCGGTTACAGCGGCGTAAACCACTAGATGTGGCGGGTGCTCCCACCAGCTGGTCAATTGATGACTCAATTTCTCGTATAAGTTGTCCGTTAATGGAAACCTATCATTATGGAAATTTTCGAACTGCTCAATTGTAAAAATCTTCTCATCAGCAAATACAATGTTCAAAAATTTACCTCTTTGGTGAGAGATTATGAGCCAAATATTTTTAGTTCTACCATCATTTCATGGGCACTTCGTTGGGGATTTCGTTTTGAGATGACGATTTGCGTTGTTGCCAAAATCATGTTGCGATAAACAAAATCTTCAAACAATCGCACTATTACGTTTGAAGTCCACTACTTATTTCATTTTTTCGCGTTGCATTACGACAAAATGGATTCGGAATACTCCGAACTATCATTTAGCTAACTTTTGGACAGCTGATGACGCTTGTAACATTAAAATTGCTCAATTATTTGCAGCTAAAAGTAAATTTTTTCTTTACAATTTTATTACAGAACCGAATCCCATTCAAAACAACGGCAACGGAGTACTCTGCAATAAGCTTTCTCGCTTGACATTGGCTACCTTTGATGAAGAGGGTCGTTGTATTGGACAAATGGGATCACTATCCATAAGCTATTAACATTGGTTACACTTCTCTTGATTCATTATTAATATTATAATTTCAATTATTGTTTATACGTAGATTAGAGTAAAAACGCATGCAAGTTGGGGCCCATTTAACAAATGTGTTAATAATTTGTATATAAAACCAAACACTTACTGTGTATTATATATATTATGCATTTAAGAATATTATATATACTTATATATTTATATATGTATAAGAGTATACATATTATGTATTATCGACTAGTGTGTGCCCAATGTGTTAAAATGGTGTATGGTTGATTTAAATGGATTTTATTTTTAAAAGTGAGTTCTAAATGTGATATAAATCTTATTTTCACCAGAAAATTGATACAAAATTATATAATAATTTGTTTCACTGATTTTGCGTGGTTTGCAATTTCCTTTTTGAAGATTATTGCTTTTATTTTTTTTAAGTTTAGCAAATAAAATTTCACCAAATTCTTTTGTGAAATTTGGGCATAAAGTGTGCATTTGTTAAGTTACGACTATAAGAGTATTGACGTCTCACAGCATTATGTATTATAATTATATATTCTAATTTATATGTAGCACTGGTTAGTTTTCCATTAGTATTAGATTAAAATATAAACTTATGAAATATAATGGCACTCCCATCTAGCAAAGAATATTGCCACATTTGTACAGAAAAAAAAACAAAAAATAAAAAAAAATGTTATTGAAATAATATTGTATTATTAAAATAAAAGTGTTATGTTACTCTAGTGTGACAGAGATAAAAATGAATTGTAACATATTCACAATTTATTATAATAACCTTTTTTTTTTTTTGACTTCCACAATATGAATATGTTTTATGTTCCGCTTTTCTTATTAGTTAAAATTCATATTTTCCGACTGAATAAGATCACATAGCTAAAAGCAATAAAAATGTTCTGCAACAATACATTACAAAATATAATCCAATCTCCGATTTATGTATGAACTGTAACTTTGTAAATAAAAATGTATGGTTTAAGAGTTCAAAAGAAATCTCATCCCGCATTTCACCAGTGATTTTCAGAGTTTTCTAAAGCGTATCGGGTTTGTTAGGCGAGCATATACTACATAAAAGCATGTATACTTGAATGATAAATTTAAAAAAAAAATAAAATAATAATATTTAAAAAAAAAAAACATATAAATACATACATTGCACGCGTATCCATGTAAATGATAAAAGATCGCCCACAGCAATTGCTGCAATCAAATCAAACTAAAAAATTGTATTTAAAGTAGACCATTGCGTATTGAAAACGAATGGAAATACCAAAATAGATAACATAATATAGGTATTACAAATTATTTCGTAAGATTTTGTTCTTGCCTATAAATACATTTTCGAATTACAATACGAACTGTTGCACATTCCTATGATTTTAAGACATGGGACAACATTTAATTAATAATAAAAACAAAAAAAATATAAAATTATATATGAAAATTATTTAGGTAATATATGTAAATTAAAGTGGACGTATATATAAATCTTGAATAAAATGCGAGCTGAAGCTAATTAACATTTAAGTAAAACACGTCGGTAAATTTTAATAATAAAGAAAAAAATAATTTATGGAAAAAGTTTACAATTTCTATAAAAATTCTTCTTATTGATACATACTCCTTTGGGGATTACATTGTTGAAATTGGTAAGTCACTAAAGTTAGCTGGTTTCTCTTGCAATCTTTAACTGTTTTTCATTTGGAAATTAATGTTTGGTTACATACAAACAGACATACCTTCTATTATTTTTGGTCTAAAAATAAAAACATAGATATAATGGCTGATTCTTTAAACTTTTTAATTCTAGGCAACACGCTTGACGCGTCTCACGTGCCTTGTGTTAGTTTCAAAAACGTTCAATTTTGTCTATAATTTATAAATATGTAGCTCTTAAATATTGTTTAATATTATTATCAAATTTCATGCCAGGTAAGGTTTTGTCATTTCTTGTAATCTCATTTCTAGGTAACGTAAAGGTACATATACGTGAAGCAAAATTGTAACATTTGTGACTTAATATTTGGTGTGTAGTATTGACAGGCGACTAAGACTAAATATGCCTTAAATTCAAAAATTCTTTAGTCTACGTTTCAATAAAAAAAATAATAATTCATATATTTATTTATTATTAATTTAGGTTACAACTGAGTCCAGTTGACTTTAATTTGAAACAATATAACAATTTATGAAATATTATATTAAATAATATTGAGAAAAATATAATACAATTTTTTATAGATATGCACCGGCTCACATCTGGGGTAATCTTTTATTAGCAAAGAAATAAGCCAGAAGATCTGCCTTGACCAAGTTGGGATTTTTATAGTTCGTAATTGGTCAAAGATGCTCGATTTAGCGATTCAAGTTGAGTTAAGAGAGGCAAAGAGATTAATTCAAAAGAACGTTCATGGGACAGGAAATTGTAGAGGTTATTATAGTTTTGCGCATAAGATGCGAAAAGAATCTTATAATGCATAATTAGATCTACAAAATAAATTTTGTTGTGTGTATTTTATTATATAAGAATATGAATCAAAAAAGAGATTTGGCTTACCCAAACAAAAAATTAATATAATAGAGGCAATGCCAGAAACAAATTAAGTTTTTTTTAAGCTTTTTTATAAATAAAATTGGAATAAGGCATAGAGTATAGTTTTTAAGTAGTATACAGAGCTAAGTTGCTGAAAAGTGGTAGACGTCACTCCAAAGATGTCCGTGCACGACTTTGACGCAGTTCGAACTTATTTTTTTATATAAAAACCATAATTCACGAAATTCTTTATTATTAAAAGTAAAGGTGTGTACGGATTGGTACGGTATTCATAGAGAAAGTTAAATATGTTATTAGGACATTTTAAAGTCAATTTTTGTTTTACAGATTTAAATAAGTTTCTTACTCATTGTTTTTAACTTTAGAATAAATATGTACCGGCCAGAAATTATTTGAAGACCGCCTGTTTGCCAACCACTTACTACGGTTTGTAATATTTGACTTAAAGAATTACTTTATATTTTAAACCCGTAAATCGGTGGCATATACAATAAAATTCGATTAAAAAAACTTGTGTTTTGTCTGCTTCTTATTTTTCAAAATCTTTGCATATATATTGTATTAGATAATTTTACTTGAAACCAAACTACTGTTAACAATAAATGTAAGTTAAATTAAAGAGGGAAGAAACGAATTGGAGCATAAAAAAAAACATTTGTTTAGTTAAAACAGTTTGATAGTTCAATTATTTTTGATAATTTAAAAAAATTCTTAAATATATTCTATTGTTGTTATTATTTTATAATAAGAAATCCGACAAGTTGTCAAGAATATTTTCAATTTATTAATACTTAAGGGTACAACTAAGTCCAGTTGACCTAAGATTAGACAAGTTAAACATTCTAAAAATTATGAAATAATAAATGATAACGAGGATAAAATATAATACAACTAATCAGTATTCCTAACCTGATGGGTGCATTTTGTATAGATATGCACCGTTTCACATCTGGGGATAGCCAGGAACTTGGATTTACGATGTAAAAGATGAAAACAGAAAGTAGCATATAAATTTAAACATTTTTTCTAAATAGAAGCCAAAGAACAACGTTGACCAAGATGGGTTTTTATAGTTCATGATTGCTCAAAGGAGCTCGCTTTGGGGAATAAAGATAAGATAGGATAGATAAAGAAATAGATTGGATAGACGGTTCAAAGGAGACGAAATCATAGAGGTTATTATAATTTACGCAAAGGACACGAAAAGGATCGTGTAACGCATAATTAGTTCTACAAAAAGTTAATGCTAGAGGTTGCAAATTACGAGTTACTCTGGAAGGAATGGTGAATGAAATTTTGTTAAGGAGTGTGTTAGAGTCAATGAGACCGAGTAAAAGCTTATGCAAAAATAGCACGCCGTGGCATGTTCTACGATCACTTAGAGAAGGTAATTTGATAAGGCGAAGTCTGCATGTATAGGATGGCAAACGAATGTTGGGATCCAGTTTAATCCCCGAAGAGCAAATATTAAAAATTGTTTTTGAACGGACTCAATCAACTCTTGATAGTGTTGGTATTGAATATTTCAATATTTATGATATTATTTCGTTGTGTGTCGCGCGACTATGAACATGAACAAATAAACATTGATGGGTTATAGAGACGTGTATTTTGTCTAGAAAAATTATTCTGACTATAAGAAGAGGATAAATAACAATGTTTTTTTACCAAGCAACCATAGTAAAAAACGTGTGTAAATTTAAAAAAGTGTATGCGCGACATTTAATATCGAAAACCCCATGGAAAGAGCAAAAGAATATATTTTACTTTGCGCAAACGAAAATGTATGTATCTCCCAGAAATAAAAGTCGAAGGCGCCGAATGTCCTAGATCGTAAGGATAGTGGAACAAAACTTGCCACTAGAGAGAATGCACGATTGATGTTGTTATAGGATATACGGGACATATAAAATATGAAATTCGCACCATGTCAAATGCAATAAGAATTAAATAGTCAGAGCTGAATAATTCCGTTATTTACAAAGATATTAAAACAAATTCAACCTTATTTGATAATAGTTTTTTCTATGTTGGACCAAAATTGGATGAATCATATACGTTCCATAGGGCAAAACGTTAAAAAATACGTGGCTTGCATGAAACTCGTTGCAATTGATTTAGTGTTGACGGCACATAAGTAATTTCAAAAACAGCGTCGACTTTAACTATTTTAGGTAAATCATGTAGTACCCATAGGGTAAATCGGCCAAGACTTTTTTTCAAAATTTGTTTATTTTTCCCAGGATGTCGTAACCTAGTTAATGAATCAATGCTTTGTAATACTTAAGAAATATTATTAATATAATAGCAGACATTTTTTATAGGTTTAAATTTGAATCAATACATGTTATTCAGTTCGCTAAATACTTTTTTACCCAATTTTTTTATAATTGTTTGTTTCAAAATTCTTGTATTGATTGAAATAATAAGAAAATAAATAAACATATTAAATAAAAAGTAGAACTTCAGTAGTATTACGAATCGAAAATAAGCCAATTAGACAAATATATCTTTATAAAGGAGTGATGACAAAAAGTTCTTTTGAAAATAATTAAAAGGCTTTAAAGTCCAAATATTGTTGAATTTGAATTGTGAAAAGAATTCTTCTTTTATTAGCTTTGTGTTTTCTTGCTTTGAGTGACATTCGCGATAATGCCACATATGTTGATTGACTTCAAAAGATTTTAACAAAAAAATACATAAGTGGTACATCGTTTTTCTTAAATACTAATCTGGGCCAGCATCCCTTCAGGAGGTTACAACGAAACCTTTCTCCAACTCATACAGTTTATATCCGATTCTATCGAAGCTGTTGGAAGAAACAGGTGGTACAGTGTTAGAAAAGTCTAAAAATTACCTATAACCTTCTTAAAACAAATGTCGCATATTAAAAAAAGACAAATCGATGCCGTACAAAATACACATGAGAAAGATATTCTCCGCATACTAGACGGAAATTATGCGTGATTTGGGAATAGATGCAATTTCGATGGAACAATATAAACTAGATACAGCACTCAATTCGCTCACTGCTACTGTAGAGTATTTTAAAATCGGTAAAATCGGCAATGGAATAATGGATAATTAAAGTAAATAATAATATAATAAAATAATGAGCAGAGGTTGGAAGAAACAGGCCTGGTTCTACTGCAATTTTTTAAATTGGGTTTGAAAACCCAAAAAACAAAAAAACATAAAATTCAGAAAAATGTGTGAAATCCTTGACTCGATGGAATAATTGGTATAATTAAATGTTTATAGATAATTTTATGTGCATTTGGATTGCGCCTACGCGCTACATAAAGTACATACTCTGCAACCATTTTTGGTCATCTGTATTTATCAGCCGGAATCAAACAAAAAAATGATTTTTCTTGCAGGTCTCAGCGCTTCATTCGTTGCGGGTTTCGTCGCCATCGACATGAGCCCTAACGTAGCCCGGCGAAACAAATATTGTCCAGAGGCGTTAAGTCGCTTGGTCTAGGCAGCCAGTTGAGCGGACCTTCTTGAAACCAATCTTCAGTCCAAAATTGCATATTTTCCACCTTCCATTCAATCAGGATAAGACTTGCGAGAAATGAATGGGGGGATCTCACATAGATTAGTGGAACCGGAGTTGCAAGATGTGCTTGGTTAAGTTCGGGTCGGTTTTTCCACACATGATGCGAGGGGCTTTGCAGTTCGTCGTGTTGTACCACATTCTGTAGGAAGCGACTGTAGCGCTTACTTCCGATTTGGTGTTTGAAGCCCTTAGAGGTGTCTCTAAGTCTTCAGCCATCGTACCTGTCGCTTCAGCACCCTCTTTAACTAACCTGCCTGCCATTCCGTTACCGTCAATGCACTGGTGCTTAACGCATCTCGTGAGACCCTGCTTGCCAGTACACATGTGAAGCTAATGGCATAGGCTTGCATGGATTTGATTGCCGCCTGACTGTCGACGAAGATGTTGACTTGGGGTTGGTGCAGTGTGAGCGCAAGTGCTGCGGCTTTCTTTATGCCGGTAACTTAAAAGACGCTTAGGTGGGCCCATGCAGTATACCGATGGTCCCACCCCTGCATCCTCTTTGGATCCGTCCGTCAAGATTTTAGCTGCGTTTTGTTTGATTACAAACTGAATTTCAGCAATCACAATTGAAACATTGTAAATGAAGCAAAAGGGGTATTGCAATTTTTAAGTGGTGGTCTAAACTATTATGCTATTTCCTGATTTAAACTTTTATATTGTAAATCCAACTTCCTAGAAAATTCGTCCATCGGGCTGGAGATTCGTTTAAGTTTTTTATGATATTTACCTTTCTTTAATTTAACATTATTTCTTATTTCAATATATTTAAAATGTAGATTTAATGGACTGGATTTAGTTGTAACTCTTAATAAATAAATAAATATAATGAATATTTAAAGCTGTAATTGTATAGAACTGTAACTGAGGTTTGCAAGAACGATTTTCTAAGCTCCTTTCTCCCTTTACTTGTGTTGTGTAGTTAATATAGTCAACCAATTATCATATTATCATATTCCCGTTTTTGAAAACTCCAGTTTCAGTTTAATTGCAAAAAAATCGGTAAATAGTTTAAAATTTATCTTTTTTTACGTAGGAAAATTTGTTTTCTTTTTTCCTGGCGTTATTTTATCATTAAGGTAGAACAGAAAACGTGTTTTGCGATTTCTTCTACCATATGTACATCGTCTATTTATGCACACAGTCGCAAATCTCATGTAGCACCTTATTGAACTACTTACTTTGAGAACAATAGGCCTACCTTTGAACAGGCGTTACCCCTCATTTTAAAATGATGCTATCTGTCTTAGGCCCAAGGAACCCAAGGAACCGAATGAAAACAGAAATGAAATATGTAAGCCAGAGCGTAATCAGTTCCCCTTAAAAGAGAGACCAAGAGACATGTTGAGAAATGCGAGAGGGCTAATCCTTCTGGTAGCGAGCTATCGCGTTTCAAACGGAGTTTGCGCGAGCCAGAATGTTATAAGACAAGATTCATAAGAGTAACAAGTTGTTGTGGTGGTGTTGCGTGTTGTCTTGCTTGGGTCTTTCTCTCTCTCTCGCTGCGGAGAGCGTATGGCCATTGTGTAGTCTATTGGCTGTGTGTGCGTGTGTGTGTGTAGGTATGTGTGTGTCCCTTACCTGAGACGCAATGTTTACGCTAACGCGTTTTACACTCTTCGCCGCATTCGGTTGGTAACAGTTGGATGCGACGACAATCGCAGAACCAAAATCAGATCCTTCTGTAATTTTGAAGCGTGAACAACATAAGGACTGTTGCTCGCGGTAATAATTTGACTTGTTTCTTCATGAATTGCCGCGAACAATTTGAGCGCGAATTTAACTCGTTTAAGCATTTGTTTTAACAAGTGAGCTTGTATTGTTGTTCGGAGTTAGGCAATTGCCAATATAGTTTTATTGACCAAAAAAAAAAAAAAAAAAATATGGATATTTCTGCTTATCAGCATATGAACATTCGCATGAGTACTCGTGGAAAGCGACCTCTACGCAATCTTACACCCAATGATAAAGTGAGAGCTATTCAACGTATACATAATGGAGAAACCAAAGCTTCAGTGTCGCGCGACATTGGTGTACCAGAGTCAACATTACGCGGTTGGTGCAAAAACGAACAAAAACTGCGATTTATGTGCCGACAATTGGGCCAAGATCATTTGGGATTAGCAGCCATCGATAATCCACCAGAGAAACGTGGCAAGTTTGACCTACAACTTTTGCCACCGAAATTTTCCACATTACCCAACTATGATGAACTTGGCTTTTGTGGCTTTCCAATACCTGCAATGGATTTTACAGCTCATAATGAATCTCTACTGGACAAATTGGCTTTTGGCGAATTCATGAACAAACAAAATATCCATCCTGAAGGAGCGCGGCAGATAAACGAAAAACACAGTACTAGTCCTGATCCAGCGTCTGTTGCAATGGATTACCCAGCAAATAATATGCTGCATCAGCTTAATCTGCTGGCATTACTAAATCCAAAAATATCACCTGGGTCATCCGATGTTATCACAATGCCAAAGCCTAAGAGTCTCAATCTTAACAACGAAGCACATTTGAACGAAACTAAAAGCTACAGCTCCCCCTTGTTAAGTGTCAAAAACTGGGCGAAAGATCCAGCCAAGAACTTGCTTTCGCCAGAAAATCATCGACAAGCTAATGATAAGAACAACAATGATGTTGTTGCTGCTGCTGCACCAATACAAACTCCACCAATGTTGCTTCCGGAGCAACCAACATCATTTCCACCAGCCATGTTTCCCAGCCACTTGGACCAATCAGCTATGCTATCTTCCGAAACTGGTGACGGCGAGCCAGGCCTACAAGGCGCCATACTGATGGATTGGTGCAAAATGTTTAGTGCCAGTTTGAATTTCCTAGCATTCGCTGCAGCAGCCGCTTCAATGACACCTGGATCTGGTTCGGTTCCTAACAAAGTTATGAGTGAAAAAGACGAAGCGTGTAGTCTCACAAGCGCGTTGTTTAAAAGACTTAAGCCATTAGTTCATAGCGATGCATCCAATGAAAGCTACTGCGACAGCGAACCGGAAGACCTTTCCGTTCGTTCTAATGCTTCGAAAATTTCGACACCGGCTAATAGCAGACCCCAAAGCCCTGACAAAAGTAGTGTTTCTAGTGCGTTACATAGCGATAGCGAGCAATAATGTTCTAATTCAATTGGACTTTGTAGATAATGATAATAAGTCAGCCATCTAACTTTTTCAGCCCCGAACTAAGCGATAACTACATATAATAATATATCATCCTCGATCACAATATTAAATCATTCACCAAATCTCTTAAATATTGCAGTACGGACATTTTTTAAATCGCTTACTAAGTAGATTAAATAGAAAACTATATATAAATATATGTATTTATTTTAATTTATATGATATATGTCGCATTTGTTTACGTCTCTATTCGATTTTTAAAATAAAATTATGGATTGCAATTAAGTAGTTTTATTTATAAGCATATCAAGCAAGTCAATACTGCTAGACTTATTTCTGTTGAGTGTTTTAGACCTACGAATAAATGTAAGGAGTATGCCTAAACTCTAAATTTCAAAAACATCGATAAATAATGTCTTTAAATGTTATTATTATTTGAAAATAAAAACTGTATTTATGAACTTCAAAATCTTTCATTAATATAATTTTGTTTTACTATTTTGCAATTATTTCTATTTGTTAATTATTGTTGGATTATTTTTGACTTTTGTCCAATAGGAAATTAGTATTTTTCTGTAAAAAGTTTAGATTTGCAGATTGTCTTAAAATTGGGGAACCGTATATGCGGTTATAATTTTGGCTTTTAAAATATATGCCATAAGTGAAGTAAACGATTAGAATTTTTTTTCCATCCACAGCATATCAACATTTTACTACAAAAAAAAGCGAATATAAAAAATAATCTCTGGATGGCTTACCCTAGTATCTACTATTGTGTATTTATAAGATTCCCAAAAAATGTTCACAATAACTAAGCCAAAGATTGCTTGGAAACAAAAAATATTCATCGCTATCGCCACTTTTGTCGTCAAAGTTATTTTAAAAATTAAAAAAATATTAAATACAATATTACTTGGTATATCCACCCATTTTCCGTTAGGCACTATCTGGATGCGAAATTCTGCATTTGGACAAACAGTACCTTCATTGTGTCCGCTTATCGAAACTCCCCCTAAAGTGGCATCTGGTTCTACAAATTGTTTATCGGTAATCTTAGTCTCCTTTGTGGCCGTCGGTATTTTAGTGGTTGCGTTCAGATCTCTAAATCAGAAGGTCAGGAATTTAATTGCGGAAACACTGATGCATTTATTTGCCTAGCACCGGCATCACCAGCAAAAATATGCTTTTTTTATTTGTTTGTTGTTGTTTGTTTAAAACACCTGCATTTGGATTCGGATATCGGTGGTCTATATTCTCTTTGAACTGATATTAATTCAGGTATCCCCATTCTCAGCCTTTGGAGCGATAACAAAATTGTCAAAGCAAATAAAAGCAACATATTTTATTTTTATGAGTTAATAATAATAAATAACTATAGGAATACAAATTCCAATTTTTCAAATTTAGAACATAAGATAAGTAATATTTGAGTACTTATTTGCATTTGGTTTATGTTTATGTTTCTTTCCAACACTTTCAGTTTTCTCTGTATTGAGTTTTTTAAATTTTATTAGCAAAATCTTCTTTTGGTCAGATAGATCTTATTTTTGCGTAAAATATAGCGATAAATCCCGGAAAAGTCACTGTTTGATGAACATTTTGGGTCAGCGGCATCATGGAACCCTACTTTTCCTAAGACTGCCCGGAACTTTATTGTGAATGGATAAAGCTATCTTACGATGCGTATTCGCTCCATTGGAACAGCTGACTTGGCTTATATGTGGGTTTAATAAGATGATGCGAGACATTGGTTTAATTAAGTTCGGGTATTTTGAGTTTGAAGCCGGTCAAATGATAATTTTTAGTGTGGATACAAGGACTCAAGTCAACATTGACAAGTTCGCAAAGAATGAAGGAAGCACTGGAATCAAAAAGAACTATAATTAATTCGTGTTGGAGAGAAGATGTCATAATTGCATTTTGTATCAATTTTCACCGTAGCCGTGACCAACTATTAAAAAATTTTGAAACTTTTAAATATTACATCGATAGTAGTAATGGCTCAAATTAGAATTTCATACAACAAGATCAATGCAACTCGATATTAATATCCAATATAAAGATGGATTGTGTAAGCCTGAAATGCTTTAATAAAAAGTACAAAACAATTTGAGATGATCCTGAACTCAGGTTGAGTTGACTTTTGATATCAAAACTCTCGTAACTTTGTTAAACATTTTTTGTTTTTCAAATTCATTATTTGAAGCAGCACCTAATCGAACTGTAGGGATTAAATTTTAGATAACTCCATGTACCTGTATTTCTGCTTTCATTGTGGACGGTGTGCGTATCCTTGTGCGCTTGATGAGGATGAGCTTATCTACGGTTCCATCGTAAGGACATATTTCCTATATTGCTATTTTACACTGCATGACTCTTGATTAGAATTCACAATTGTTAATTTGAGAAGATATGCATAGAAGATAGGCGCTTAAAACTAAGTGTGATTAGTTAATATATATTTCTTAAAATTAAAAAAAAGTATTCCTTAAAACTTGTATTCCTCATCTATCGTATTTTGATGACAAACTCTGTACTGAAAAATGATTATCTAAAAAACATGTTCCATACCAAGTGTCAAGACCGCCATTAGTGGAATTTTTTTTTTCGGTTTGTGGCTGATGACGATTACAGAAGCTCTGTCCAATCCAGTGACGGCTGTGGTCAGTTGAAGTCTAAAATGGCACAACAGCAGCAACAAGACGAATTATTGGTTTGCCTTTTTGCTAAAATTAAATATCGCGTGTTGGTAATTTCCGCTTGACTTCTCGTTGCTGTTGCTGTTGCCGTTTGCCAACTGGAAGCGAATTATTACGATGATTACGCGACTGACAGTGCTTCCATGTGCATCCATGTCGTCCATCCGGTCATCCAACCATACTCTGTATGCATCAGCTTACGTTGCATGCGTTCGCTGTGCTTTGGATATCTTCGTGGCATTCTGGTCGAGGATTAAATTACTTAAAACAGAACCTCTGGGCATATCGGCGGCGTTGGTATTCAACCGCTGTCAATATTGTGACGCCTCGTAACCCGCATGAACGTAACTTATCTCTCAAAACGAGCTAGAGCTAAAAAGGAAATTTTAGCTATGCACGTAAATGTCTTGGGCAGGCAACGTCCATCGTGAACTGGTATCCGATCTTGAAATACTTATTTCTTCAATTTTACCACAAATACTCCCAGTTGCAATACTGTTACTTTTATAAGCAAATATTTTTGTGAACATAAAAAGCTAAAGCTGTAGCGAAAAGTGGTCGAGGAAGACGGTTGACTGACATTCAAAAATCATCTGACTGACTATCGGAGCAGTAACGTGATCGATCAACGCTGCCCGTGGCAGCCGCAATCGTGCCAGCGGCTGCTGGTGAGGGCAATTATAGTCGCTTTTTTGACATGGAACAGCGGAACTTGCGTGCAAAAGTCAATACGATGTTTCGGTGTAGTAATGCCGACAGAGAATTCTGAAGCGGGGAAATAATTTGCAGGCAGGTACCACTATTGAACCTTGCACATACATATGCATGTTGTATTTGCCTTTGTGCAATAGGGTGAGCCTTAAAATAGTTTTAAGAATTCTCCCATATTTGCAATACTATAATAAACAAAATAATGCATAAAAAGATAGATATTTCGCTATTTTAACCTAGTATTAGAGTTGGCACTTTTCAACAAAGTTCTTTGTAATCTTTTTATTTGGTCCATTAAATCCCGCATATATTTGAGAAATTGCTATATTTCATGCATATTCATTGAAAAGCCTAGAATTTACTTTTTTCGCAATACAAATTTATGTTTCTTTATTTAAATTATTACAAAAATAAATAAGGGTAGATTTAGATAAATAATAATAATAATAATAAAAGCTAATAATAATAATAAAAATAAAATTAAAATTTAACTCCCTACCAAGGTTACTAAAAAGCTTTATTTTGCATCTGAAATATATGTCCTCACCATGTTTCACTTCTTTCTGAGATATGTCTTCATTCTGTTTCTCTTCTTTCTGAGATATTTCTCAGATAAATTTATGCATATTGCAAGGTTCATACGACAGGTTTTCTGAAGTATACTCACCCATCGTAGGTGTACCTACTAAAGACTTGAGGAACGATTTTTTCTTGTTTCAGTTGCTTGAATATAAAAATACATATATTTCATCTTAAACTTCATGGGTTTTTATGGCATCAACCATTCAAATGCCATATTCTCCAAGCCTTGATAAAATATATTGACAACAACTAAGCCGATTCCGTGTTGGCAGCGGCCCATCCAGATTAGCCTCCAACTCCGAAATACAACCAAAAATCGACGCACTTCTAATTCAGTACGCTATTTTCATCTTTATAATTTTATCACCATTGGCCATTGGAATTTATGTCCACGACATATTGACATCAATCTTAAAAGATCTATTATATTATCTATTATATATAGTTTTTTTCTGAAATTCGGTTTTTGAGGAGCTGACCGCCTGAAAAGTCTACCATATGAATTCATTGTACAAGTATTTTAAATTTTTTTCCATATTAATAATAAAGAATACATTATATATTGTACTTAATACTGGTATATAGAGTTTAACATCGAAGAACATAAACCATTTAAGTTGCTTGTCAGCAGGCTAGCAAATAGACCGCTTCATTTCATCAATTTTTGGTGTTGTTTTCATATTAAATTAAACTCAAAAATGCATGATGATTATTTATATTTCCCGATTTTGTCATACTGAATGCTTAGAATAACAAACTTTTGAAGGCGAAGTTAGCTTAGTACAGGCAAATAAAAGTTTCAATGAAATAGTATATGGTTACAAATGTGCAATTTTAACCGCACAATAGACCCCCAATCTTGACCCTATGCGGTATGTATTCCGTAACGAAATTTTTTCCGTTGAAAAATTAAGTAATTTTGGTGAAGAGGTGGGGTATTTTCACTTTGTTTTAATGTAAAATTTATAATTACTAAGGGGTCGAAGTTGAATTAGAAACTAAAAATATTGGGAACTAAGAAGTATTATTTGCACAATTTGATATAACCGATTTTTATCATTTTGCCTACTTTTTAAATAAATTTAACGCAGAGCTTTGGATTACAAATTTCTCGATTCCCTAATTTAGTCGCAATATCTTGCATTAAAACTTGAAATTTTTTGTTTCTTTGAAGGTGGTGTTGAACACGCCTATCTTATATATCCCCTATATTAATAATCTAAAATAAACTTACATTCTCTCAGATAACTTTTTCTCAAAAGTTGGTTGCTATTTTTTCATTTTCGAGATTACATGATGTGTAAGGGTATATCAACTTCAAGAGGGTAGACAATTGCTAGTAAACAAATACATCGCACAATTAAATACAATTTAATGTTTAATTAGATGAAAAAAATATATTATTATATATATTTCAAATATTACTATTATGCCACAGATGTTTATGCACCCATTTTTACTTACTTCTGTAATTCACCAATGCAATCATTATTCAGCGACTTTTACTATGCTAATAGTAGCATCGATGCATAAAGAAGGATCATTTATTTTAGTTCAAAATGCTTTCAATCCAATTTATTCGCGATCACATCACCTCACCAGCGCAATAATTGGATGCGAAGAGGTTTCACCTTGGTTCCATACTCTTATTTTTGCGTGCTCAATAGTTTTTTTGTTTTCTTGCATGCATCAATTACAATCAGATTAGTTGCATGGATCCTCGGGTCTTCTACCTTTGAAGTACATAAAAAAAATTTAAGACTGCTTCAAGTTTGCTTCTTTCAGCCTTAATCATTTACCAATATTTCGAAATTGGCCATCTGTTGGCCGCGAACGCGAATAAAATACAATATATAGTCTATACATATGCACATATATGGTATAAGCGTGCAACGTTCCAAATAAATGGTTGCTTTTGGGAGTACAAGAATGAATATATGTTTTAAGTGTGTCATCGACTGTCTATTTTCAATGGATTAGAGAAGGGCCAGAATATGAGGGAAATCTATTAGATGAATGAGATGATTATTTTAATAATATTCAAAAAAACACATCAAGTTAGGTTAGTTGGTTTGTTCAGGGGCTTGGAAGGAAACATCACAGATCAATTACAGGGAGTGGTTAATTTTTAATTAAATTAATTGTCTTTACAAATTTCTTGATTTGAAGACACTTGCTTCGACAATGACGTTAAGCTGTTAATGGGTGGGTAAGGATGCGGTGGTACATTCCTGATGCTATTCATTATTGACAGACTGATGTAAAAATGGGGAAAGAATTCGATGTTATTCACAAAATGTGCACCAGTTGCTATAGCTTGTGGTCTCAAAAAATAGGTGATTTCAAACTTAAGGCGCTGAATAAGTTATAGAGCATAGGTCAATTATGAGTTATAGGTCCCTTGATGCCAACACAAATATTTCTTCTCAAAGGCATGAGAGGCTGCCATCCTAAAAAGACGCTCAGTGATTGGTAGCATTCGTCCATCCTAAAAGATTATTCAAATAAGACAATTACAGAGCGTTGTATTCCTGAAGAGTATTCCTAAGCGAATTTCAGAATATATACTCAGACAGTCAGGCTTGAGGCATTATCTCAAGCTCAAGGGCCATACATGTGATGAAAATCTCACCAAGAGATGGAACAGCCTGTTGGTAAGCCTATTTCGAATACCAGAGTACCAATATGTTACGGGCAATGAAGACGAATTAGCCAGATGTGGCACAAAAATCGCGATAAACAAGAGATTCGTTTGCCAACAGCAAATTTGAAATAGATTTAGATAATTTTAGTCTATGTTTTTGTTAAGGAGAAAGTTATACTCGGTAATTCGTGACGCGTTATAACAAGCCTGTTTAGGCCTAAGTCAAAAGAAAAAGGAAAAACCGACAGCTGCCCATTTCTAGTTCTAAACTTATACAATACATGTAGTCAAACGATTTTAATTAAATTTTACTGAATGTTTGGTAAGCCTAAAACTATCTTTAATACCGAATTCGGTTACATGTCCTGACAAACATTGAAAATATTCATATATAACTTGTTGCCTTTGTCGAAATCATCTGGAACACCCCTTATTTTCAATATAAAAATTAAAATAGCATTGAATTCCTTCGAAAAACAATATATTTGAAAACCGACTTCTCTGTAGCAAAAACCATGGAAGTTTAAGTCAGATATGTTCAAAGTTCACCAACCCTGTTTAAGCCAAGACCACTAGAATCAATCAGTTTGGTAAGAATAAATGTTGGTCAATAAATGTACATTTAAATTACATTGACAAAATTGGCAATCGGGCTCTATTACATTTTTTCTACTCTATCAGGTAACCCATGAACGGCTAGACCTCAAATATGGTAAGAGATTAACATAATTTTAGAAATAAACGAGGGAATAAAACTTAATATTATATTAAAGATCAGACTATCTTTAATTCCAAGGGGTTTTAAGATAATCGGCAGAGAAAGTCGTTTAACTAAGTTAACCAATTAAGCATCTTGAGAAACGATTAATTAATTAATTAACCAATTTTATAATACTGGTCCTGCATTTGGAACCCTCTATACCAACACTATCAAGAGTTGATTGAGTCCGTTCATTAACAATTTTTAATATTTGCTCTTCGGGGATTAAACTGGCATTCCAACATTCGTTTGTCATCCTCTACATGCAGACTTCGCCTTATAAAATTACCTTCTCTAAGTAAACGTAGAACATGCCACGGCGTGCTATTTTTGCATAAGCTTTTATTCGGTCTCATTGACTCTAACACACTCCTTAATAAAATTTCTTTCATCATTCCTTCCAGAGTAACTCGTAATTTTCGACCCCTAGCATTAACTTTTTGTAGAACTAATTATGCGTTACACGATCCTTTTCGTGTCCTTTGCGTAAATTATAATAACCTCTATGATTTCGTCTCCTTTGAACGATCTATCCAATCTATTTCTTTATCTATCCTATCTTATCTTTATTCCCCAAATCGAGCTTCTTTGACCAATCATGAACTACAAAAACCCATCTTGGTCAACGTTGTTCTTTGGCTTCTATTTGGAAAAAATGTTTAAATTTATATGCTACTTTCTGCTCTCATCTTTAACATTGTAAATCCAAGTTCCTGGCTATCCCCAGATGTGAGACGGTGCACATCTATACAAAATGCACCCATCAGGTTAGGAATACGGATTAGTTTTATTATATTTTATCCTCGTTATCATTTATTATTTCATAATTTTAGAATGTTTAATCTTGACTTGTCTAATCTTAAGGTCAACTGAATTAATTTTCCCCTTCCTTTTAATAAATAATAATAATAAATAATATAACTGATTAAACAATAAAAATAGCTTTTACGACCAACTTCAAAATATTGCGTTATATTGTTATTTAAAGTTTTCAAAAGTGAAAGATTTGCTCTGGCTTGTTTAATACTAATTTTTTTTTATTTGTTTATGTTTTTTTTTTGCTAACATCTGCGCCTAATCCATTCCCGTGCCTTAAAAAAAAGAGGAATTCATTCATTTTCACAAAATTTATAGAAATACTCTAGTTTACTAGTTTGGGAATGTGCAAAGCAATCTTTTAGAAAAAATCCATACTTTTTGTCTTTGAGCAGAGTGTGTGTTTCTCATTTTGCCTTTTATGTATTCTACTTTGTTTCATTAGGATTTCTTTTTTGTTCTAGTTCTGTTTTTATTTGTATCCTTGTAAACATCAAAGCGCGTCTTTGGTCCTTTGTCAGCATCCTCTGCCTTTTAGTGTTTTTAAATTTACGTAAGTATTTCGTACGGCCACAGACAGTAATATTTAAACAAAAATATTCGCTGTAACTTTTGATTGAATTTTGCAAAAGGAAACCTTGCATCGAACACTTCTAAAAAAATTGAATTTTTTGATACTAACTACTTTTACTTGTGAGAAAAACTGGAGATACAAGAAGAATTAAAGAAAAAATAGTTTTATTTACATTTTATAAAAATACGCAAGAGTTGTGTGAAACCGCAGTACTTCCAAAGATAATATAAATATTTTTTGTATTACTATAAAGGTGGCCTCTTTAGAAGACCTTTGTTTTGCTTATTTATTGCAAATGCAATATTTTGCAGTGGCAAATGCATGTTTCTTTTACGAGCAATTCCAAACACAAAATGTGTTTAAGAAACAGATGAACGACAATTGTATTTTTAAACAACAATTTGAGTTAAATTAAATTTTTTTGAGAGCAACCTTTGGGAGGACACTAACTGTTACCATATTATGGAGCAACCAAATTAAATGATAGAAAATTTATCAAATTGTAATATACTATATGAATATATATATTCGATACCCAACAAATTTTTGACAATATATAATGAAAATTATTTTGCAGATTTCTTACCATTTAAAGTGTGCTGTTAAATAAATAAAAGTATTTCATATAACTTTGATAACAACTGAACATACATTTCCAAATTTGGTAAAAGGCAAATATTTATTTAAATATTATCTCTACTTTAAATTACTATCTGAAAACTTTCCCTGCACTCTTCAAATATTTACTATAGTTTCTTAATATTTTCTTAGAACAAGAAAATAATAACTAATTAAAATTACAGAATTTCGAGAAAATGTGCTCAACATAGTTGATGATTAGTGTACAATATTTTTATTTCCTATTTACAAGTTGAAAATATATATAAACTTGCCTAACGTTGCCTTTTTATATTTCCAGATTATGTTTTTCAAAATACTCCCCATTAAGATCTATATATACACTTTTGCATGCGTTTGAACCAATTAATGCAGATATTCGGTGCCAAGCCAGGACTGTATGGCGGATGACTCATCAAATTGATGTTTGGAGTGCCCAAAAATGCAGGTTTTTTGCGCCGATATGTGAGAGCTTGCATTGTCGTGGTGAAGAGTAATCCATGATTGGCAGTTGGTTTTTCTGATTTCTTGAAAATCCACTCAGAATTAACCGTTCTGTGTTATCCTACTGGTACCGTTGCGACATGTCGAGTTTTTCCGAAAAAACAAGTAACTGTTTGGAAGTGCTACATGCTCGAGCAACTTTTGTTAGATTTGATTATCACCTGTCATAATTTCATAGACGTGTCTCGAAGCACCGCGATCATATATTTGAGCAGTCAAATGTATTGAGTGTGTGCTGGTCCCACTAATGCTTAAGGTTGTCGATAGGGCACATGACGATCTAGCAATATTAGTTTAAGCACAGCATCAATGATTTCCGCAACAACAACTGCTTTTGGACGACCTACACGAAATTCGTCTTGGAGTGAACTACGACTTCGGTTGAATTCACCATACACCATCCTTGAAGGAACTTCATCGCTAAAAATTGAATTAAGTTTATCCATGCAGTGTTGTTGAGACAATCGATGTCGAAAATTGTAAAAAATAATCACACGGAAATGTTCACGATTTAATTATATTTTTTGTCCAAGATATGAACAGTGTGGCTCTAAAGTCGATTTACCCACGCATGTCAATCCAACACCTTCATTTCGAAGATGCTAAGATCAAGAGCAACCAAATTTTTAGATTCAATGCGTAATGATTGAGTTTTTTTTGAATTGAGAATAGATTAAACTCACTTGGGATGTTTCAGTGGACATAGAAAAATACTAGGTTTGTTTATAAAGTTATTATACGAGATTACTGGTCTGACGTCTGTTGCTTTCAGCAAGCCCTAGAATTTTCATGGCATTTGCTTGTCGCGGTGCGTTCTTTGTTTCGCAGGTTTTTCCGTGATTAACTACGGCGCTACCCAACACTAAGTCCAGCGTAAAAACATTCCCCCTCTTTGTCTCAATTTCGTCGCCTATTTATTTTATCAAGTAAAACAAAATGATATCAAACAGATAAGGACTCAAGTGATTTCAAATCATTCATGATTCATCAAACTCAACAGCAGTACATCTGAGACTTTAGTCAGAAAAGAGGTAAAGAGTATTCCAAACTCATATGCGCCCGCCTGGATGTATGCCGTCTGGTTATACGATTTGTTTTACAAAGAAGAACTTAAGATAAATGTCATTACTGAATAAAATCAATAAATAATAAAAGTTAAGAGTCGCAAATAATTAACTTGTGGATAGATATACCTCTCTAAAAATCGATGCAATTGTATGGATTTAAATGGAACAGGATATTTTAAGCTCTCTTGCACTGCTCAACTTTATTATACTTTTTTTGTAACATGATTGTTGGGAAGTGGTTTGACCAACATTGTTAGCACGTTCAAAGGCTCTTCATATACTACAGAAATATTTCATTTTTTTTTTTTTTTTGTAAAACGCACAACAAGTAAAAAGGATCCTGGAACTAGTCGGTACAAGGCAACAATAATCGTTAAAAGAGAATGCATCGCATAAAAAAAGGTAACAAACATTTACTATCCTTCAAAATAACACCATTTAAAAACATCTACAATAGTGGATAGTACATACACATTTAAGCACATTAACGTATATCTTGCTATGTATATACATATATACATATATATATATATATATATGTATGTAGATTTAATGAGGCTTGTGTAAAGGACAGGCGCAGGACATCAAGTAAATGGCCAGACCACTGACCACTATGGGATAAAATATTTGCATCACATACTCTAATTTTTCAAATAAGACGAACGCACATATCCCTAGCAGTGCGTATCATCCCTTTTTCGACTCTTTTAACAACTACTTTTACCCGGGTCCTTGGTTTTTGTGTGTGTGTGTGCGTGTTTGTATGTGTGTAAATAATGAAAAAGGGAGAATACTCACAAATTTAAATATGTATGTACTATGCGTGCGTGTGTTTGTAGGGCACGTGTTGTGTTGTTTCAACGCGGACACGTCTGGGTGTGCCCAATTTGAATGTCCCGTGACAGGCGGTCATCGGTTCGAGGATGACCTCTTTTGTGTAGCCGAAGCTGTTACCGTAAAGTCCGTTTAAGTCGATCGCAATGCATCATTTTGGGCCGGCATTCGCGCGGTTACAGTTAGTATATTACCATTTATCGATAAGTTTACCTATCGTTAAAATGGTTGTTCTTTCATATATACAATATATGCATGTTTTTGTTTATGTTTATTATTTGTAAGCGAATAAAAACTTTAACTCCGTAAACAAGACTATGAGAACCCAGAGGTAAGCCTCAGGTGCATGTACCTAGTTAGAGATAAGAATTGTCATATGCTTGTACATTTGTTTATCCCCGGGGAAGATACAACGTCTTTCGTTAGGTATGAGCGCGCGAGAGACAACAAATCAACCTTTTCGCCCGATGTCATTCTGACAAAGGACATTCTAATGAACATGTCATTTCGTAAAATAAAATTTACATTTTATTGTCGAAATTGTATCATCAGAAACTTGGCTGACCAAACGTGACATAGACAATAGCCAAAGGCTTATCACCAAGATGAAATAAAAGGTTGCAACAACAAAAAGTACAAGCTCTTAGGCAGACAAAAGCCGAATTGGCTCAATCAGTAGGACATTTAATGAACTTGCGTCAAAATTAGGAGCGCCCCCGCCAATGACAGAAGCTTGACGGCTGTTTTTTCACAAGAAAAAAAAACAATCACAAGTGCCCACCGTAGAGTATTTCAAGTAATATTAACACCTTTAAAAAAAATAACTTATATCCATTGGAATTTACTTAGATTATATTTATCACACCACACATAGGGTTTCTCTATTATGCTTATAAGAGTCTTAATGCAGAAACATATGAAGACAAAGGATTTTATTTTTGTTCTCGGTCGTCAGCGGTCGTGCTTGTGAATTATCACCTTAATCGAAACAAATATTTTTAAATAAAGCGTAAAACCAACACAACACAAAACCCGGCGATCGTCAAGTTTTACATTAAATTTGTTTGAAAGGACATCATTGCAATGTGAAAATAACCCTTATTATGTTTTGGGACCGCTCTCAACAAATCCCGTAAGCGCAAGGAATACAGCCTAATGATTGCAACGGTAAACACGGGCAAAGGTCAGTGCGGAAAACAACGGCTGTCGAAACCATCAGTGCATAGTAAAATGCCAATGCCATCGTCCGGTTAGACGATACCGCTTAAGAAGATGAGTTGTCCAAAATATAGCTTTTCGTGAGAAAAGCGTCTTTTGCATCATAAACCGTATATTTAGAGGTAAGTCGTGTCCGGTTTGATCAGAAACACCCTGCTAAGAGAAGCAAGAAAAAGCAAATCTAACCGGTTGTGTAAATTGTTTATTACAAAATCATTGCCTGCAATTATTTGTACTGTTATTGGCATAAGATCTAGAAAGTCGGGTATGAATATTAATTAGCAGTACGCAGGACTAATCTTAATAAATGACTTGTATACTCTTTGTCCATCAAGACAGGCAAAAAAGATTTAGGGGTATTTTTAAACTTCACATTAGCGTCAATTTGTTCTAACAGTTGACAGCTAATATATCGAATGAAAAAAACCGTAAAGTTTTAATTTGAAGCCTACAATCGAACTTGTATCAGCCAATCGAGTCGCCACAATATTTAAAATTATTCAAACAATACGGATTAATATTATATATTTGTTTAATAAAGAAACATTAAAAAAAAAGATTTTATTGCATTTTTTTTTTTTAACAAATTGGCATTCTTTTTGTGGTCTAAAGTTTTCAATTTGTGAAAATCGGTTGTTCGTATTGGGTATCTTTTCAAGAACTAACCGGTCAAAAAACCGTTGATAACCGTTGATCTAATAATCTTGGAGGTGAAACCTGCTCTGCCCTTTTAGTATCCCTTTCTTAGCGATGCAGGAATAAATTATTTATTTTTCAGATACCTTTAACTCATTTTCACTAGTTTAACTTTTAAAACACCTACATAATTATTTTCATTTAATAGATAATAATGTCAAGAATCAGTGATTTGTACTTGCTGTATTTAAATCAGTGGTTAACACGGTCGGTGGGGATGTAAGGTTTTCTATAGCGCAACGTTGTGTATTATATCTGAATGTTATTATTATTTTATTTACATTATGTTTATAAAGAAGAAGGTGACGTCCAAAACTCACAAGCAAAGACCAAGTGGATTAGCACCTATCTTCCCTTGGAGTAACTAACTGGAGAAGGTACGGACTTAGCAAGTGCTCCGGGAAGCAGATGCGGAGCTTAGCTGTTGCACAATAACGGTTTATAATGGCCACGTGAAGTAAAGTAAGTTAGAATCGTTTTCATCTTGAGAAAAAAAATGTCAAGAAAGGAATATTAAAATGTTGGTTCTTTGTTTTTAAATTTGTACCAATTAAAAATAAAATTGACTTACCACTTTGTTTTTTCAAAAGACTTTGAGTCCTCTTCTTACAAAATGTTTTAAAAATCTGCGTCTTCCCTATACTTCTATAAGTATTCGATCTTACGCAGCAAATTTGATACTCTTCAGAAAACTTGTTACAAAAATTACTTCTCCCGCTGCCTCAAGCATTTTTATTCCTTCGTCAATTCTGCACGCAAATTTTACTTATTTTTTGCTTCGCTGTATTTAAAAAAATATATCTACCACTAACAATACTGAAATAGCTGATTTGTTTTCAACTTTTTTTCAAACCAACAACCCAAATAATATTGACCTTAATTAAACCTATATCCTACCTCATTCAAACTTTATTGCGAAACCCGGAATACTCTCGTCGGACGTTTTGCAAATATCTAACTGTATTTTAAACACTGTGCTCACTGTACACCTTTATCATTTATTTTTAGCACATTACTTAAGTAATCTTATTTTCCGTCTATCTGGAATAAATCCTATATCATTCCTATTCACAAAAAAGGTTAAACAAAATAAAAAGCTCTCTTCGATTCCTAAAATCTTTGAGAAAATTGTTACCTCACAATTGAAACACTACCGTAGTTCTTTGATATCATCCATCTTATATAGTTATCTTAATTTTTTAGGACTTTCCTCTTCTATTAATAATGGTTTCATAGAACAAAAGTAATCTGATGTTATATATTCTGACTTCAGCAAAGCGTTTGACCCTTTAAACGATATACTTCTCTTGTTATCTATCAAACCGCGTTCGAAAGGCAATTTTTAAACACTGTGAATCTAAAGAAATTAAATTCACGTTAGGGGATTACAAGGTAGCACTTATGTCCTCTGCTTTTTAACTTCTTTGTAGACCATCTTCCCCAAGTTATCTCACATTCTCGTATCCTTATGTATGCAGATAACTTTATACTTAATATGACCTATAACGAGACTACTAAAAACTAACTTAATTAGAAACCAGCTCTATCAAAACAACGTGTTATAACGTTTTATCGTATGCCCCATATTTTCCGACCTTGGTGTTTTGTTTGTTCACAAACTTATCTGTCGTAAACACATTTACAAGATTGTAAAGAAATCTAGAGGGATTCTTGCATTTATGAAGTGGTGGTCACAAAAATTTATTGAATTTATCCGTTTGATTATGTCTGTACAAAAACAATTTTTAATACTTTCTCTGTGGGGATTAAACTGGGATCCCAACATTCAATTACCGACCTATTCTTGTAGACTTCACCTTAGGAAATGAATCCTTTCAAAAAATTTCCTGTGTCAATCCGTACAGAGTAACTTGTGTACACAACACGATAAATTTCGCGTCTTATGTACAAACTATTATAACAATTACGATTTCATATCTAATGAACAGTCTATTCAATTCATCTCTCTCTAAGTTAACTTATCATCGCCAAACGGCGCATCTTTGGCTAATCACGAACTATGAAAACCCAACTTGGTCAACGCTGATCTTTTGGTTTCTTTGTTAAGAAATGTTAGAACTGTACATCCAAGTTCTTAGCTTGCCCCAGATGTGAGTCGGTGCACATCTATCTATAAAAAATTCACCATAAGGCAAGGGAAACGGATTAGTTTTGTACTAAATTTTCCTCGTTATTATTTAACATTTCTTAATTTTAAAATTGTCAAATAATAAGGTTAGCAGAATTTAGTTGTAAAATTAGTAATGTATAATTTAAAAATTAATTTTTTTTATATTATCTTAGGTATTTTGCTTAACTTAGGCGTACTCTCGGCGTACTATATCGGTAAGTATCTCAAAATGAAATGTTTTAGTATTGACTTCATGTGCGTCGATATAGACGTTATCTTCAACAACCACGTGTTAGTCTAGTCAGGCACTTCCATTTTGGAGGAAAAAAAAAGTTTAAAGCATTATAGTATAGTAAAAAATATAAATTTTTGGTAATCGCATGTCGTCGATATCTCTATTAATAGCTGTTCGAAGAGCACAGGGACATACAATAAATAGGAGACTTTTTTTTAACCAGACAATGCGGAATCGAACCACCTTGCTTTCGCAAAATATGAGCCAATGATGCCGCGAGCCCAAAATTCAATTCATGCATTGACTTTTTCGGGATGCGTTGGTAGTTCATGCAATTTTGCGTATCCCCGTATTCAATCAATGCGAAACATTAGAGAAATAACGTCTCACAGAATATTTATTTTGATAAAACAATAATAATATTTATCTCTGGGTAGATATAATTGTTTCGCGTTGGGCCTCATGAAAATATGTAAACAAATGGAGTTCTTGCATTTCTTTAAAGAAGCTGCTCCCGTGTTACGGTTACACATACGTATATACCCGTATATACACATATATATATTTTTCTATTTTACATATACAAAATATTTCGAGATTATGTATTGGCTTATATGCAAGTCGGAGGCCCAAATTTGAACGTTTGCGTTAAAAACCCTTTTGCCTTGGCAACAAAGTTTTGTGATTTTTATTTCAGTGCAAACTAAAAAACAAGCGCACACAAAAACAGCCTCGATGTCCTGCTGGAAAGTGAAGAGCATTTAATGTGCCACCGGCTTGCCTAATAATTGCTTGGAGTGTGGTACGGGTCCGGTTTGTTTAAGCGCCGCGTCCCTGGGTCGTTTGGTCGTTAGGCCTGTCGAAATACTTGGTCCGGTCAGAGAACCGTCCTTTGAATGGTAGCTGAAATTTTGTGATAGATGCGGTTTGTGGAAGCTGGGTTATGCTTCGCAGACAAAATGGCCTCATTTACACGCATGCCATTTTAAATCCCGAAGTAGTGTCCAAAAAAGGGATGAAACTCCTGAAAAATGCTTACCAGCGAGCTTGGAAAATGTTATTTCGAATATATTATAAGCATAAAACATGGACTTTCACTTATAGTATATATATTCATACATATGTATTAAAAGTAAGATACATACGTGTTTTGAAATGTGTTTCGTGTGTACATAAGGATGGGAAAATATATTTAGAGTCCACATACGCACATACATTCATATGATTGTTTCAACATTTGGGGTAGTGGTCAACAGATTTGCAAAGGTTCGTTAAGCCCTTGAATGTCCTGAAACGAGGTTGTTTTACAGGGTACAAAAGTCCGGCGCTGGTGGCTAAGTAGTGAGTATAGCTATGTTGCTGTGAGTTCGTCTGCTTACCCTTGTCCAAAGGTATATGATTCACTGTTACAATGTTATGTTTAGTTAAAGTTTAACTTTTTGGAATAGGGTCAATAGTGAAAAAGAGAAAAAATTCCATGATGTAGCTAAATATTTGACACAATTTTTGCAACTGCCACGTGACGGTAGCTAACGTTTACGTTTGTGGAAAGCCGTTAAAGGATCTGCGGCTAAATGCAGCTGAAATAACGAAGTTTCCATCTGATGATTTTTCATAGATGTCGGCCATTGCACATTCCATATTTTTAGTCGTCTTTTGACGGATCAGCCTATAAAATTCATAACTTGAAAATATTTGGTAAACAAGCACTTAACGGGCAGAGTGTCAAAGTATTAAACTTCACTTTTATTCATAAAGGACATTCAGAAAATTCGACTTTATATCATTCGATAGACTATCTTAAAGAAGGATGCGTTCGTCTACCAGCTAACGAAAGAAATGGAAGTCGTCCAGCGTATTTCAACATAACATATGCACTGGCTTCACCGTGTCATAAGATGGTGTTCAATGCGCAGGTTGCGCGCAGGGAATGGTTCCCGCGCCGTCAATAATTCCCCCATTGTTGATGACCAACGCCTCTATCCAATTGACGGATGCCCTCCCAAAAGTGAAGGCTGATATAACCGCCATTCAGGAAATGAAATGGACAGGACAAGGTTGCTCTAACCAACCAAGCTGTGATATTTACTGCAGCTGCCATGCGAAAAGGCACGAATTTGGATGTGGATTCGCAGTAAACCGGGGAATTTGCCACCGTGTCTCCAGATTTACTGCTGTGAATGAACGGCTTTCTGCAATCCATGTTAAAGCAGGATTTTGTAATCTTGGCCTAGAAGGGGTACTGCGGAAGGCTGGTGTACATCGTACTGGCACTATTTTCTACAAAAGTGTCCAGCTCCTTGCATACACCGATGATATTGACATCATTGGGCGTTGTATGAGTGATGTTACCGCTGCGTTTTCCGCAATCGAAAAAAAGTCAGCGAAAGTGGGTTTTGCGGTTAACGAGGGCTCTCTACAAATAGGGATGCACGGTGCCTGGGCTCCCATGTGGTAGCGGACGGCTCTACTTTTGAAGTTGCCAAGGGCTTCACGTATCTTGGCACCGCCGTTAGCACGGAAACCAAGATCAGCCTCTCGATTAGGCGAAGAATCAAACTTGCTTGCCTGTTACCATGATCTTAGTAAGCAAATGTGTAGTAGAGACCTCTATCGATCGACAAAATTAACGATTTAGAAAACACTCAACCTGCCCGTGCTGTTATATGGCGCAGAAGCATGGATTGTGTCGCAGACGGATGCAGCCGCTCTTGGAGTGTTCGAGAGAAGAATTAATTGCAAAATCTTCGATCACTTGCGGATTGGCGACGACTATCGTATTCGAACGAACCCGATAACCGGGTGTGATGGCCAAACAATGGTTGAGTTGATCAACAGGTAGAAATTCAATTCCAGGTCCTGAAATGCGTTAACTGCTTCAAACAACGTGACTTCTAAGCGAAAATACTAAATGGCTGTTGAGTCCATGTTTTTTCACGCTCTGTACTGGCAATGCGTTTTCAGTTGCATTGCCTTCAGAGCTCCTTCCGGTTTTAGTCATTTTTGACCATCTTGCGTCACCGCCTGGCGCCATCCGGTGTCATTGACGCTGGCAGCTGTTGAATTTTTTGCATGTTGCACTCTGTGACATTGGAGGTGTCGTCCTCTAAACGTAGCGGCAAAAAAAATTGGTGGAAATTGTCATCCGAAAAAAACCTTCAACGGTCCGTGAACAAAGGCAGTTTGCATGCATCAAAATTGTACCACATGAAAATTTTGTTAGGAATTGCCGTGATATCGTTGCCTCTGTCAGCGCATAGGTGAAAAAAATCTTCATCCATGTGTGTGAAGGTCAATAAAGTGGCGTTCGTTGTGCCAACTGCCTGTCTGCAATGCGATGAAGTTGCGGTAAAATAGCAACGGAGGCCACAGCTTACTGCACAATATATTCAGAGTTGCGAAAAAAAATAGGGTTCGCGGCAAGCTGCGTCGTTTAAGAGGATTAGGCAGTGAGTTGGAAGCTGCTTGTTTGTCTAGTGGCATGCAGCTTGATGCACTTGTCTGTTTTTTCTGTACGGAGGTAGTTCTGTCTTCAACAAAAAGTTTGCGTGTGGCATACGCTGAGTGTTGGCAACATTTAGTAGTAGGTGAAGTTGCCTCAGGCTGGTATCTGATACTGTTGCCGATTAGGCATGTATAGACCTGCAAAGTGATTGTGATGGGTGTTTTGGTTTTTTTACTCTTTTTTTTTGTTGGTTTTTGACACTGTGTCTTTTGACATCCCTCTGCGGTTTGTGTTTTCAGTTTTTTTTTCGGGATTTCCCCAGTTAAGAAACATAATGCAGTTGTGATGCAAGAGAAGCCAACACTTTCTCACTATTTCTTCTGTAATAGAAATATGCAAGCTGTTTTCCAAAATAACTCGTTTCAATTGAATTGTCAATTCAATCCTTTTCTATTATATACAATCTTCTAAATGGTTAGATGCACAAAGTAATGATAGAGATTAGCTCCTTTCTATAGAATAATTATGTCGTGTATATGTTTGTTTTTATGAAGTTACTAAAGAAAGAAAAAATCAATAAAAAAAACTTAAGTAATTACTTAAAATAATGTTCTATTTCTTTTATTTGCACTAAATTTTATAGTGATTTTTTGATTAATCATGCAAATATATGCCTTCTGATGAAGTGGTAAAGTATAAAATCGAAAGATAAGATTCCACTTCAGTCTTTTCAAGAAAATTTGACCACTTTTTCGAGCATTCTCGTGCTGCCGTGTGACTTTGTCATGGCATTCCGTGCATTGTGGTTTCAGTCAAACGCATCAATTACGTTCGGTACCGACCATCTGTGATAATTTTACTTGGATTCACCAGCTCATAATACTATATATTACACCTAATAGGTCTCACCGAATGAAGGGCCTGACTTTAGCGCCTTAAATATTGGTTGAGGGTATGTCCGGACTTTCCCGAAGACTCTCTGCGCTTCGTGCTATCATAATGGTCCCATCGGTTTCGGTTTCAAGTATTCCGGAATCCACTGCCCATGCTTCTGAATCAATTCCATGGCTAAGAGCCACTTTCACACTGCTTGCTGAGCCACTTGCAATAAGCTGCCACTTCTGCTTGCGTTTAGAATGGTCTTGGTCAAGTAATGCTTCCAATTCTGCATGCTCAAAGATGGTTTTCCTTTTCAGCTCCATGCTGAAAAAGCCTTCAATGTTCAGCTTCAGCAGCACATTTCTTTGAATTTTAAACAAAGAACAACTGTCTGCAAATTACGCGATTTCGATTAAAAAAGTAACATTTGCAGTCAACGATGAATTTATGATGAGAAGAGATATCCACAAATACTTTGATTTGTTTTCAATCGTTTATTTTCGATTAGCAGTAACCTTGTAACACCGATTAAGTTAATTTTTTGGACAGTACTCTGGAGTCAAAGTATGAAACGGTTTTACTTAAACCGCGACACTTTTAGCAGAGATTTGATTCAAAATATTACTATAACTCTATAAATATTATTTCAAATACGAATGAGATTGTAATGTTTAATTTCGAATAGTATTCTTAATCCAAAGTTTAAGCTTTTGCGTACAAAGGTCCTTCTGACAAATACACACATTGCAAAAATCTTGAGTACACTCGCTTTGATGTGGAGGATATTATATAATAAATACTACTTTGATAATGAAATAGTTTGTACTTTAATAAACAAAAAGCTCGACACTCCAGAGTGACCTAAGGTTTGAATGGAATATATACTCCACATATCCTTATTCATATCCGCGGTTGCCTATTCAGAGTGGCGCAAAAAATAAAATTTTCAAGGAAAATTTGTTATTACGTCATGTAATAATCACACATCTTTATGGCTTGCTTAAACTATACATGCCCTTTGTACAACAATGGACCTAAAATTATTCAGATCTTACCATTTGTGAGGCAGCGATTTTGTGGACGGGCATGGGTATATCAAATTATATAATATATATATAATTATATATATATATATATAATTATATCAAAGGAATAAGAATTCGATTTTATGATAAATCGAAAACTTTACAATGGCCACAACTTCACTACCGAAGCGAAAAAATTTTTATTTCAATTATAAATATCTTTAATCTATTCATTTTTAAATTTATTTTTTTTTATCTGAATTAATTTATTAATACAATATTTGATTGTTTTTTTCCTTATTATTCCTCTACTAGAGCCTTCCAACGAACTATGTGCCGACTGTTTAGCTCTGTCCCATGTTTGACTGGGCCAATTCTTGGAGGATGGATCTTCTCCAGGTTGCCTTGAGTCTTACGATCCGCCTGCTGCCTTGGAGATTCCAGTCCTGTGCCATCCTGACAATACTGCTTGGATTTCTTCTGAGGGCATTCACGTCCATTTCTTCTTCCTTAGTTGTATGTGTTTAGGGGGCTCACTTGTGACACAACACAGCTCTGTATTGGATATTCTGTTTGGTCAGAATATCCCGCATATAATCCTCAAGCATTTGTTGCTGAAGACTTGCAGTGTCTGTGTCATCTTTTTGGTGGTAAGTGTCGCACTACCATATAATAGTATGGACTTTACACACGCGTTGTAGATCCGGAGCTTTGTTCGTCTGCTTATTTGTTTATTGCTCTAGATGCGGTTGAGTCTCCCAAACGCTGATCGGGATTTGGCATGTCGGTTTATGACGTCATCATCCTCGCCGCCATTGTTGGAGATGACAGAGCCAAGGTGTGGGAAGCTGGTTAAGAACTCAATTGTGTTACCATACATAGGAATGTTCCCTTGGCTGGAGTGGTATTTCAAGACCGACTTTGCGTGCTAGCCTTGCGAGGTCATCAGTTTTGCCATGGATGTCGCAGAGCTTGTGAGAGGTCAGACAGATGTCGTCTGCATAATCCAAGTCCTCAAGGTGACTGGCGAGGCTCCACGTGATGCCACGCTTGGTTTTGCACACTTCTCTCATAACCTCGTCGACCACGATGCTGAAGAATAGTGGCGACAATGAGCATCCTTGCCTAATTCCAGTATTCGTCTGGAAAGGTGCACTTGTTTTCCCCTTGTGCAGTACCGCCAAATTGGCATTATCGTACATCGACTTGATTATACTTATGATGTTTCTTGGTACTCCTTTCCTTGCAAGTGCTCTCCATATCGCCGCTCTGTCTACTGAGTCGAACGCCTTCTTGAAGTCTATGAACAGGAGGTATAGCGGGGCTCTCCATTCCACAGCTTGTTCAGTAATGATGCGTAAAGTGATTGCCTGGTCTACGCAACTCCTGTGTGGTCTGAATCCTGCCTGTTCATCTTGAATTTTTGGGTCGCTTTTTGGTCCTTCGTGTATTGCAAGTGTGTTCCCATGGGCGGTCTTCTTCTGGTATGAGCTGTTCTCGCAATGTGGATGTCATCCTTGCAAACAGGTTGTTGCCCCTCAATAGGTGCATATTTAGGGGGGCGCTCTACGGCTGTTGGAGGCGATCCTTGAAAGGTTGCGGTTCAACTTTATTAAAACCAGTTCGTGAGCGCTATCTATAGATGCTCCTCTTATACTCAGCACGTTGAGCAACGACTGCATCCATTTTCTGCTGATGCATATGTGGTCTATCTGATTGCGCGTTTTTTCACTTGGAGATGTCCATATGTATTTATGGAAACAATGTGCCACCAATGACTAGTTGGAATAATTGGCAGATTTTAACTAGTCATTGCGTCCCTGTTCCGTGCTGTCCTACTACTGACCTAAGTCCGGTGTTGATGGATCCTACCATTGCGTTAAAGTCACCCACACACAATTTTTGAATACCGTGCACCTATTCTTTTTACTCCAATTAGTAATACTGCTTAAGTACTTGGTTTATTTTTCTAATAAAAAAAAGGTGTTTTTGGCTGATTCTCGTTTTCTGATTAATTAAGTCTACTGATTTTAATCAAGTTTTCAAACCATTATTAAGGGAAATTGAAAAAATCTTTAATTTTTGAAAGAAGTTACAATATAAATTTTCAAGACATCAAAACGAAATACAACAAATAGTCTAAAAATATTTTTTCAGATTCCATAGTGCAAAAGCCATATAATTGAAAACTCATTTTTTAGGTGGTGCAAGTTTCACCTAGAGCAGCTATGCCAAATATCCCCGTGTTCAAAAATCCTAAAATACTTTACTCGAACTCTAGATATCTAAGATGTCGATGTATTCATATAAACTCAGAGACATACGGACATTTGGAAATGGTTGTATCGACTTTATTTCTTTCTTGGAATCGATTTTTCCTTCAAGATTATACATACAATTTTGGATAATTGAATGAAGTTAAATAACAATTCTAATTATTACTATGTGCCCTTCATGGTAAAATAGTAATAATATTTCCAGTAAACAAAACAATAATAATTTATCTTCTTACTCTCATCTTAGTTTAAAAAAAATTAATCCTCTTGACTATGCTGTCATCGCTTCAAAGTCGAAGCATGGAGATATATATAGATATATTAATAGCTGTTCAAAAAGGACAGGGTCTTCCTAACTGTTCCAAGATTATAAAAAATGGCATTCATATTTGTTGGCAGCCACGCAGCTGTCTGACTTTGATAATGCCCAGCGTTTGATCAGCACTGCCGTGGAATACTAGGAAAGAATCAGAAATCGGTGAATCTGACAGTGCCCTGTACTTCTTAGGAAAAACGCCCTTTTATAGAGAACCCATTCGTTGAAGAACTGGGTGGTTCAACAAATCTGCTCGTATACTCGTCTCTTCTCCACATATTTTCATTCTCTTTACGTACGTAAAAGGCGTGATAATGGACTACATGAATGTACGAATGAATACCATAGCCAAAAGCTATTCCAGCTATTATTATTATTATATCTTTAACAAATAAATTTCTTATTATTCCAAAAGGAAAAAAGATACTCTCATGGCCATAAATTCGTCGCCAAACCCCGACGAAATATCACCAATAGAGTTGCGATATGAGCAAGATCGATTTGTTGTACGCCAATTGAAATTTACAATTGCATAAGTGGTCATTTATATGGCCATGACTGAAATATCCTCAGTATCGCGGTATTGAGGTAGGGTGCTTATTAATTGCAACCGGTAAGAAGACAATTATCTAGAAAATACTAGGAAGATGTCTATGGATTTATATGCAGTAATGCAGGTTTTATGCAAAAATACACAACGAATACTGTACGTGAATTTTGTACATAGTAACGCGAAAGTCGAGATGCTCTACAGTTTGGCAAAGCTAAATGGCGCCTTCCCTGAACTTGCACAGCTGTCGCCCTATACAGCATCAGCAATTTCCTTCTTTTGCTATTCCCTTCTCCATAGCTGCCCTTTGGCTTTGGCTCCCTCTTTCCATATATAGTATATGTTCTGCCTTTCCTTCAGATTGTCCACTCATGTTGCTTGATGTAGATGTAGAGACTGCCGTGTTCAATGCCTAAACCGTCCAGTCGAGCAAACGTCGTTTGAGAGAAACGGACTGCCGGCCACGTAACGAGGGAACAGGGACATCTCTGCAGACTCGTCCTAAGCCCACGTATGTTGGTAGCACATACAGTCTTACTTATACACACACTTAGTTGGTCGCCACACGCATACTTGAACACATAATGTAAAAGTCTGCAATTTCTTTTTGGGCATCTCGTAGTTGCTGTTGCTGTTGCTGCCACTGCCGATGCCGCTGCCGCTAACGTTCTTGCCATTTAGCTTGAATTCAAACTCATTCCCTTACATGTCGTATCAGTAGGTTCACTACTTATACGACAGCAGCAACAGCAGCAAGGCAAAGGCAACGGCAACGGCTACGGCTTTAGCTACGACGACGACGTATGGAGACGGAGACGGAGATGGAGATGGTTCCACACACACGGCACAGCAACTCGAGTCGCAGCACAGTCGTCGCCACGTTTCCATCATCAGACCCAACCACCTGGCACCAAAGGCGAGTCGATCGATAATTTCCATAGTTGACCACTGCTGTGTATGCGAATTTTGAAACGGACATCTGCTCAAACACAAGCAAACGGCCAGAATCACCCTCTAACCTGGGACACACCCAACCACCCATATTCTCTAAAACAGACGCACACATACAACGAGCATTCACTCTTAGAAGTACGGATAGCATATACGAAGCTGAAGCAGTTGACGTAGTCGTCCCCGTAGCCGTAGCCGTAGCTGTAGATGTAGCTGAGGCTAAATCAAGCTTCTAAAGCAACAGCACCAGCACCAGCGACAACTGCGTCGGCGTCGGAGCCGCGTTGATGGCAACGGCGATGGCGAAACTGGGCAGCCCCAGAATAAGTAAGGGTCTACCATGAAGATAAAACGAAGACCAAGGAACGAACTGTTTCTGCAAAATGTTGTTTGCATACGACTTGCGACATGTGAAAAGGATAAGAGTGAATGTATGTGTGTATTCCCATACATATATATATATGTGTGTATATATATATATTGTGTGTGTGTTGTATTTGACTGCGTCTGTGTAAGTGGACGCTTCTAACGTTTACGTGAGTGGGAGTTTAGCGCGTTTGGGGACCGCCGGATTCATTGTGGGCCGTTTCTACGGCTAGCTTTGGTGTGGGGTTTGGTCAAGCAACATGGTTGATAAGTGGTTGGGGCTTTGCTTGGTCCAGGACTACGGTTTTCGAGCTGCTTCGTGGTAAAGAGGAAGAAATGGAGGACGTAGAGATGTTCTTCACTAGGCGATTGTAAAATTTCACATTTTAGAGAATTAGACGTTCACTCGAACATACACACGCACATACATACATACATAGAAGTATATACTTCTTTTATATACATTTATATGTACGTATGTATGTACATATACGCCTTTTATGTACGGCCGTAGAATGTGAACGGACGTATGAATAATATGTCTGCGTGTGTTTGTGAGTTTGCATATACGTTTGTATCACTAAAATTTTGTACATAAGCAAAAATCTGCTGCCGATGTACTATGTAGGTGTGTTTGATTATGTATGTTTATGTACAATAAGTTAAAAAGGAAAGGGAATGAGAATGAATGGCCAAGCAAAAATTTTGATATTTTTGTATATTCAAGACGCTAGTGTGCAACTGGCACCCATCCAGGACTTTAACATAAGACAACAGCAATTCTTGAACAAAAACACATACGAGTAGGTGCAGGAAACACATACATATATCTGAGCACAACAGACAAATTATACATATATTCAATGTACATCTTCATATATGTATGAATATGTGTATGTTTTGTACAAGAGCGTAAAAGAGCGCTTCTTTTTTGCGTTATTTTTCACGGAACTGCACTTAAACAAAAAAACTAATAATTGAAAAATCGTAATGAATCAGATAAATTTCATCATATATCATATCATATCATATCATATCATATCATATCATATCATATCATATCATATCATATCATATCATATCATATCATATCATATCATATCATATCATATCATATCATATCATATCATATCATATCATATCATATCATATCATATCATATCATATCATATCATATCATATCATATCATATCATATCATATCATATCATATCATATCATATCATATCATATCATATCATATCATATCATATCATATCATATCATATCATATCATATCATATCATATCATATCATATCATATCATATCATATCATATCATATCATATCATATCATATCATATCATATCATATCATATCATATCATATCATATCATATCATATCATATCATATCATATCATATCATATCATATCATATCATATCATATCATATCATATCATATCATATCATATCATATCATATCATATCATATCATATCATATCATATCATATCATATCATATCATATCATATCATATCATATCATATCATATCATATCATATCATATCATATCATATCATATCATATCATATCATATCATATCATATCATATCATATCATATCATATCATATCATATCATATCATATCATATCATATCATATCATATCATATCATATCATATCATATCATATCATATCATATCATATCATATCATATCATATCATATCATATCATATCATATCATATCATATCATATCATATCATATCATATCATATCATATCATATCATATCATATCATATCATATCATATCATATCATATCATATCATATCATATCATATCATATCATATCATATCATATCATATCATATCATATCATATCATATCATATCATATCATATCATATCATATCATATCATATCATATCATATCATATCATATCATATCATATCATATCATATCATATCATATCATATCATATCATATCATATCATATCATATCATATCATATCATATCATATCATATCATATCATATCATATCATATCATATCATATCATATCATATCATATCATATCATATCATATCATATCATATCATATCATATCATATCATATCATATCATATCATATCATATCATATCATATCATATCATATCATATCATATCATATCATATCATATCATATCATATCATATCATATCATATCATATCATATCATATCATATCATATCATATCATATCATATCATATCATATCATATCATATCATATCATATCATATCATATCATATCATATCATATCATATCATATCATATCATATCATATCATATCATATCATATCATATCATATCATATCATATCATATCATATCATATCATATCATATCATATCATATCATATCATATCATATCATATCATATCATATCATATCATATCATATCATATCATATCATATCATATCATATCATATCATATCATATCATATCATATCATATCATATCATATCATATCATATCATATCATATCATATCATATCATATCATATCATATCATATCATATCATATCATATCATATCATATCATATCAATATCATATCATATCATATCATATCATATCATATATCATATCATATCATATCATATCATATCATATCATATCATATCATATCATATCATATCATATCATATCATATCATATCATATCATATCATATCATATCATATCATATCATATCATATCATATCATATCATATCATATCATATCATATCATATCATATCATATCATATCATATCATATCATATCATATCATATCATATCATATCATATCATATCATATCATATCATATCATATCATATCATATCATATCATATCATATCATATCATATCATATCATATCATATCATATCATATCATATCATATCATATCATATCATATCATATCATATCATATCATATCATATCATATCATATCATATCATATCATATCATATCATATCATATCATATCATATCATATCATATCATATCATATCATATCATATCATATCATATCATATCATATCATATCATATCATATCATATCATATCATATCATATATCATATCATATATAATTCTATAGTTCCATTATAGTTTTTAATCAACGAGAGCTCAACTTAAATACAAACAGTTAGCTTATAGGTTCTCTTCTATAATTTATTATAGAATGAATGGGGAAGAGTTAGAAGCGGTTAAGAATCTTTTCGGACACTGTCTGTGACTCTCTCCGCCAGTCATAATATACCAATTCTCCATCTAAGCTCTATGAATAGAGTACAAAAAATTAAATTACTTGTGTCTGACAATAGCTTCCCTGACCTATCTTTCTGATGGTTTAAAAGAAAAAAAGAAAAAGGTTCTCTTCTCAAATTGTTGCTTGAAGCGATATACGCCTTGCTCATGTTACTTAAATGAATAGGAAGCTTAGGCAATAGACCCATCATTCGAGAAAGTCAGTAGATAACTTATTTCGAAGAGCCTTTTAATATTGGGCAACTATGTTGGGGTGTCAAAGGGTTGAGAGGATTTTTTTCATTTTAGATAACGCCTTAAGCTTTAGCAGAACTGTTACATAAGAATTTACGAGCAGAAAGTTTAACATAGTTTCCACAATATCAACCTGCTATGGGGTTATTAAATTTTTTTTTTTTAACTTAAGAATATCAATAAAAGATTTTTATGCAACAACCTGAGAAGAATCCAAACTTTGAGACTATCGAAAAAAAATGTATAACAAAAAACAATGAAGACATTGTAGAAAGGGCGAAACATCTGATGATTTATTGATCTATTTCATTTAATTATTTTTAATGTATAATAAAAAAAATTATTATTACAATTACTACGCTATTGGTATCTCAAAAGCGTGTAATATAGATTCGAAAGAAAATTTGACGTAAGGTGGTCTTCTTCTGAAGTGTGCGACTATTTTCATAGCCACGTATGTCAAAAAGCATCCACTTTGGATAATTGTGCTGTGAAGCATAACATGACTGTAACTTCCCGATTTATGCATTTATTGCAAAGCTGGGTTGACTCTCAATTCACAGAGCACAGTCCACATCGCTTATGCATTTGCTTTGCTCACTGCTTTGCTTGCTGATACAAAGAAACATTTGCTTGTATGAGATTCGTTAGTTTTGTTACAATGCAAGGCATAGGGGTATCTCTATAAAAAGCTGTCCGAATTTAACAGGGACTTACTGTTTATAGCCAATTCAGAACAGCGTAGTCTTGCCAAGTCTCTTGCCAGCTAAGCCATCAATAATGCTGCAGGGAATCGAACCGGCGACCTTCAAGTTTAAAGGCCAGCACGCTACCTACCACTACACTAACGACGACCGCTGACTTAGTGCGTCTGTCAGAATCGAAAGGACTTGCAAACACTATAGTGTATGTGCTATAGCACACACTTTTCAGCGTAACTCCAAAGCCTACTACACCTGATAGTGCATCAATAGAAATTCCGTTAGTACAAATAAAAACTCTCCAAACTCAAGCAACCCAACCCTTTCTCAAGTAATAGCTCAGTTTTTAATTTAACATTGATTTAATGTTACTTTCATTCGCTATTTATTAAACCTTCCGGAAGGAAGTTGCTTAACCATTTATCCCATTATATTTACAATCTTCTATATATATATGCATATGGAGTACATAAGGAAATTAATTCAAGTTCAAGTACATGCATCAACCTTTGTAGTCTCGCACACACACACATATATATACACCCATACACTCGTTTATGTACATTATATACAAGAAATATATATATTAGGCGTTCTCACGAACACAAATGCAATGGTAAGTAGTAGCTCATTATCATTAAATAAGCAATAATTTGGCCTAATTTGTTGAAATGTGTTTTTGAGTTTGACTATTTATGAGACTGTGCCAACAATATCATCTGACATACTCTACACATAACATATTTGTATAGAGTGCGTATATGTGTCTAAGGATACGAAGAGTCCTTGATTTATGTTAATATACACATAGGTATGTGCACTATATACTGTGACGTAAGAATGTACATAATGAGTTTACAATATAATCGTTTATGAAGATTATTATTATGTTGAAAAACGTATTATAACGTCTAGCCATTTTGTACATATTATATTTACAAATACCGAAATGCATTAATAAATATTTATGTATATGTTTTTATTTCATTTGTCATAAGTAAATAAGATAAATATATGCATCTCGCCCAGGCCACATATGTTCAGGGTTAATGCCATCATTACTATCGTCAACATCAAGGCATTCATTAATGGCATATTCAGTGAAACCAAATTAAATTTATTTTAACAAATTTATTTATCGTTTTGTAATGGATTTAAAAACATTTTTCCATCGCAAAACAACTCAAATGCTACCTACAAAAAGAGATATACTGGCCTCGCGTGTTAGCGGATGGTTACACTTTTGACGCTGACAAGGAATTCGTGTATCTTGACACCGCCGTGAACATCAACAATGGTATCAGTTGTTAAGTTACTATGGCCTTAATATGCAAATGTGTAGCGGTGACCTCGCTCAACCGACAAAACCAAAAAGGCGCCCATCCTCCCTCCCTATGCTTTTGTGTGACGCATGGATTGCGTCGCGGCCAGATGCAGCAGCACTTCGAGGAGTTTGCGATAACACATCGCTGAATCTACGGTCCCATTCGAATTTGTGATGACTATTGCATTTGGATGAACCATGTTTACCAGGTCTTTACGGGCTTTTTGACGATATGGATGTCGTTCAGTGCGTACAATACAACGACTCAAGAATCTTGTGCGTTGGAATCTATAAGCTCTAGCATAAAATGTTTTTGATACAAAAGCTGGCAAAATGGGCGACTTAGACAGATCCGCTACCTGATTGCTACTGTTATTGGTACTATTATTGGCTTTCGAGATTTGTCTGCAAGCGCATTAATTTTGTTTTTCTGAAGTTTTATTATATATTCACATGTATATTTGTGTAAATTCAAATTTCTTTATAATATTACGTTAACCCACATATCATAAGGTTTATATAATTGACATTATTGTAAATATTACAGTTGAAATCATGTGCTAAATTCAGTATACATGCACATTGTAACCATTATCTTAAGTGAGTCTGGTTAAATTAGAAGTAAGTAAATAACGTTTGAAACGAAATAAAATTCTTTATATTTGTTTTAGTGAAGGCATTAAGAAAAGACCTTTTTAAATTTATCAAAAAGAATGGAACTATCGTCACATTTGGGTAATAACGTTCGCCAGAAGAAACTGATCGACAGAAGAACGAATAAGGGACATTAATTTTTTCTGCAGCAAAAAGCACATAGGATGCATTTATTTTTTCCAAAGTTTGGCATTGGTTTTTGCGTAGTCGACTGCTGTGTTAGGGATTTACCTAACATTTGCTGGGGTTTCTTGTTCCATTCAGGACATCCCGGAGCCAGTACAGACAGACTTTCTGCTACAAAGCCTTAGGCGACATCTTTGTCGTCAAGTCAAGATTTTTCGAAGGGCTGATGCAACTCATACTTCCACGCTATGTAAAAAAGGCAGAGGCAGGATGAGCTTGAATTTTAGTTTTGATGCTTTTGTATCAAGAGCAGTAGACTCAGCTGTGTATAAACTAGATTATGTTTAATAATAATTCGAGATAAAAAAATTTATTTATAACAAAAATATATTAATCTTATTTTAGATGAAGAGATGGAGTAATACTTAATACTTTACGTTGTAATAAACCTTTTTCCTTAAAGTATTTTCTTATTTTTTTATGAAACAGGGAAATTTTTAAAAAACTTCATCCTAAAAAAAAAAATGTAAAATACATCGTATTTAATTAATATGTGAATGGAATTTCTTTTCAATCTCAAAGCTAATTAACAGCTCAAAACAACAATCTTAGCTCAGTGTAATGTTAGTTCGTGTTGCGACTGACCTCGTTTCTTTGGAACATTAAGATCATAGAATTTTCAGACGCTAGCTTATACTAATATTCCTACCTTTTTCAATCAATATCAAGCAATATTTAATCATAGAAAAAAGAAGATAAGGAAAACAGATGTATCATTTTATAGTTCCTTGTCTTCGTTCCCACAATGGAGATGTTCTCCTCTCTCCATATGGCAAGGCCGTGTTTTGAAATCAATCTAAGCTCCTAATATCTCCAATAGAATCATCTTTTAGTGGAAAAAAATATAAAAAAAACAATCTAAAGGCACTTTTGTCCCCGAAGAATGAGTTTTTAAATATAGGTCCCTAGTTATAATTTTAGTAACTTTTGGTTGAGTTTAATTCTTCAAGTTCGGTTTAAACTGGCGTAATATTAATGTAGACGCCTTTCGCTGTGCCTTACCAAATCCAAAAAGTAATATTTGTTATGTGTGTTTGTTCCAAAACTGGGACTAACTTACAGCAAGATAGATAGCAGGACACACAAATACTCCTGGTGGACAGACTGACAAGAAAAGGTGCTGAAGCGTATTGAAGGATAGGTAAACAAAAACTTTGAAAACCACTGAGAACAGGGGAATTAGACAAACGGCCGCTACACTGGACGAATTCCAGCGCCTTAGCCATAACTAGGCTCGATTTTTTTCCATATTTAATGAAGCTTTAAATGCTTAGTAATTTCAACTACTATCTGCGAGAGTGATTATCATCTCTGGTCAATAGATTGACCAAAGAGCATGGACTAGTCCAACTGGGCCTAAAAGGTAGCCTCTTTAGAGCTCTGCTGCGCGTTTATTTTACTAAGTTCAGAGACAAGTGCATGCTCTTCAATTACAATAAACATTGTAATGTCAAATAGTAGAGAATATTAATTTAATTATGGTATGCTCTGGATTTTATAACAAATCAAAATGGTAAAGAATTTTGGAATCCATTGGGAATACGGCTAACAGTAAAATCAATTATGGGAGTAAAAGAAAAACCCTTATACTCTATATGTATCCTGCATCACTGCAATATCATCATTTTTTTTTTCAATAGTTTCTTGCAACAACTTGAATTTTTATACAATTAGAGACATTTAAGGAGCATCAAGTGAAAAAAGAGTATATATATGTATATGTATATATAAGGCAATAGAAAAGAGCGAAGAGCGGTTTCTTTTTCAACTTTTCACTTTTTGTTTGTTTTTTTTTATTTTTATTTTTCCAACGAAAGTTCAAAGTCCAATTGAACGAAATCGAAAGTTCTTTTACTTATATGAGTGTATGTGAGTGTTAGCTGTCTGCCAGTGTGTGTATGAGTGTGTGTGTGTGTGTGTGAGTGTGTCTGTACATGTGGCAATAAAAATGTTGGATTTAAATTATTGCTCCAACACCGATCCGAAGCTAGCCGAACGCGACTGGAGAAAGACCACAATCGCATAATGCTACAGGAATGGGTACCGGCAATGAGAAGTAGAACAAGGGTGCCTTCCTGTAACCTACTGTCTGTGTGAGTTTTATCTTGTAGGAAAAATAATGTGATTCATGTCCTTGAATCATAAAACCAATTTTTCTTGTTTTTTTATATATATTTATATACATATATATATATATTTTTTTTGTTTTGTCCATGTGAGCGTATCTTTTTTTTATTTTTGTTTGCACTTTTACGAGCAGACTTTGTCTACATAAAATTATATGTGTATGCATGTGTGTGTGTGTGTGTGTGTGTGTGTGTGTGTGTGTGTGAAACGTCCGTATGTTGTGTGCTTCTTTTATATACTGACTGGACTGGACTGGACTTGGTTGTTGGTCTGGTCAAAGCCAGACTAGTGCGCTTGGCTAGTGGCATGGCCTGGCATTAGTTTGGCTCTGCTATTGGTATTGGTGTTGCTGTTGGTATTGGTGTTGGTGTTGGTGTTGGGGTAGCCGTCTTCTTTTCGTTATTCTTTTAGGTGGCTGAATGCCAGTTGTATGCCCATGCTAGGATTTTTTGGTGTTGTGGTGCTGGTGCCGGTGCCGGTGGTGCTGGTGGCATGGATTCTGGTAAAAGAGGCATCAAACTTTTATGTTTGTTTTTATATTCAATTCGCAAGTGCCGACTTTGTTAACTGTTTGGCGGTGTGGAGCCTTTCGAAACCAAGGACTTTCGCACACACAGATACCCACCCATCCAAGCACTGTTACAATGTATCAAATTGTGAGCATACTTATGCGTTTAACTGTTGCTTCTGTGAAACACACAGCGAACTCAAACAAAATCACAGACACTCACTCACTCACTCACTCAGCCGGCCACAGATCCTTGAATATTTTTTTAACTAGCCATTGCCTGATTTTGGATACATAATCCCGGTTAATAGACGTTTACTAAGCTATCCTACTACTAATACTTAACAAATACATGCGTTAGGCTGCTTGGTGTCTATACGATGGGGGTGGGTGGGAGCGAGTATGGGGATATATAGAAAAATCCTTACACTTCTCATCATGAGCAGCTACAATCTTATTCGTTTATGTGTTTTTATTACATTTATTATGTATTGCCGGCACACTTTTGTGTGTTTGTACCTACACACACACACACACACACACACACACACATGCAGACATATGTGCATAAGCTTGAGTTTATATATGTATTTGCTATAACCATTTATGTGTAGTATATGTATATATGTTTATTTGTATCAATATGTGTGCGTTTTGGGTGCATGAGGGACATTGTGGCACATTCAGAGTTTTTATTTCTTTTCTGTATATTTTTTTGTTCCTTGATTTTTTTTTGCCTCAACATGAAAGACATTATGCTAGGTCAGTGTCAGACTGCTTTATGCTATTTTTTTTTTTTTTATTTGCTTTTGGGTTGGGTAAAAGTTGGCATCTTATGGATAAACAAATAAAAGTGCAAAAGTTAATGTGGAATACTTATACGTGCATGTTCACATGTATGTGTTATTCGAACGCATTTGTAATGGTGTTGGCCAAATTAAATAAAAAGTTAACACTAAGCAAATAAGGACTATGATTGCTGTAATCGACATAATATACTTTAACATTATTAAAATAAAGTATTTTTGCAATGATTATTGAAAGTTGTGTGCCTTAAGTTGATTTAATATTGCATTGCAATGTGGCAAGGTTGGTCGCGGATGACTTTGGGATACCCTGTATCAATTTTCAATAATTAAATCAGGAATATTGCTTAAGTACTGCTCAGCAATTGTGATTCTGAGAAAATATATATTTTCCTTAAAATGTATGTCTCTTTCTGTTTGGTGATGCGTATATTCAAAAATTAATTACTTCTCCGATACTTTCGATAATAAACTTAACTTATAAATCGCAATTAAAAGTGTAAAAAATTAACCCAAAAATATTAACAGCACACTTCCACTGAACACCAAAGGTAATGAATAGAACCAATAACAGTAAAAAAATGACTAAAAAAAATAAACAATTACAAATTTTAACACATTTTTGACATAACAAAAATTTTAATAGAATAGAGAAAAGAAATTAAGTTTATATGTCCTTTTTCACTTAGAAGCAATCTAAAAAAATGCATTTATGTATAATATCATATAGTACTTATTAAAAGTTGAGAAAAATTGCACAAAAAAATAAATAATGTAAATTAAAAAAATAATTAATAGACATAGATTTACTTAGGCAAATGGCTTTTGTTTTTTTGCTGGCTATGCAATTGTTAAGCAAATGCAATCCAAAATTAATTATATATATATTAATAATATCTGACTTAAAAGCTGCATTGCCTACTCATTTTAATATTAACGAGTTTATAGAAATTTGAAATGCAATTTAAGCGATTTAACTTTAAGTTAAAGTTGGTTAATAATGATATTTTACTACATCCGACATATTAAAATTTATTATGTTTTCTCAAATTAAGCATTGGCAACTGGATACAATTCGGGATTGCAAATATGTAAATGTTTATATTGGTCGCGCTGACATGAATTAAAAAAAAATTTAATTATTATTAAAATATTGTGTTTCAATTACAACAATTTTGCAAAGATTAAGAAGATATTCCAAATATCATTTTTTTATTGAATTAACAATGGTAGTTTTTGAGTCAATATCTTATAATTGTAAAGCCCGAAAAAAACCCTAACCAATTTTAGTTTAATAAAATTCACGTAACTAAGTAGAGGGCTTTGCGCCCTGCTCATTTAACAGAAGTTACAGCTTACTGTACTTTAGTTTCATTATTTTTTGTCGATTGAAATTATTTACTTAAAAAAAATATTTTTTTTTTTAAATTGTTTACTTTTCAAAAACTTTTACTAGTTCAAATATCAAAATACTTACAATCTAAATGAATTAGCTTGAACTTATTTAGGAAGATGTTTTTTTTTTATTGATTTTGTTAAAATTATAAATATAATTACGATAGTTTAATACTGATAAGGGCATGCCTTCTGTCGTTCATAATTTGCTAAAATCTATAAATAAAAACCAATTTATTTATAAATTAAGGATGGTTTTTTAAGCTCGAACTAATTTAGTTATCGAAAGACAATAAAAATAAAACAAATAAAATTAAAAAATTATATCTCAAAACTTTATTTTAATCAATAAATCTATCGATATAGAAGAAATTGGTTGTAACCATCATAAGAAAGTGCTAGCCATAAGAGTGCTGCCTTCGCCATCATCGAAAATGTATGACTCAAGGATGCTACTGACCCATAGTACACTTCGAACTATCACTTTAAATAATAAGAGGCAATTTCCTCTCCGAGAATGTAAAGATGTAAAAAAATCACTTTTATAGTTTACTGAATACTTGAAGATCTATATTTTCTATATTTTCATCCAAGTAAAAAATTGAATTCTTGTCTTTTATATGACAGGGCATTTGGCTGCTAAGGCGTATGAAATGGCGTATAGTCAGTGAATTTTTACAATAAATTTGGCTTTCAATGTAGAATACTTTATCTCCCAAATGTGTAACACCTGAAATGACTATCTGATTCCAGTACTTAAGATATGATGGTACCACTTTTTCTCGATGTTCTTAAGTTTATTAAGTAGATGCAAATCCTTTTAAAACTGTACACAGTTTCAATGAAATATCATTTTATTCTTAAATAACATCCATAATTTTGATGTTGGAAAACCATAGGGTTAGAATCCTAAAAATACAATAAACAATAGGTAATAGGTCATTTTTAATTTTCAAATATCAGTTATATCTCAAAAATAGTTTCGAATTTAGTTAAAAAAAATTATGACGAAATTATAACAAATTTTTTTTTGTCACAAGCGTGAAGCGTTAAATGAATTTTTAATTTTAATATTGACGATACCATGGTAGAAAAATAAGCATCAAAATTCGATTTATAATATATATTACACTGCTTATTTGTGGTACTTTCGTAATCATCATCATTGCTAACTTTCGCTTTGAAGAAAATCACTTTTTTGATACCAAAAAGAAATACTATATGTTTACAATGTACGAATCGTCAAGGAGACGTAGCAGACCTTAAAATGGTTATCCAAATCTCAATTGACTATTCAGACAAGTCATTTTTTTCGGCTCTGAAATAACTTTTGTTATATACTTATGAATGTAATCTAAAAGTTTAGTAGCAAATTAAAAACAAATTGCTTTGTGTTTTATAGGACACTCAAAATAGGCTTAAATTGACATATATATAACCCAATTAATTCTGATTCTTCAAATCATACCAAATAACAAATAATGAAAAAAAGTGTAAAACGTTGAATTTCATATTTTATCTGTTAGGCAGAGTAAACCCGGCGCCAGTAGGTGCCAAAATGCATAAATATGAAAAATAGAGTCAACCGATATTGTTTGGTTTATCAAAAAGCTGCATATTTAGTCGAAGTTTCTATCAGTTTCGTAGTTTGACGTGTCTTTGAACTGGATTACAATAGCTTCGGCAAAAATTTAAGGAATGTCTTGTATTCTATAATGAATTTTGAAATCGCGTCGGTTGGCTGTCCTCTCATAAAGAGAATACTTTCATTTTTTTAAATTTTACATATTTTAATTTAGCAAACTTCTAAAAAAAATTTTATACACGAGTAGTGAGAATACATTAGTTGGACAACATAAAACAAAATAATTTTTCATGTTAGTCCTTAAATATATAATATCGAAAAAGGAAAATATAAAACAAGAATTTGAATTGTTTTTAAGACTTGTATAATTCCGAATTTCCGTCACATTACACAAGTACTTCCAAAGACTCTTGAATTTTTGACTGTCTAGGTTAAGATTTCTTTATCAAAAAACAGAAAAGAACCAAATTAAGTTGATTTAAAAGAATTCGAGATAATACTTAAAATTAACTTTGAAATACAAAATGAACTTTATTAAAAAAAAGTTTTATTTGTCTATTTTTTCCATTGGCTACCTAAGGCTACTTGGTATAGCCAGACGATTTGTAACAAATAATTGTGGAAAATGCTTTCGAATCTGATTATATTATTAAATATAAAGTAATTATTCTTCGAAAACAAGTTTTTCACGAAAAAGTCTAACCCATATATCGGTGATATGCGGAAATTATATTGTTGGTGGCGACTTAAACTGCCGCAATCGTGTATCATGAATTGCACAACTAAAAAATGCGGGAACACCTTGAAGTGTCCCTCAACTTAAGAAGAATTTTATATTATCTATTCGGAGAACCTCACATATATTCCTGCTTACAAAGCAAAAGCCTCTATGTTGGACTTTGTTGTAAGTAGCTCCTCAGATCTCCTCACCGAACTTTCAGTTCATCAAGACCTTCCGTCTGATCACCTACCCATTATATCAAAACTTCATGCATCGTTGTCCACTTTTCAAAAATAAATTAGTTAATCTATTTAAATCATCTAAATCAAAAATATAATTTGCTTCAAACACTTGCCAAAAAGTTCAATCTCATACTTATTGCTAAGTTGGCTCTATTTGTCGCAATTCCTAAATCAGGCAAGCCACTCGATTTTCCGGACTCCGGTATTTTAAAAACAAGACTTAACGTCCATATTGAGGATAACTATGTAATATGGATTTAGCTGTATCCATCCGTTCAAAAAGCTGCAGGATACTATAACATCAGATTTATATCTTTATCTTTAATCTTCAATGCAAAAAATTCAGTAAATATGGTAAAGGCATAAAGGTCTTGTGCTTAAGTTTCAAAAAATTCGTACACCTTCGTATTTCTTATGAATCAATAAATGCATTTTAGCGAGAAGATATTTTTGGGCAGATGTGAATGGTGCCAAGTCAAGTATTAAACTTTGATCCGCAGGCGTCCCCTAGAGTTCTATTAAGTATTCATTCACTCCTTATAATATTTTTAATTATGACATTACAATACACAGATTATGTAAAACTCTAATCTTGGCTGAAGACACTGCCTTATAGTGACGTGGAAATAAGTTTTGTCAAAAAGAACCTAGAAGAAGCAACCTAATCACTACTTAGATATTTTCACAGGTGGAACATAAAATTAAATATTAATAAGACAAGTGCAATTTATTTTTCACCTAAACGCAAGCATCTTCCAAACACAGACTTCCTGATAAGCAATGAATCAATTCGATGGACAAGAATTATAAAATATCTGGGTATCCATTTGGATAGTAAAATACTATTTAATTTCCACATAAGCAAGACTACAGACAAAATTTGTAAAAGTAAAAGAACTCTTTACCCTTTTATTTATCGTTGGTCTCATTTGCCAATTAAAAACAAAAACAAATGAATAATATTTAAAACAATACTTTTGCCAGCTATGTTATATTATTTGGAAGTCTGGAATGATTGTGCTGCATATCATACGAACGAGTTACAAAGAGCGTTGAAATAACTATATATTAAAAATTATTTTTAATCAACCCTTTTATTTTTCGACCAATCATCTCCACGAAAAGGCCGATGTTTGCATGATTAGTGAAAAAATAAGTTAGCCTACACATATCTTTTTTTCGCTTTTAGGTTTATTTTTTTGACTTTATTCCATAACCTTATATGCACAAACACTAGTCTCTATCATTTTTTATGGAACGAAGACAATATCAAAATTGTGTTATTTAACAAATGGAGTAAATAAATAGAATTGGAAATACACGTGCAGTTTTTATTATTTAATCATTCTTGTTCTTACTATCTCTAAGATGAAGAAGATACATATATTTTCGGCTTTCAAAAACTTAATATATGCATTTTGGTATTCTGTTCCGAATAAATTGGTTGGATTTGTTTTACGCTGCATGACCGGATATATCATCATCATTAGTGGAGCGACGATCCTAGTTGAATATGTTGTTCCCCTTGAAATCTTCTCCAATAGATTTGGCATCGATCGGTTTCAATGTAGAATACTGCATCTTCCAAATATGTAACAGGTGAATTAACTATCTCATGTTATTTGTATTGCTCTAGCTCGATTCCAGTACTTAAGATACGACGATCCTAGTTGAATCTTGTCCTCCCCTTGAAATCTCCTTCATTCTTCACGTTGTAGAGCTAGCGTTCTCCAGTTTCTTCTTCCAAGAAGCTCTGCAGATTGCTCCACATTGTCTATACAATGAGCATTTGGACGAAATTTTCTTCTTCTTCCTTCGGGTGTGATTTGAAAGACTTTCCTAATTGGGCTACTGGGGTCCCTTTTTTGGACATGATCAGCCCACTGCAGTTTCTTGAGTTTGATCCCTTTGCGCACTCCTGATTCACTAAGTTATTCCTCGCATTCGCTGTTATATCTCATCCGTCTTTTGCATGGTCCAGGTCAAATAAGCTTATTTGAACCCAAAGCTTTGTAGAGTCTGCCAAATGATTTATTTGCTGATTTTATTGTATTGTCTTCTCATTGTTGATATTGAGTCCTACTACTTTTGCAGCGCTTTTAAAGCTATTAGAACATTCGTTCAATTAGGAATAAGACCTTTTGGGCGGGTCCCTTAAATTTTTTGGAAAATTCTAATTTTATATTTAATAAAAGGTCTCCTTGTCGCTCTTACGCCATTAACACACCCGTTTTCCGCAGTCTCGTCGGAAAGCTACGCAGATTTCTTTTAGTTTTAACAAATGTGCCTGCCACTAAACTGAACACCTAACCTCCAAATAGGTGTCGAAATTATCTTGTATATTTTAGCTTTCTGGCTTAGCGACAGACCTATTCCCTGGGTTTAAGAAACCAGGCAGTACCTCTCACCTTGAGTCTCCTTATTGGCAAAGATCTGTCCATGTAAAAAAACAATATTTTTGGGGCTAATGGCTATTAGTTAGCAAATTTCGTTCAATATTACAGCGGAATCTGGCCATGTTCCAACTTTACAGGCTGTAAAGTTTTGCCTATTTTACTCTTCACCGTGAAATATCATCAGTTCGCATTTTTTTTTTTTTTGGCAAAGACAACTAACCGTCCTGGGCAACTTTCAAAAAGCGTATTCATGCGTGTTTTTGGGGAAATGAAAATCTAGCCATTCTCATCGATTAACGCAATAGTACTTGAAGTCATACTCTGTCGAAAGGCTGCTGAATATCTAAAAAATATCTGTAGCCAAATTGAAATTTTAGAATAATTTTTATAGAAATTGTTCTGACTCAAGAAATCAAAATTTAAGGTAATTTGTTAAATAACAAAATATTTAACACAGTAGAAGTAATTAAAAATAATTAAGATAATTCTCCAGCGCATCAATTAATCGCAATCCTTTTATAGAATTGGATTTACAGGCCTTTTTGTGTCTGCCACTGTTCTATCTAAAGTAGTAGAAATTTTGAGTTCAATTTCAATTACTAGGTGTTTTAATTCTTCAAGCGGTTTAAAAGTGGAGAGTTTGAGAAGGATTTTTTGTGGATGAAGTTAGGCTTAGTTATGCAAGAAAAATTGTGAATTGTAATATTGGGATAAAAAATTTTTCAGCAGCCAACTTTGGCAAGCTATCGTTGTAGGTGTTAGATTGCTCACCACGTCAGGAGGTAGGCAAATATTGAAATAATATTGGATACTTGGTACTATTACAATGCATCTACTCAGTTGTGTCAGGTAATAGGAGTCCTATGATACCAAGGGTACCGATCAAAACGCAAAGATGTGGTATTGTGGCAGTTGACTCTGTACTAGCTGAACTTTCTGATGTGATGCTGTAATTCGATAGAAAAAGCTATTGGATTTGTTAATAACTAAAGGATTTAATCAGACTATGTGGTTTATATTATGAAAATATTACAAAAATGTTGATGTGTAAATTTGTTTTTAAAAATTTAGCAATCTTAGTCAAGCGAACACATAACCTTGTATATTAAAAATTTGCGTTATCTAAAAACAACAATACAATTTTAAGTCCGAATCTATTTGTTCGGACCAATAGCTCCTCGAAAGGATAGTACAAAATTCAAGTTTTGATAACTATATTGTAAGCAAATTTTTAATTTAAAATTGTAGGATTTTCTGATGAAAAGAAAACACTGTTTTATTATAAACATAAAAAACTCTGTCGCCAACTGTACAAAATTATGTGCTTTGAAACGTGTAGGGGGTCCCAAATGTAATTGAACACCGCGTTCAGCGAACGCATCAGGGGTCTGTTGGCGGTATTTCTGCTCCACAGTACCGTTACGGCTTACGTCTGGCGGCAGCAAATTAAGCAAGAAAATTAAGAGACATGCTGGTTTTAATCGAAATCCGATATTTTGTAGCTTCCTTAGGCGGATGGATATGCTGCATGGTAATTAGATCACGCTTCATTTGAACCAGGCGCTCCCGTATGTCCACTTTGCTAGCTACCACATTGCCATACTATCTTGACAATCTGGTAAGAAGAATGGAGAAACGGCAACTAGCATTGAATATAAAAAAAAAACAAAAACAAAAAAAAAACGAAAGGGCAAGCAAATAAAAAAGCAAGACAAATAACAAACATTTTCATTTTAATACCGACACTTAATATAAACTTGATGGAGCCACAAAATCACGCTTCATTTATCGGAGCACCGACTGCCACGTCTGCACACACCCCAGGTCGACGGCAGCAAGTGCTGCTACCAGCTGAACACACTCCTTCCTAGCAAAAGTCCTGCACTTGTTGATTTTTATTAAATGGTGTAATAAAATAACAGTTAAGTTGTAACTTTGAGTGGAGCACGGAGCAAAAAAAATTCCTTCACCACCAGCACATGCATGCAAACCCCGCCCGAAAGAAACGCAATGGAAATGAAAAAAAATGGGACAGAGCCGCCGCCAAGAGATGAGCAGGGCGGCACATGTAGAAATAGTAAAAGTTCATGAATGAAATCCAGAATGGATGAATAAATATTTTATGTTTTGCTTGCAAGTACTCTTTGGTCCTTGTGCCTCTTTCTCGGCGTGGTTGGAAAGTGTTTTCTTGGCACACTGTCACTTCTTCCAACTCTTGTTTCTCATGGAAGCTCCATGGCAAACCACAAGGTAAAGTAAAAAGTAAACACATAAGCGTTCAGCGAGCGTGAGCATAAAAGAATAATAATAAAATAAAGTAACAAGAATAACTAAAATATGTGTAAGAGCGCATAAATTATTATGGTCCCAAGATTTTTTATGTGCCACTTGTTAGACGCATTCCGGGTGGCAGCCACAAGATTAAAGATATGGCATTGGAAGTGATAAAAATAAAATCAAGTCAAATGACTCAAGCAATGAGAGATGTTGAAGGAATCTGTTTGGTTTTATTGCTCTTACATTGCCTATAGACACAAAACGATATCTTTGAACTTTCGTAGTACGAAATTTTCGACAGGCTTCGGGTGATCTGATATTAAATAAAAATTGAGATCTTGTGGGGTGTATTTAATTGATTGGAACATATGTGACTTTAAAATACTAACAATGAATTCGAATGCAGCAGTAGCACATGACCCATCCACACCTTCAACCCATTTACATTTTTGACTTTATGCGACCCGCCCAAACCTAGGCAAGGCGATGCCTCCGTTGCTGAATCTGATTCGCCATACAGACGCTAGACTTAAAACTTGAGGACATGTCCAGATCTCGTTGTCAGGCGCAGCGACTTTCAACTTTAGGTTGCAAAATTTTACCACAATGACCGTACGAACACCCATAAGACCCTTTATACTCACACACACACACACACACACACATTACTATGTATGTATGTATTGGTAAACGGATGGATTCTGGAGGAGCTAGGTGGTATGTGTATGGATAACTGTACCTATGCACCCAAAGACGATGCTTTGCCTTTGCTGTGCTATGCCATAACTAATACTGGAGGCAATAGCAAAAGCATTGGATGTCGCATCAGCAATTTCTGGCCCCTGCCCCCTCTGTTAGCCGCGACCGTTCAAAAAGCTACGCCAACCCGTTCGCTCATTCGACCAGTAACCTTTTGATGTTCGTATGTTTGGATGTATGTTTATTATGGGTGTGTGTGTGTGTGTGTGTGTGCTTGTGTGTACTTATGGCTGGACTAGAGTGCTTGACTACGGTACGGCAACTGAAAAGACGAGCCGGGATGAATATTTCCGCCGAGTGCTTCACAAATGCAGAGCAGCTACAATTCCTTTTGGTCATCTCTTAGTCGTCAGCTTCATCGTCGTCGTAGTCGTCGTCGTCGTCGTCGTCGTCGCCGTTGTTGCCGTTGCCTTTGCTGTTAGTTATGGGTATACTACCCAATGTGGAGGGCCGTGGAGGAATGTGTTTATGCGACCGATGCCTGCTGCCCATCGAGGCAGTGGCAGTTGTTGTCGCTAACATTGATGCCAACTTATCCTCGAGAGCTGAGCAACGAACATTGGCAACGCCAACGCCAGACTCGCACCGCAATGCCTTGGCACAACAACTAAGCAACCGACAGACCGGCCGACCTTCTTTCCAGCACACTGTCGCTGTCCGTTGCGGCAACGACAGTTCGTTGGCATACACAACTAGCGGCGGCAGCCCGTTCCACTTTTGTGCCACTGGCCGCGTGTCCATCATGCTGCTTTTGCTGCCACCGCATCCATTGCCCAACCACCTGACACCAAAAGCAACTCGATCGATAATTTCCATAGTTGACCACTGCTGTGTATGCGAATTTAGATGCGAACATTTACACAAACATCCCAGGACACAAACGTCTCTCTGTGTGGATGTGTGTATGGTGTGTGTGTGTGTGTGTATGATTGTATGTATATGTGTTTGTACGCACACACTCGGACATCGCATACGACGCAAGAAGCAAAGGACTTGCATGCAGCAAGATGGTGTACCATAGATGAGTATGCGAAGGAAGCCCAAGGAAGCGAAGCGAAAGCGAACAGCAAGAACCTCCAGACTGTTCTGTAAAATGTTGTTTGCATACGGCCTGCTACACCGGGGGAGACGGTGACTACTACTACGACCACGACACCGACGATGCTGATGCTGATGCTGATGCCGTCGAAGGGTTAGGTTAGATGGCTGGGGTAGTCATTGCTCCAGAGTGGCATATAATGTTGGCTGTGCGGGCTACGTACGAACCAGGCTAGGTCACGTTTCGTTGCGTTGCCGTCGCCGACGCCGCGGCTAAAGTTGAAGCAAGCTATATAGCTGAGGTCAAAGCCGAAGCAGTAGCACTCGTTGAAGTTGTAGTAGTAGAGTATAATAGAGGTAGAGCAGCAGTTCCAGATATGTATGTGGCTGTACAAGTACGAGTATAAGCAAAAGTAGATATGGAAGTAGAGCTAGAAGAAGAACTAGAAGCAGTGACGCGAGTCGAAGGGGCTGTGAAATTTCGACTTTTGAGCAGTTGTTATGGCAGCTAGCGCATAAAGCGTCCCGGTTAGCTGGACCATGAGTGAGTGTGGGCGTGCGTAGGTATGTGTGTGCGTGTCCTAGTGGGTGGCTAAATTAATACACAAACACATGTTGAAATGAAGAGCTAGGGTCAGAAGACAGTCTGTGGCTACAAAAATTCTCTACGGCTGTATATACAAAAGTTCGTTTATTTCACGAATACTGTCGACGACGTAGTTGACCAAGTCCAAGAGAGTGAACAACTTGGCTGCTCTGTGGCTACCACTGTCCCGTGCTTAAATTTAACATTCTACCATTCTGTATATGGGGTAGTGGTAGTTGGCATTTGCATATGAATGTTGGTTGTACTTACAAATACAATACTTGCACATACTATCAAGCAGTGGGAGCAATCGAAATATTATTATCCAAAATTTAGACTCTATTCAATGCAAAATAAAAAGGTTTCCAATTCGAAAAAAAATTTTCTTTACATTAATTACGATAATTTCGTACCGTAAAAAGACAAATGTTAACAATTAAAAATCTGCTGATGAATTCCCATGTTTGGGCACTATCTAAGACAATCACTAGAAAACGTTTTTGAACAGTTTCAGTCCATGGTAAAAGTTGCCAGCCAATGAGGCCGAGGCAACTGACCCATCCATATGCATATGCGCACCAATAGTGCAGACAAAACATATGGAGAGGTTTGTACATACGAGTGTATTCCTCACAATAAACTTGGCGATACAGTGGCCGGTACTCAAGACTTAGTATCTAATGCATAGCAACGACAACTTCGTATCGAAGGAGCAAACAGAAGTAGCAGAAGCAGCAGCAGCACGAGGAGCAGCAGCAGCAGCAACAGCAATTGCAACAAAGAGGATAAAGTATAAGCAACAGACGTGTTCCTTGTCGGTTACTCGGCTGAATGCTCCTAAATCAAGGTGGTTGCATCTCCGCCCATCAGCCCACATGCAAAACTTAGTAAGTGTTCCAAAAACTCTCAGTTTGGACACATAAGCGTGTGCCTTACGCACTTGCAGCAATATGCATTTTGTATATAAATTTCCAAAAACTAGAAAATACATAGATAAATTTTCCAAATTGTGTGTATGTATGTGTGTGTGTGTGTGTGTGTGTGTGTGTGTGTGTGGGCCGTGGACGCATCTCCAGAAATGAACATGCGTGTGTGCTGCTTATAAAAGATTTGAATATGTGTATATTCGGACACACACACACACACATGCAGACATATATATTTGTATATGTATATACATAGATATATATAAATATAATATATATATATGTATATATATACGCCCCTAACTTTCAGAAGTTGCGCCTGCGTGCGTGTAAATACAGGAGCACTTTTTATTGTTTTTGTTTATTGCATATGCGTTCCTTAAAAGAAGTCAGGATACCAGAAAATTCATTAAATTTCAGTCGAATCAAGCACTTAAGACGGGCGCAAACCAAGAAAATAGTCTTGACGTTCCGATTGGGCCTGCACTACCTCTGGGCGCCGCTAACTTCAACAGATTAAATATAAACTGCGCAGAAGTGCGTTTAAATAAATGTATCCTTGCAGCATTCATACATATATACTCCCATATATCTTATATCGTATATTATATGTATATTGTACTTTTACGTTTAGCGCCTTTAAGATATGTATTGCATTGTGGTAGCATTCAACTAACTATTTATGCACACACATGAAAAGGATTGGCCGTGTCCACGTCTACGTATATAGATGACGCACTCACATCCTGTGCAGTAATGCAAGAGCAAGCGAGAGGAACAATATAAAGATGCAGATTTTAATTTATAAATCCTCGCAAGCAACTCAACTTTACAATCTATGGAGGCAAACCTCATGTTGATTACCATGGGATGCATGACATAAGACATTAGAATTTCAACGTGCGCACATGCAGTAGATGCGTTTGCGAAAATTCATATTTTATGCAATTTATATAATGTATTGCGTATGAAAGAAAATATAATACCTTAAAGGAACAATTAATTGCATTTATTTAAATGCAAATCAACGTAACTCTTGTACTCCAACCATCTGAGTTGACTACTTCCATATATTTTATGTTTATTTTTTCAGTAATAATACAAAAATAAAAAGAAAATACATGAATTATTCCAATTACCACATAATATTCAAGTATTGTTAGTTGTAACGAATAATCTCCTAATGCCGATACCACTAAGAAATCTGAAGCAAGGAGTCGCGCAATCACATGGAAGCTAAAAAAACGTTGCAAAAATCATATATTTTAAACCAATTAAGTTACATATTGTGGGAGGAACAAAAATGTTGAGACTTTAAATTGAATATCACACATCTGATACCTGCCCAAAGTTTCTTTGAAGTAGGACTTTCTGGCCAACGTAATATTTGCCTTTTAGAGGTAGGTATATTTTACATTGACATTATTATGTTATGTTGCTATTATTATGTTAAAAAAATTGTCTTATCTCAATTTATCTCGGATGGATTATCTAAAAGGCTTAGCATTCATTTGGAATAAAAACTTGTTAATTCTATAGTGGATTTACGAATGTAAGGGATGCAATTAGTGGATCTAAAGAGGATGATTTAAAAATAATTTCGTTTTCGCTTAAGTCTCGCTTAATTTTACATTTATTAATTTTTCAGTTTTATTTTCTTGCATATCATTTTGATTAATTAATGATTTAAATGGTTATGTTGATTTGTGGCGGGAAGGTGGCATCGGAGAGGTGAGAGAGACACGGGTCGCGTGGTCTTGGGATAGTGTGTCTAGGGGACTTCGAAGTTGGCGACTGTCGTCAGGTGACAGTTATCCAGGTGATTTTTATGGGCCTCCTAGTCCACAATTGTAGGCATGTTGGGATCCCTCCTAATGCCTGAATTGCTCACAGGGCGGCTTTAAGATTTACTTCAGTGGACAGTATGATTAAGAAGTTGTATCATTTGGCTAGATTTGTTATTCAATTATTTGACATTGCTATGGTACATTAAGTAGAATTTTGATTCGATAGCATTCGTTGCCAGTATTTCCTACTCGCCTGGGACGCTCCCCTGAAATACATTGCTTAAAAAGGAGACTCTAAACGATTGACTCTCGCATAGAATCTTCTGTTATCGACGTAATCTTTTAGGGATTGGAAGTATGCCAAAGGTGAAGTAAGTTTTAAGTCGGTCTGCCAGGAACACAGACCACTAGTTTCTGTTCTCGAGAGAGTCTAAAGAAGAAGATATGGACGACGATAATGTTCCACAAATGGGTAGATCCATAAGACGTCGTCTCATTTAAACGCTAGAAACTGCATCTAAGGTATTCTGCAAAGGCGAAAAGCTTGCAGGGATTTGATTTTTAAGTCTTGAGGGCATCTGTTTTATGTCTTTGCATACCCTGGTAAATGCAGTCCTTTTGATTCTGCCGGCCTACCAAACTATCCTCAACCTTCTCGTTTCTGTTACAATGAATGCCAATTCTGTCCAGCAAAGATAAATATCTCTCATGAACCTATGGTTTTTCGTCTCGGCCTTGGTAAGACTCTCCGCTGTATTAATGCCAACTACAGTTTAGATTTTCGGTAGAATGTCTACGTTATCTTCCAGCATGCTTTTTCGTATTATGATGTTCGTGTTGTTATTGATAGTATCTGGAAAATACTATGATAGTTGCAGCGAACAGAAGAAATTTGTGTCGAATCGAAATCTTCGCCGAGTCTAAGAGGTCTGGTATTAAGGCTAGTTCAGAAAGGCAGTAAGTCCTGCGAAGAACCTTTCCTTGCAATGCTTCCTAAACTATATTTTTGATTGCGGGTCTGAATAGTAGTATATCACTGTCTTTGTGGTCTAAGCCATTTGTTTGCGTTTTATATACCTGGCAAGCTCGAAAAGAAGCAATGTGCCCTTGGTTACAGTAGTCACCAATGGGCGTAGTATCTAAGTGCTTCTTGCAATCAATGGAAACGTGACATTGGCCACACTAGACGCAGATAAACTGCATTCGCCATAATGTCGTTGTTTGCCCAAATGCCGGGAAAGGGAAGCTCAGCACCAAGTCATCAAAGTTTCTGAGCTTTTCCACAGTAACAATTTTAACACTACTATCTTTAGGTATCAGTCTAGCATGACCAAGACCTGCAGCTTTGTAGGAAAAGCTGTTAGCTTCACCCATTTATTCCAGCCTTTTGCTCTGGCTTTTCCTTTCCCTTTGGTTGGCATCGTTGTTGCTGCGCCCAACTGGCAGCGTCTCAAAGTGATTCCAGTCCATCGTTCTTTAGTTTCTTGCTTTCCAAGTGTATCTCCTTGGCTGTCTTCTTAGGATATTTGCACTTTTCACAACTACTAGAGCTTTTTGTAAGATATGTCTGGCTGGAGACTGCGGCATGTACTTTTAAAATTTCGGTAACTTGAGAGGATAATTTTGTTTTACTGGCCGTGTTTCTGGCGGTAGGATTTGCCATCCACAATTCTTAACTGTGGCCTCAGTTATTATGTCCACCTGCATTCTGTTGGTGTTGCTTTTGTCGCTCAGGGAATCAGCACACAGCAAGCACCGAAAGTTGGGTGCCTTTTTCGGACTTATTATAGTCACATGATGGTGTGCGCAGACCAAGATTCCAACGAAATGGCAATTCCGGACGGCGTTATATCGAGTAAGTGCCAACTGCTAGAGAACTTTATAGCATAACAGCTATTTAGCTGACAACGTGTGCAAAGTTTTTCCTTACAAACAAACTAAAAACTAGTTTTGAAGGCAGGAAACACGTGGCACCTACTTGTATTCATAGCAACTCACACCACAGGGTTGAACTCTAGTTTTTTTTTCCGGAATACACCTGTAATACGTCCGTTTACATTGATTCGAATACTTTAGTTATAGAAAATTATTTTTCTTAGAGGTAACATCTAAATTGGTTTCAATATTTGCAATTTAAGGAAAACGGTGTGACCCATCATAAGAATCACGGAGGACATATCGACATTGGGCATTACATGCTAATTTAAGCAGCAAATTTAATAACCGATATGCTTTTTATGGGAATCACACAGAGAACCCAAACATTTCATATTTTTAATTATGTATAAAACTGTTTCAAAAAATTTTTATACTATACCTACACTTGTATCCAAATATCTGTTTAAATTTTGCTACTTCGATTGCAGCAATGTTTGTGAAAAACCCCAACCATATTGGGTTGCCCAAAAAGCAATTGCGGATTTTTCATATAGTCGGCGTTGACAGATTTTTTCGACGGCTTGTGACTCTGTAATTGCATTCTTTCTTCTGTCAGTTATCAGCTGTTACTTTTAGCTTGCTTTAGAAAAAAAGTGCGCGAAATTTTGTTTACATTTGTCTACAAAGAAGCATTTTCATCATATTTTACTTTATTATTTCCGTAAAGGAAAAAACGCGGAGCAGGTTGCTAAAAAGTTACGAGTTGTGTATGGTGATAAAGCCTTAAAAGGAAGACGGTGTCAAAATTGGTTTCGCAAATTCCGTTCTGGAGATTCACTTAAAGATGAGCCACGTTCAGGTCGGCCAAATGAAGTTGATGATGACCAAATCAAAGCATTAATCGAATTGGATCGTCATGTAACTGAGCGTGAGATAGGAGAGAAGTTAAATATACCAAAATCAACCGTTCATTATCACATAAAAAGTCTTGGACTGGTGAAGAAGCTTGATATTTGGGTACCACGTGTATTGAAAGAAATTCATTTAACAAACCGAATCAGCGCTTGTGATATGCACCTTAAACGCAATGAATTCGATCCGTTTTTAAAACGAATCATAACTGGAGATGAAAAATGGATTGTTTACAACAAAGTTAGTCGAAAACGATCACGGTCCAAGCATGGTGAACCAGCTCAAACCACTTCAACGGCTGATATCGCGAACATCTTTGGTCACTCGCCAAAAACTGAGTGAGCTTGGCTGGGAACTTTTGATGCATCCACCATATAGCCCTGACCTTGCACCATCAGACTACCATTTATTTCGATCTTTGCAGAACTCCTTAAATGGTAAAACTTTCGGCAATGATGAGGCTATAAAATCGCACTTGGTTCAGTTTTTTGCAGATAAAGGCCAGAAGTTCTATGAGCGTGGAATACTAAATTTGCCAGGAAGATGGCAAAAGGTTATCAAACAAAATGGCAATTATATATTTGATCAAAGTTCATTCTAAGATTTATTAAAAATGCATTTACTTTCTTTTAAAAAATCTTCAATTACTTTTTAGGCAACCCAATTGTTTTGGTTAATACTCTTAGAATTTTATACCCACATATCGGTTGAAAAGTTCATTTCGTTCCCAACCATGTTTTATTAATTTCATTCCAATCCATCGTGGTCTATATATTTCACGGACATGTTCCTTAGCAATAATTGTTTATGGCTCGCAACATAGAAAGGTGAAAAAAGCGATATACTACATAGCAAATTTTTAGGAAAAGAATTGAAACAATGAAACAATTTACATTAAATTCTTCAAGCAAATGGATAGCTCTAGTTCATAGCATTTAGGCTTTCTTCAGTTTTTAGCACCTTTGGAATAATGTATTCAACCGTCAGGACACGATGGCGGAGTAAAATTTACTGTCATCCTAAAAATTAACAACAACAAAATTACAATAACAAATTAACAATAACAATTGATATTTAACTTTACTAAATATGGGTTCACCTAATTAAGGCTCTTCATTATTTTAATGAAGCCAAAGGGGTATATATTTATATTATCGATTATCAATAAAAAAATAGGGATATTTCACACGTTGATTGCGTATGAAATAACCTACAAAATTTTTACACAACAATTTCTACGTTCCGAGAACAAGAAAAGGTACAATAGGGCTTGATCTGTAAGATAACATACATTGAGCAAAAAGAAGGAACAGCTTCTGGAGAGAATCATCAATTCGTTGAACAAATATGTGCATACATTCAGTTTGTCAAGAAAGTGGGCAAATTACACATAAATACAAAGGTCTTTTGTTTATGTTGTTTATTCATGCAATGTTTTTTATATATATTAATTTGTTTATATGATTTATTAAAATGTAAAAAAAAAAATAAAAAAAATGTGTGCAATGAGAAATACATAAAAATAATATTCCACAAGTTTGTTACTGTCAATTAAGTGTTTACACAAAATACTTCAGCTTTCTTAAAATTAAAGTTTATAACAAATAATAATTAATTTATGTAAATTTAATATTTTGTATGTCTGCCCTTAACTTTATAAGCATTGTAAGGTCATATACAACTGGGATTTTGTGCCACTCTTCTAAAATAGGAGATGTATGTATGTAAAGGGTGTTTATTTTTTATAGAGGTAAAGAACTTTAAATTACAATAAAACAACGATGGATTATTCGATTGACATGAATATTATTTATCCGAAAGATAATCTTGTGGTATTACATTTTAAATACGATTTCTGGTATATGACCATCAGTACGCTCTATTTTCGTTGACTTCTACCAACATTTGTGACCGTATATCGGCAATAATACGGCGAATTTTGTCTTTCAAATAGTTAAGCGTTTGTGGCTTATCGGCATAGGCCAATGACTTTATATAGCCCCACAGAAAGTAGTCTAGCTGTGTTAAATCACAAAATCTTGTAGGCCAATTGACAGGTCCAAAAAGTGAAATTAGGCGGTCACCAAACGTGTCTTTCAATACATCGATTGTAGCACGAGCTGAGTCACATGTTGCGCGGTCTTGTTGGATCCACAACTCCTGGACATCACGTTTGTTCAAATCAGGAATGAAAAAGTTAGTAATCGTGTAGATCACCATTGACTCAAAAGGTTCTGGTCATCCTAGTTTTTGAAGAAGTACGGACCAATGATGTCACCAGTCCATAAAGCGCACTAAACCGTCAGTTATTCTGCATGTAACGCTATTTCGAAATATCTTGAACAGTAATCTATCTTGAACAGTAATGCCAACTGAAAGTTCTACACCTAAAAAAAAACACCCTTTATATATTGAAAATTAGCACTCTATGCATTTAATATTGTACAGGTATCCCTTGTAAAACGCGATAGTTACGTTCAAGAAGATTTGCGCGTTATGCAATTCCGCGTTATCTAAAACATAGTTTTCATTTTTTTAATAAAATACATAGTAAATAACAGATGCACATATATTTCCACTAAATACTAAAATTCAGACTTTCTTATACAATTAAAAACACAAGATTTGAATAATAATACATATACATATTTCAAAATTCAAAAAACAAAAGTAAAATTAAGGTTTATTAAAATTTTTGTTGTTATTCTTCAAACTTCATATGGTTATTAATCTGTTTCACTGTCTTCAAAGACAGAAGATATTTCTTCAATATAGTTTTCGCTATTGGATAAGAAACTAGTTGTGGGATCTTTTGGTTGTTCTACTGGTTTTATAATTACAAAATCTGTTATCAGTTTTTGGTGGGTGGTTTTTTTAAGCTCCTTTTCAATTTCGTAATATGGTGCTAGAGCTAGCGTTGTACTGAAACCTAATTTTTTTCCAAATTGCGTTATATCGAAAACGCGTTGTATAATACCGCGTTATACAAGGGATATTGAGTTCCCCAGCAGACATCAAACAGAATTTACAGTTAAAAGTGTATTGTATACTACCAATAACTTCCGTCAATGTTCTTCATTTACAAAGTTAATCGATAAGATTTATAATTCCTTTCATATTTTTTCTTTTTTTATAACAAATCTTTATTGTTTCTTATATTTTAGTTCTGTACTTTTTGTGTAATAATTACAATTTTTGAAATCGATTTGGTTGTTAAAATTGAAATGGTTATCACTTATAATTGCCTCAGGGTCAAGTTGGTTCTTCGCAGTTGAATTTAGGTCCAGCGAGCAGATCGCCAGAACATTTAGGTGTTTGATTCTGGCTTTTTTTAACATAAGGCTCTAATAAGTTGGCAACCATTATTATTTAAATTAATTTCAAATACAATAAAATTAGTTGTTAAAAAATTAAGGGAAAAAGTCGACTATTGTAGATGCATAAACTTTTTAGGTTTACGTGCCTCTATAACAAACTGTCATATAAAAAGCCCTCGTGCTTGGGGTACATAATTCTAACGCGATACACTCACCAAACATACGCAAGTGTCAATGTGTCAATTCTTTCACATGCATTTCCTTGATTGTCACTCTCGCGCTCATTTGAGCTTTGGCTGACTAAAATAATCATAAAATTAGGTAGGAATGCATGATTTTTTAGCATTCAAAGGATGAGTTCAGATTATTTTTATCAAAAAGACACCATATGAATATTAAAGACATATTAAGGAACATATTTTTGAAGCTGTTAATAAATTGTCATCCAAACCATCAGTAAGAGTTGCAATGGAATCTCAATCGTATACACAAAAAAAGGGTGAAAGTGATTTCGGGCAAGTGCAAGTGTCTAATTAGCTGTTAGAAGTAGCTTGTTATAATTTCTGCTCTCCAATGTGCTTTCCTTTATGTACATACATATACTGTGTGTGTGTGTACTTGTGATGCTGTGAGGAGTTGCTGTTCCAATGCACCTCATCCCATTTGTTGTTGCACATGCAGGTTGCATTTGTGGCGTGTGTGTGTGTGTGTGTGTGTAGAGTGCGACTTTAATATTAACACGTTCCCGGCCAACACAGTCGCCCCAAGCAATTGAAGCCGACGAGAAGCAGAAGACCGAAAACCTACGACAACGACACAAAGATACAAACCAATGTATTTATCCATAAATAGCTCATTATCATTAAATTAGGGAAACAGTTGTTTGGACCAATGATTTGCACACACACAAGCACGCACATATGTGCACACACACACACCTTATATATATATATATATATATATATATATATATATATATGTATGTATTTACTTTAGTGTGTTTGCGAGTGAGTGTACGTGAATGCAGTCATAAATAAACATTTGTTGCCATTATAACGAGATCAAAGTCAATGTCATTGCAACAAAACCCGCACGCCCAACAATAACAACAACTACAACAACAAGAGCAACAACCATTCCGACTTTATCAATTAATACATATGTACTTATATTTGTACATACGTATATACGCACATACATGCGTACATAATGTACATTTGTGTTTCCGGATGGGTTTGTGCTCCACATAATTATAATAATAATTATCCTGGTGAAAGTTGAATGAACTTAATAATCAGGTTAACTAATCGTTGTAGTGGGGGTAGGAAAACGAGGGCGTATTTATGTACTAAACGTAGAACTCCTTTCGGCAATAGAGCACCGGGTAAATACACATCTACACTATATAAAGTATAATACTACGTAATGTGTATTCAATTAGTTCATTGTTAAACTGATTATATATGTTCTTTAAATTATATTTGTTCTTAATTTTTTTTTTTTGGTTTTGTATGGCACATTATCTGGTATTGAAATAACGTAGGCTTTAGGGAACTCAACAGTTTTAAAGCCTTTAAAGATTTTTTAAGACACAATCACTACGAAAATTAAACTAAGTTAATTAAGTATACATAATGGTCTATATTATGGACTCTAAACGTATCGTACTTTATCGCGACTTAATCCCTCTTAATGCAATGAAATGCGATACAGTTCGTTCGTTATACTTCAAAAAAATTTGTATTCAATATGGATGAAATATTCGCATATAAAAACTGCAAAGTATTTATAGAATTTTTGTATGGTCCACGAAACTGTACCAAAAATCGACATACTCATACTTCTTCTACCTATGCACAATTATTTACTATTAATGTGGCAACTTTATAATTCCTTGTTAGGGATCTAATTGTTGGTTTCTTCGAAGAACGAAAATGCTGTGCCGGATCAGTTGGCAGCAATCTAAAGAACTGATGTAAGAGCACAGCGATTGATGCATAATATACCACTCTAAAGCATCCTAATACAAGTTCTTGCTCTCCATAACATGTGACCAAGCGTCATGTCATGTGGAGGTATAATCTAGTCAGCTTCAACACAAAAGTTCTAGTTGCGTCCGATAGAGGGCTCTAATAATTTCAAGAGTTCGTAGTATACACTTTTGGCAATTGATTCACGTGGAATCCCCCACTAATGTCTTATTTATAATTATAATTGTGTACGGATTCATAATGCTGGCGCCTCTTCGTTGGCTTCTAATACACAAAATATTTTTAATATTCTTCAATAACCAATAACGGAGAACATAACAAATTAAATCAACAAATGTCATGTCTTTGCAGGTTTACTTGTTACTTCTTAAAAATAGAGTTAAAGTTTACCAAAAAGGCTCTTAAAAATAAATTTATTACTATTATTAGTGCTACCAATTTCATTTAGATTTTTTGGTGAATGGGTAATACGTCTATGATAATACTTGCAAAAATTAATTCTCACTTACTATCACACAAACGTACAATATTATGTAGCACACCTACAATATATGTATGTATGTATATTCACTTAAACACCGCGAAATATAAGGGTCTACATTGAATGTAAACGACCATAATATGGTCTATAAAAGATCGAAATTGGTATACTTGGCCGGCGTTCTTAAGAACAAGAATGACGACTCCATGGCTCATAAAAATTTATTGACGACATTACTGGCCCACTGCTCAGATATAAATAAAACGAGTCGTAAAAAGGACTTTATGCTGCAGTAAACACATCATCAACATATCAACTGAGCACAGATAAGCAGTTACCAGCAGCAAGTTGTTGGCCAAGTTGGGGCAATTAGAGTCATAAACTTAAAGTCTGTACGCGGAAGAGGCGGTAGAGCATGTTCGAGCATCGTCAGCATTTGGCTTAAACCACTTGAATCACCTTTGGTTACGAACAAAATCATTTTGTTATTAACTACATCTAAGCCAACGCATATAAACATTGACTGACATGGAGGATAGAGTGTGAAGGGTCGTTGATTTCACAGAGTAATTGATATACATATGTATGTAGTATTTGTAAGACATTAAAAAAAATATATTCATTATTATATGATTACTTATGAATCGTATTCCTATAGTACTTATCTATGATATTGTAAAGTAAATTAAACGAAGTTCAATACCTCTAGCACGTCCCACTTTCCGTAATAAATTATTGATTGACATTCAAGTGTAAAGTATACCAAATTTTAAGATATAACCATATATGTACGCTGTTACTATGTGCGTAGTACAAGTATCTGTTTTATATACATATGTACATATATTCGTTTATATATACATACAGTTTGTCAAGAAAGTGTTTACACATTGAAAAAAATTTGTATTTTTTGACTTTCAATGTAAATATAAAAGACTTTTGTTTAAATTCATGAAATTTTTTTGATGCACGTCTATTTGTTTATATGTTTTTTATTAATATGTAAAAAAATAATTACAAAATTATTTTCCCTTATCGAGAAAATCAACAAAATCTAATTTATCATAGATGCGCTGCTGTCAGGAAAGTGTTTACACTTTTGCTTTGTCTGTTCTCTTTTGTTGGTAAATCAACAAATATCGACAAGCTAACGGTACATTGTCGGCATGTATGCCCTATGCGTTGTTTGTGTACCTGATTTTTGCGCATTTTATTTCGTTTTGTTGTGAAATTAGTTAAAGTGAGCATGTTTATGCAAGTTTAAAGATATTGAAAAATGCTTGGCAAGAGATTAAGTTTTAAAGTCGTCCAGTTGAAGTATTATAATAACCATTTGGGCAAATCTGTCGCGGAACTATCAGAAATGTGTTCCGCATCGCGTAAGACTATTTATAATATCAAAAATCGCGGAGAAAACGAGAGCTGATTGGAGTTAATAAGTATAACATCATGTACAAGCTAAATTTGTAACCGTACAAACCGATTTACCCTGGGAAAAATAGATTGAAATCCCCAAATTTTGTTAAGAACAGTTGCTAAGGAGGTTAATGAAGAGTGTGATTTGGATGTGCCACTCGAAACAGTGCGCCAGGCCATACTCCGGCATAAGTCCCACTCACTAGTAGCAGGAAGCAAACCGATGCTTTTGGCAATCAATATTGAAAAGCAGTTTACTTTCGCTACTAGGATGCAAAATGAGCCAGGAGATTACTGGAATGCCGTTATTTTATGCTATGAAACCAAAGTAATGTTGTATTACAACGATGGACCCAACAGGGTGTGGCGAAAGGCGATAAATTCACTGGAATACCGCAGCATCATACCGACAGTAAAATCTGACAAATTATTAGTTATTATTTGGAGGTGCAAATAGAGCCGAAGGAGTTGGAGATTTGGAATTTTTAGAAAATACTATAAAAATAGCACAATATTTAGTGTTTTTTAAATTGAATTTAAGATCGAGGCCCCAAAAATTTGGATTTTATAGCAACAATAAGCTTGATTTCAAATTTTATCAAGACAATGACCCTACGCATATGGCGTTTAATTGGAGGAACTGGTTCCTTTACAAGTGCAGCAAGGTCATCAATACACCACCTCAGAGCCCTGACTTGAACCCAATTGAAAATTTGTAGGCCCGCAAAGAAAAAAGTGGCAAAAAGGTCGCTTAATAACCGAGCAGCACTGAAAGCTGTTATTCTAAAAGAGTGCCGCAAAGCCCCAGAGGAATATGACCTTAAAAAGCTAATTTTTTCAATGGAAAAACGCCCACAATGTGTTATTAAAACGAAGGAAGGGCATGCGTTTAATTAAATTTACATAAATTAATCAATATTTGTTGTAAACATTAATTTTAAGATAGCTTAAGTATTTTGTGTAAACACTTTCTTGACAGCAGCGCATCTATGATAAATTAGATTTTGTTGATTTTCTCGCTAAGTGTAGATAATTTTGTAATTATTTTTTTACATATTAATAAAAAACATATAAACAAATAGATGTGCATCAAAAAAATTGCATGAATTTAAACAAAAGGCTTTTATATTTACATTGAAAGTCAAAAAATACAAATTTTTTTCAATGTGTAAACACTTTCTTGACAGACTGTATATATATTTATATCAGTATATAAAAAGAAGGAAAAGTGAAAGAGAAAATATTTTGCCATCATCATCGGCACATGTGTACTTATGTCGTGCACGACGTCGCGCAAATGACCCAAGTGAATTCTCGCCATTTTTCAGAATCCGTCCGAGAGTCCGAGCCAAACGCTTACAAAACATACTACTCACAACTTACATACTGCCTGAGCCAACCCAGGGCGTTAACCGTCCATTCGCCCACACGCTCAGCCATCTAGAGCGTGGGTCCGTGGGTCCGTGGGTCCGCTGACACGTTCGCTGTCGGCCGAAGCGCGTTCGAATACAAAATAAATATCCAATATATGCCGATGTGAGTGTGTATCCTGTTTCTGGCATATATTATAAGTGGAATAGAAAAATAAATGCGCCGTGATAAAAGTTTTTCCAGTCCCATATACCCATACCCGCGCCGGTTCACAACAGGCCACTGGCGAGACTCCGCTACCTTATTTCACCCACATGCCATCTCTGCTTGGGCACCGCGGCGTCCGACCAACACGTCAACAGAGACTGAAGCAGCAGCAAACAACAGCTTCAGAAGCAGCGGCGCACAACAACAATAAGGATACAGCAGCGCGGTACACGACGTCAACGATGGTGTTGGCGTTGTCGACAAATGTCCACATAGCGTCGCCGCTGCCTCACCGCCCAGTCTATCATACGGACACGTCACGAAACTCGTTTGAAATATTGAAAGAAGGACATTTAGGACTAAAATGAAAGGATCGCACAATAACCCTCAGCAGCACTCGCCCACCCCAAATTCGCAGCTGCCGCACACACATGCAACCTTACGAATCCCATACGCGATTCCCCCCACAATCTATCCCATTTACCCCCAACAAGCACACACACATGCACACATGCACACCGACCCTTAGTTGAATGTGCCTGTAAATGTGTATTTCGCGTAAATATTTGAGTCCTTGACTACGCGACGCGAATGATGCTGATAAAATACAAATTCTTGGGCCGCCTTGGCCGCTAAAAGTATATTTACACAACTGTACTTGCACCAAGCCGGGCAATGGCCGCTCCATCGTGGACACCGTGACCAAAGCCATCGCCTTACTTTGGTGGGCAACGACGCGCACGTTGTCAAATTACACTGGGAATATGCGTTGACCACGATTTTAGTTCAGAATATACTAGTAGAAGTAGTAAAAATTATATAAGTCCAGTAAAATGTATTGATATGGATGCACAATATGTCCGAATATTGATTGTTTTTCTTTTTCCTGACAAAGTTTTAAAGGAACTCGAGAGGAGTTTTCTTGCAGTGTACAAAATCTCTTTGTCCAGTTAGCGAACGAAAATCTGCGACGAAATTACGCCACATGTGTTCATGCCACGAGCAAATTTTCAGCGACGCTAACGGACGGACGTTGGACAAGGGACAGTGCTTTCATCTTAGTATGATTCTTTCAAGGGACGAACGCAATGCCTTTTTCCATCAATGGGGGGGATGGACGTACATTATATAAGTAAGTTCGCCAGTGCGTGTATGGGACGTGTGTGATTGTTTGTGTGCTCAAGTGAGGGGTGAGTGTGTATCGCTCCAAATCGACGGACACCCGCCCAAAACAGACAGCCGCGCGCGTGTGTGTGTGTGTGTGTGTGTGTGTGTTGTATATAAGTGAGTTTTGCAAAGAAGTATGTACATATATAAATATATGTATGTATGTATGTATCATATGTGTCCGCCGCCGTTGACGATGCCCGCCACTGGCGGTGTTTGTACGCCTTGTTGTATGCCTTGGGCCCACACACGGTATCCTGTTCGTCCAATTTTCTGACGGTCACTTTTTGATACGAATTTTCGTTTCTCTTGCCGCGCAATTCGCGACGCTGCTTGCCTGACTGTCGCAAGGCCATGAAATTGGCATTCACAGTTTAGAATCCACTTAAATATACTTTCTTCAACCCCCACCCAGAGTCCTGGACTAAATGTCCGTTGCCGTGTGCCGGCTGCCTCCAGTTTGAACCCTCATATGCGTTGTGTTTTTGTACAGCATCTGCTTTTCGGACCTGCAATGCACGGTGGTGATTTCCCATTTTCCATGGGGAAATCGTGCGTGGGTTTTTTGTATGATTTGGATCAATAGTTAGTATATCAAAAAAAAAAATTTTCAAGTTTTTTAAAAATGTTTTAACCAAGAGGTTAAGAGGTTTGTTCAAGGTGTATAATCCAAGAAAACCAATAAATTGATTCTTATCATTTGATAAATTTCTATTCATAATTAAAATTGGTTTAATATTCCGACAAAATAAATTTTAATTCGAAATTCTCAATTTTCACTTTTTAGCAGATTTTGCCGACTAAGCCTCGGAGGAGTCCTCATCCAATTTGAGATTCAATCGTTTGTCCTTTAATAATGAAGCCTTGACCCATTCATATTTCTTCTGTGATTGCTCGTGTGTCAAAGTAAGGCGCTGTTGAACCATCCGTTTGCGCAGTTCCATATCCTTTTCTTGCTCGACGAGCCGATTGTAATCGTGATTATCAAATTGATCTTCGAACTTATTTATAAACTGCTTAAGGGACTTTGCTTCGCTGGAAAGCTGAAGGTAGAATTATGTACGACTTAAAAATGAGTTTAAATAGTGATAAGGAATCGCAAGTATCTTACATCCTCGTATTGACGTTGCAAATTGTTGAGCAGTTTGACAAAACGAGTTTTTAAATCATTAAGACAATCGTTAAATATAGTCAAAGACTGTTCGGGTGTCAGCTCTTCGTGTTGCTCAAACTGTACCAAGTATGGGGCCAAGAAGTCAGCTGGTTTGGTGGCCACTTCTTTTTTGTGCTCTTCCTCTTCTTCAAACTATAGAATGAACAAAATATCATAAGTTATAAGTGATAAGTGATATGAAAGATAAGGCTGTCAGTAACAGACCTGACGCATGCGTATAGCTCTGGCTGCACCATTTCGCTGAGGATCAAATATACTGAACTTCAATTTTGGTGAATTTCTTTCCGAATTGCGGGTAACAAAAATAAGATTGACTTCTTTTCGAGTCTTTTCAAATTCCTTTTTTATTCGCTCTTCGGCTTTTAGTTGCTCCAACAGCATTCTATACAATTCCAAGTTTGTGCGGGACGGATCATGAGGATTGGCCTTATACACTTTGACTAGCTTTTCGTCAAAGATCAGCTCCTTGCCATATTCAGGTCTTGGTGGTTGCGTAAACTCAACGGTCGATGGTGTAAGTGCACCAAATGTGTAATGAAATTTCAAAATAATTTTTTTATTTTGAAACAAAAATGTACGTATGGCAATATCATTGTCCGGCAAATCACCAATCGAACTTTTATGAAACTTCTCAGTTACTTTCTGTAGAATTTATTATTAATAAAAGTTATTTTGAAAAATTTATTCGACTTACTTTAAGTGTTTCAGATGTGTTGTACTCGAACTCCTTACGCCAGCATCTGTCACTTTGCTCCTTGTACAATGCAATAATTTGTCCCGGACTAACTTCCATTGACTCCAAACTATCCAACCTTAACTCGGCATAAAATGTCAGCTTCTTAGTTTGCGCGGAGTCTGAGTAATACTCCAAAGCTTAAACGAATCAAGAAATTTTAACCAGTTGGGGAAGATAGGCAATTAAATTTCAAGATTAATATCTATTATTATATCTTACTATATAATATTTAAAAACCAAGTCTTCGCTTCAATTTACCCTTAACTATTATTTTTTACTTACATTTTAGGCTATCGTCTCGACCTTTGGTAAAGAATTCTTTAAAGCGATCCGTACTGGCATTATATTTAAGTTGCTTCATATTGTCGAAACGGTTTTCATAATATTCGTAGCGATCTTTTAAGTCCGTACAAGCATCATCATTATAAATTGTCAGTTGCATAACCTTGCCATCAGGTTGAGAGTATGGAGAAAATCGTTCGTGTATGGCTCCTTTGTATTGAATTTTTTTTTCTCCATTTGGAAAGCGCTGTTCAAAATCTCGACTACCAATATGTAGTTTCTCTACCCATTCACATATTGCATCCAGATGCTTCTCTTCCCCAACACTAAGATCCCCCTCGGCTATATTTTCATCGGAAGCGACTTTATGTATGCGCATTTCTGGTGGCTCGCCTGGCAAAAGATGCTCCCAATCGGCTGTATTTCTTAAGTCCCAGCGTATTTCTCCAACTCTTTTATAATTCTGTTTGTTAACGTAATAGTTATCCTCATTCCATATACTATCAAGCAAAATGTATTGCTTGCACTTAGTTTCACAAATAAATCCAGTTGACGGCTCAATGAATACACCTGTTGGATTGGCCTCCACAACATCGCCGTTTGCATTCGTGTAGGTGATACGCGGCTTAACACTCCAAGGCGCATTGTTTATAATGACAACCCAGGCATGCGAACGCCGATAGTGGTAACGGTCAACGGCCAATAGCTCAAATTCCTAATGTCATTTTCAAGAGTCAACCAACAATACATATCGAATGCATATTCACAACAAACCTCTAATTGCTTTTTTTTAATAGCCTCCTCTATAAGGGCCGCATTTTCGGCCCTTTGTCGTAAAGTTTTAGCCACTTCTTCATCCAAATGGCTTTCCAAATCGGGCAGTTGGCGCAATTTATACTTTTGACCCGCTTGTACGACTTCAACCTCATGCGATTCCAAATCTTCATCTTGTATGGGATACGGGTATGGTACATTCTGTTGATCATTAAGTACAGTGGCTTCCCGGGCTACACCTGAGACCACCATTGCCGGATGGCCAGCTCCAATGAGCATGCTAGCCAATAAGGTCGCCATTTCAAATGAGTTACCGCGTCGTTTCCTTAATAAAGTATCGGGTGACATTAATCGGGTTGGCTGCAAATGTTTAAAGAGTATCACAATTCGAGAGTTATAAATCTAGTAGTAGTTATAGATAGGTTTAGTATAAAATAGCCAAAAGCAGGATATTCTTTTTGTAGAACTGAACCCAAGTTATAGCACAGCATGTCAAATTCTTTCTGAGTCTTGTTATGTACTAAACTGGTACATAGGTACACATATTATATTATGTACACAGTACGTCCTTTTCGTGTGTTTTTAAACACATTTTGTGTCACAGCAGGAAGGGAGTGAAACCATTTTTTTTTTCTGGAATTTCGACAGGAAGCATTGGCAATGTCTAAAAGATATACACACTTGCATACAAGCGACCAATAAGTTGCGTTTTTAATAAAAATCACAATAATATTTTTAAACTCTTTACATAAATTAAAGAGTATCTAAAATCTTGATTTTGTGAAATAATTTGTTATTTGGTAAAATGAAAATTCTAAACGCACTTGCAAATACCAAAACATGTACCCATGCAAGTTTAAAATCTCTGGGTATCCTGCAGTGCATGAAAAAGGCATTCGTTTGTTATTGTTTCAGTTTCAAACGAACTAGTAAATCCCACTGCTTCCTAATCCTCTTTATGTTTTCCTATCTACATGCCGTTTACCTGCATTTTGCTGTAGGTATATCATTCATCATTATTCTTTTTACCGCGATTTGCTTGATTTGCTTGGAAAATGTGCACATTCAGTGCAAACGCGATTCTTGAGCTGGACCTCGTCGTATACTTCTCTTTCAATTATTGTTGACTCTCCTACATTTTCTTTGGGAGCTACTGAAGTTGGCGTCACTTGGTTGGGCTTTACAAGACTGCCATGAAAATACTTCAATCAATTTTTATCTTAATTTAATTTCTTCAAAATATTTAAAGCTTTGAATACTGTGTGTTACTTTTCTCAATTCCTTCTAAATCAATTATAAAATTGCAATAGTCTTTTTAAAAAATAAAATTTCTGCCTATGTCGTAAAAGAATTATGAAGTTGAAATTTTATTTGTTGGGTCGCATAACAATAGAGAAGAATAAACTAAATTACGCAGGAAAAAGTACAAAAAGTATTCGTTGACTAGTTTCAATGCCGTAAATTGAGGATTGCGGGAGTTAATATCATTAATATATTGCGAGGCTTACAAATGTAGATTTGTTAATTGTTATTAATTTGTTTAAACTATACGATTCTAGGCCACTTGTTTGCATATACATATATAAGTGATGCCAGTTCAAGTAAAAATGTTAATCGGTTTCATTGTAAACCACAAAAAACTTTTTATTCTGCGAAAAAATGCGCAAATTTTCTAGTTTGGTGACTCTACGTCTTATAGGCTGCGAAATCTAGGTGAACATACGGATCTGGAGTCATGTGCTCAATTACCAGTATACGGGGTTATGATACGTATATTTCTATAAGCACTTGGTCCACCAAGTTTTTTGTTTCCTGTGACCCATATTGCATACGAAAATAAAAGAATTTGGAATAGGAAATAAATAAAAATAAAGGGTGGCTTATTGATGAGCAACTTTCTTCTTTGGCAAGGCTGTTGTTCACAGCTGATGCGGCTCACATGCTTTGTATTACTGTCAATAGTTTAGTTTGGTCTATAATTTAACCATAACCCACTCATCGAGTATCGGTCACAGATTATTGAATTTAATTATTAAAATGATTTCTCGGTCGTTTCTTATTTTCAAAAACATTAAAAGATAAATAATACTCATACTGTTTAACTCTTACAATTTCGGAAAGATTCTTCAGATTTAGAAGTCCATTCCAAATTTGTTGCAATAAACCGATGGCTATACTCACCCTGGTAAAAAATGATGGAAATGTTATATGACCATCAGTTTACTATACTTCCTTGCATTAGCCACGTTTCACGTAGTTTCTGTACTAATAACGAATGTCAATCCACTCGGACCTTGTGTTTACCCCCCTCTGGTCGCTCAAATTGTTTATTCAAATACAAAGTCGCTATGTGAAGCCATAAGAATCACTCACAATAAGGCAGGCAAGCAACATAAAGTCTATAGCTATCAGCAGGGGGAGAGACACCGTCGTCGCACTTGAGGTCAGGAACACTCGCGAATGTGCGAACCGTTCCAGCCAAATGCGACTCGTTCGCGTATGGCGGGTTGTCCCTTAAGAACGTCGCTGGTTGTGTTTTGTTTTTTTATTTTTTTCGTTTGTACGCCTGCTTCTACGAAGCGTTGCATTATGGCGATGGCGCGAAATAAGAAACGCTTCAAGGTTATTCGAACGTGTTAAATTAGGATCAAGTCTCGCTTGGAAAGCAATGGGGAAACAAACATGTCGAAAACAAAGGCGAATGCACACGAAAGTATTGTCGACAACAGATTTAGGCAGAGGGCACATCTCGAATTACAACAACGTCAACATCCAATGGAGTCTACGTGTACAGTATTCAGCTACATTCCGCCTAAGAAAATTTGCTGCTTTTTTGCGATTTTGTATTGAAAGGGTGAAAAATGGCAACAGACGAAAAAAGAATAATCGAAAGGCAGGAACAAAGACATTGTCAGTTGTCACCCCAAGGAAACAGTTTCTCCGACTAGCGACGTTCGCGACGTTCGCGACGCGAAATTTACTAAAACTTAACCAACAACAATAAAAATCCAAAGAAAGTACAACGCAGAAGCGCAACCACGTTTTAATGATGCGCCGTAGCGCGACTCAAAACATCAAACCATACATAATACATATATGACCCTTACTGCCCAAGCTCTACCCCGCGGCAAAATATACACTTGGGGCGCACATCGCTTATCGGGACGGCATAATGAGCCGTCGCTGCTGCTGCTGCAGCCATCTTTGTCATAAGAGTACAGAAACAAAGCGATGAAATTCAGCGCGTTTCCTTATACACTTGTGAGGGCGAGCTTTAGGCTAGGCACAGCTCCCTCTACTCTGTCTTCGCTGAGCGACGGGTACAACGATGTGAAATGTGTAAGTTCTTAAATGAGCACACACATGATGAAAATCAGCGACTTAACCCCTTTATGATAATGTATCGCACGGAAGTGTTATTGTCCTCGGGACAAAAGGACACATGGTGTTTATACTACCGCGGCGCTAACGCTGGCGACCATATTAAGCTTGGAGGCTGTAATCAAAGCCAATGATGATACCAAGTCGCCCTCTAAAGTCCCAACTCTTTATTCACCCCTTTCAAAGTAAGCAAATTGTGCTTGCCATTTGGGTCTTACTTAAGAAACTACTATTTTCATCTAAAGGCAGGCAATATAGGACGACTACGCAGATATTGTCGTTACGTGTAGATACGGTTTTGTGTCGCTTGGTTCATTCAAGAAAGGGATAATAGTTCATTTCGAAAACGCCAAAAGATTAAGATATAAACGCGCCCAAAAGTACGCGAAATCATGGCGTTTGCATTATATTTGCTTCTGGGTGGTTGTTGTACATACTTATTTGAAGCGACCATTGATGGAGTCAATTGTTGGCTTTGAGACGTGAACGATGGGTTGGTTGACTGAAGGTAACTTTGAATGTCATAAAGTGTGCTTATGTGGGGAGTTTAGCTACAAAAATAAAGTACGCTATACAAGTAAAGCCTTTTTGCATATTTTGGTACTGAAATATGAATAATATACTCAAGGAAAACAACAAATGTTTAGACACTTTTTAAGATTGATATCTTTTGAACAATCAGTTTATCCTAATTTTTATGATGTGAATATTTGCAGGAAATTTAAAGGCACGAAGCTCGGAGTGCACCATGAAGTACCTATCAAGCAAGCTAAATCTTTCGGTACGAAATGCTGCAATATTGGCAGCAAAGCAAGCAGCGGTGAAAATACGTGCAATATAAACATCAGGAAGTCCAACGACATTGCGCAACTTACAATCAGGGTTTTTGTTCAGTCATCACGTTGCCCGCAGCTAGGATTTTTGCAACGCTAACGTCGCCGCTAAGAACCTAGCGCGACCCATGCGGCTGCGGCTGTATAAAATATTGCCCATGGAGCGAGTACAAGTACGCGAACCCAGACTGATGTGCACACTGAGTCGAAGTCGCAAAGTTTGAGTGTGTTTGCTCAAAGGAACATCACGGGGTTTCGTAAAAACTGAAAATGGAGGATGGCACTGACTGCAGTGGACCAACAATGGTCGCTCGACTCGTCGATGGAAACGACGAAGCGAACTCGACGTCTAGTTTGCAGCAGTCATGGTCATCATTGTTGTTGCTGGACGCCTTTGAAATGGGAAAAGCGAGTGCTCGCCGATTTGAACTGGACATGGCGTGACACGAAACAAGTGGCACATGCAGAACTACCGATGTCGCTATCATATGAGTGTCCCTACTCCCGTCCCTTTACTCTGTCATTTCATATACGTTTAAGTTTTGTGTCTGGCACTGCTATTTGGAAGTTGGCGAGAGGACTTTCTTTGTACCAGCACCAGCACCAGCAGCAGCACTATGGCATCGGCCAAGGTTTGGGGGCCATAAGTATGGGTGGTTGTTGAATCGAAGGTGGCGTAAAATTGCGCCACTGTGAATTGCATGCCTTGGCTTGGTTACTTTCCTGCGTTGCCTGCCACTTACTCTGATCTCAAGTGGTCTGCACATTGTGCCGTTTGCTGGCAGAGAAAAACAGGAATAATATCTACCACACACACCTTCATCGCGTATGTACGTACATGCATGCATATGCTCGTCCTTCTATGGTTTGTCATTCATTGTCAGTTCTACATACGCTGAAATTCGCAATGCGAATTTTAGGTTATAATGGCTATGGTGGCAGTACGTTGGTGGCGCTGCTAAGGCATATCTATTTTGTTGGCGTCATCGTTGTCGCTACTGCCTTGCCTCAGGGTGGCCACTGCGGATTTTCGTTGAATTGGCAGGGGAGTTGCGCTTTGATTGATGTAGGGAGCAAAAGCGTTTTTGTTTTAAGTCTACCTGCCCTGCCACCAAGTCCTCTTTTCGCATAGACAGTCGTGACTGAAGTGATGGAAGCTGAGCTGACTAGAATAAGGACAAAGACAAGAAGGTTGTCGACTTTGACCGCGCTTCACACTGCAGGCTAATAGCTTTCTGTTTCGATGCAAAATTCGCGAATGTGTTCAATCAACCGCATTCAAAAAATTTCCGTGTTCATCCCCTTTAGGAAGTCGTATTCGATGTCGTCAGCAGTTTCGTGTGTTCAGTATACATACCTAAGGATAGCACACATTATTTGCTTCTTAACCTAAAAACTCAAAAAAAAGGAAAAAAAAAATGTCACCCCAAGAAAAATGCTCTATAAAGAGCAGAAAAATTTCTTTCAAACCGTACACTTGTAATTGTGATGAGCCAGGTTTCAACTTAAACATGCATTTTCTGTTAATTAAAAATATAAAAATAGTTCTATATGCATATTAAAGTTATGAAATTTAATAAGACCGACCAACTAATCATCACCGCGCTTCCCTGGCGACTATCATCGCTTTATGTGTCTGTCAAGTGATGTTGATCTGTCACGCGAGACGCATGTGAATATGACGGCGACCACCCAAAGGCGTAAAAATCGCGCCAAATCGTGTTTTGCGTTTTACATCGCAGCCATAACCGCAGCCAGCCACAATGTGTACTTCTGGCTCTTGTTCACATTCTTTTCTTGACAAGTGGACTGCAAAGGACATCGCACTCGAAGCCGTTCGCTTGCCTGCCAAGGCAACTTGGCGACTGAATGCTGCACTGCAGCCTACTACATTGGATACGAATCGAGAACGCAACAACAATAGCCTCGGCCTGCCAATAGAAACTCTATCTATGCGCATTTGTATACATCTTTAAGCAACGGAACTTGGGGAAATCAAAGGACCTAACGTCTCTGCACCCTTGGTTTAGCGTAATTTGAATTTCGCGCCTTTTCCATATAGGCTAAGACTTGAAGTCATCAAATTTATAATGTTTAAAGGCTAAAATTAACGCTTAAATGGTATTATCCCGTATAACTTGGACAGGTTACCCATTAGCTGCGTAAATTTGTTGTTAAGTTCGTGTATTGTCGCCACAAATAAAATACAATTTTTGTAGAACCTTTTATATACCTCAACATTTGGGATTGTTTTTGCACAAATGTTTAGTATCCAACGATTAGTATCCAACGGTAGTTTTAGAAACGATTAACAAAAGGTCAAGTAATGCACAAGCCTAGTGCACGCACAACTTAGAAACACCCGATTTTTAAATATATTAAAATTGGGGTTATGCCAGCTCTCTGTTCGATTCGATACATTGGCGAAAAAATATTTTTTTTTTGTTTTATGTAATTGAGTGATTTCGAAAATGCCTAAAATTCAATAATTTGTGACAACTTGAGCAGCAGTTAAAAAAATATAATATAATAATTCTAATTCCATGTATGTACACGGGACACAAATTTATCAAAAAATTTAAATAAATAAACAAATAATTGTCAAATTGCTGTTGATAAATGATATATTAATGAATAAAAAAGAAAGAGAACCTATTAAAAGACATGTCGATACGAAGACAAAATCACGTGGAGTACGCGATTGGTATCTGAACTAGGCAGAATTAGTCACAAATGTAAATTCAATTTAGAGCAGTTCCCAACATTTTACAATCGCAAAGTAAACTAACTAATGAAGATATTGTTACTTAAACCAAAAGAAAGTCCCAAAAGTGATCAAAAAATCCATATTGAAATCAACAGAATATTAATGTTGACTCAAAAATCGGTCATGGGTGGTTGACTTTTACCATGCTGTCAACGCTCTAAAGGAGAATCCAAAGTCCAAAATAGTTAACGGGAAAGAAGACCATTTTGAGCTCGACTATCATCTAAAGATCTCTAGACATTTAAATTCGGTTTTTTATCGACAATGAAATGCCATTACTTACTGCTGGATTAAATGTAACGTTCTACACTCTCGCCATTATATGAATATAGTATATGTTTTATAATTTATAGTTTTGAGTTTTGATGCAAGCAATTTTTTAACAATCTCATGATATTTTGATAAAGAAATGTGCATCGAAACCCATTGCCATAAAAGATAATAAATACGTTCTTTTGGCTACAAAGCGATACATTTCTAATTAAGAAAGGAAACAATAAAAGTAATGGTATTTCATTGTCGGTATGAAATCGAAGTTACATATCTCCCACTCATTCTAGCTTTTCGGAGAGAACAGAGATCTACAATTTATAGCCAAGCCAGTAAGGCGGAGTGTCTTCAATATATTAAATTAGATTAATTGTGTATATTTTTTTTTGTTAGCGATCCAAGTAGCAAATGCACCACTTCCACTGCTTGGAATTGAAAAATAATATACAGTTTGTCAAGAAAGTGTTTACACATTGAAAAAAAATTAGATTTTTTGACTTTCAATGTAGATATAAAAGCCTTGTGTTTAAATTCATGCAATTTTGCATGCACTAGGATGCAAAATGAGCCAGGAGATTGCTGGGATCCGGTTATTTTCTGCTATGAAACCGTTGTAATACAACGATGGACTCAACAGGGTGTGGCGAAAGGCGCTAAATTCACTGGAATACCGCAACATCATACCGACAGTCAAATTTGGCAAACTGTCGGTTCTTATTTGGAAGTGCCAATCGAGCCCAAGGAGTTCGAAATTTGGAATTTTTAGAAAATACCATGAAAGTAGCACAATATTGAGTTTTTTAAAATTGAATTTAACATTGAGGCCCCAAAAATTTGGCTTTTATAGCAACAATAAGCTTGATTTCAAATTTGATCAAGACAAAGACTAGGCATATGGCGCTTAATTGGAGGAACTGGCTCCTTTAGAACTGCGGCAAGGTCATCAATACACCACTTCAGAGCCCTGACTTGAACCCAATTGAAAATTTGTAGGCCCACAAAGAAAAAAGTGGCAAAAAGGTCGCTAAAACCGAGCAGTACTGAAAGCTGCTATTCTAAAAGAGTGCCGCAAAGTCCCAGAGGAATATGACCTTAAAAAGCTAATTTTTTTAATATAAAAACGCCCACAATGTGTTGTTAAACCTAAGGGAGGGCATGCAATATATTAAATTTACATAAATTAATCAATATTTATTATAAACACTAATTTTAAGATAGCTTAAGTATTTTGTGTAAACACTTTCTTGGCAGCACCTCGATAAGTGTATAAAATTTTGAAATTGTTTTTTTACATATAAATAGAAAATATATAATAATATTAATATAAACAAAAGGCTTTTATATTTACATTGAAAGTCAAAAAATATAAATTTTTTTCAATATGCAAACACTTTTTTGACAAACTGTATGTATATGTAGAAAAAATATTATATATCATGCGATTGTAGCTGAGAGCAGCATTTCCCACCTGTCAAAGTTGGTCCATTAAAGGTAAGACTCGATAACACAAATTTCATGGAAATAGCATTTGAATTAAGGGTTTTTTATTAGTCTTTGGTTAATATGCGTAAGGAGATTTAATAATATAATAATAATAAATAATAATTTCTTAGTTAAAAATTGCATCCAAGTCGCAGGTGGTATTTTGATGAAATGAAACTAAAGAGAAAATGAAAAATTGTTCATATGTCATGGGCAACATGCAGCTAAATCAGTAGATATATATCAGGTCTCAGGAAAACCACAAGATCAAAATAATAGACTAAAATAAAGTAGTAACTGACACGAAATAAAAATTCAGCATTCGGTAGTGCTCTTTCTCTTCGAATTAAAGTCGTATCCACAATAAATTTTGGGTAAATTAGCATCTGGCTAATCAACAAAGTCAAGTAATTTTTTGTAGAGGTCAAAGAATATGTTACTCCCAAGGATATCGTTTGGAGAGCAGCATACATGGCGCTGAAGTTCTTGAATACCGTTAAGACAGGTAGGACAGACTAAAGCATTATAGAGTTTTGAGGATTTTAGAAAGATGATGGTAGGCAAGATTAATATTGAATGGATATTGTTAAGGTAGATGGTAGAGCCGTATAGGTGATTGCATAAACTTACAATTCTTTGTACGCCTTCACTTAATAATTGTTTAATTATAAATGTATAAGAACGCGAAGGAATTTTTTTACGAATTACAAAAAATTCAAGCATTTTGCATATATAATAAAACGGGTTTTCATCTGGATATATCGAAATTTGTCAGCTGCTTCTCTGCGTACATATGCAAAATACTTAATATATACGAACGCATCGACCACGCCTTTTATCAAAGCGAAAATCCTTAAAGTCCGGCAGCGAAGATTTTGCTGCTAAAACAAAGAGTAGCAGTCCAGCAAAGGAACTTCTACATATAAATATAAGTGCTGCGGAGCGAGTATGTGGTTGAACAGTACATACATACATATGTATGTATTTACTTAGGGCAACAGCCATCTCGGAAATAAAATTACATACATTTCCATGTATTTATTATAATATGTGGATTCATACCAATATTTGTGGACCTATTGCAATTAGCAACTGATTGAACCTGCACACGATGTGCACGGACTAATGTCGTCCGTCGTTCGTTGTACATCGTTCAGCATGGGATATTCCAATTGCATCTTAACGCATTTCTGCTACTCGTAGGAATATCTTAGCTCAACTAAAACAAGTATATAAGAGTAGGAGGAGGGTTAGGAATGCAAGAAAAAGTGCATGTATCTGCGTTATTTGCATGCAGCTAGAGCAGCTCGGTGCTGCCGAATGAGTGGGCGGACAATGTGGAGATGTGTACATTTTGCCTTGCTGAATATAGTTTAATTTCGAAAAGGACTCAGTGAAACGCTGCTAAGAGCTTCTGCCAAAGTCATCTCTTTTGCACACGTGCGGCTAGCGCTTGCTTCATCTTCTGCAATCTTTCGCTTTCTCTCTTTCTCATGCTAGTTTTCAGGCATTTTCCAGCACATCTAAGCGCAAGCACGATGAACGACGAAGTTAGGCGGTGGTCAGTAGTTGGTGGTCGAAAATGCTGCGTCTACACTGGACCAACGGCCGCCAACACTACATCTACCTCCTCAATTGTTTCAAATTCTCCCCACATCAGCAGCGGCAGCAGCAGCAGCAGCAGCAGTAGTTGTAGTAGTAGTGGTAGCAACAACTACATTTAGCTCAGATTGGAACGACAAATGTCAGCCTAGCCGTTTGCCTTCTTCTTACGCGGCATCCTGGGTTGTCTGGGCAGACATAGCAAACGGACACAGGTAACCGACAATGGGAACTCGGACGTTGGTTCGTATGGCGGCGACAGCCGCATTAAAACAAAGCAAAATACCAGCTAGGATATGCAAATTACAACAAAAACAACAGCACATAACAATGTTGAGGACTACAACACCAACAACGACGACGACGATGACGACGAACATTGGAATAGAGTGAAACGTAAGGAATACGATTTCTAAACTGACGAACTGAACCTGACAATTTGCAAGAGCTGCGGTTTTCGTTGCGCTTAAATCGCCTTAGCTCAGACAAAACTTCCACAATAGACTAAGCCTGTGCAGGCATATCCTATTGACCGGTTCGAGTGCTCGAATTGTTGTTTGGCCTAAGGCTGGCTGGCCATAGGATACATGCTAAGAATTACAAATGTTTGTTGCATTGGATGCAAAGAGTTTGATCTAGTTTGTGACAAGAACATGCAGCATATGAACATTTTGCCATCTACGACTATTATATTTAATACAAGGCGATGGCTTAACTCGCTTAACAGGTTCGACTTACCGATACCCTAATATAGCCATATGTTTTGTGTACTCTGTACACTTACTATCCAAGAGTTTTATACGGTCCATCGAATCTTTATCAAACACCAATGTGTTGAGAGCCACATATATAGGTATCATTGCGCCGGTGTATACATTCCGGGGCACAATCGTTTCAGAAAGTATTTTAAGATGTTTTGCGTTAAATTATCGTTTCTTTGCGAACAATTTGTCTTACTTTATTAGTATTATTCTAATCCTACGTTTTTAATCAAGTTTTGGCTATTTCATAAATACAATGTAATATAGGCAAAATATAAATCATCTTTTTTGAAAGTATTATGAGCAAGTTCGAACTTTAAACCCAATGTATTAATTTGTACCAAAGTTTTTTTATTGAAGTTGAGCGACCGAAAATGTATGTAACGCTCTGATGAAAAAGTAACGGGAACAACTAGTTTTTTTAAGATATCGTTATCATAGTTGATGAAATTTGTTTAAAACCAGTTGATGGCTCCCATGAGGATAATAATAATTGAAAAAAAGGGTTTTGTACAAATCGCTTTAAATACAGAACTCAAATTTGACAAACAAGAGTATTTTAGAATTCGCATGCTCTGCGTTAAATTGAATCAAAATCGGTTGACAAATTTCTTTACTGTATCATATTTTGAAAGTGTGTGTCTTTTCAAGCAGTGCTCAGAATATTATTTAAATCGTTCGGCAATATCGCTTAGTTCCCTTTTGCTAAATTGTGTGAAATATGGTCGCAGAGAATTGGTAAAAAACGTCTCAAGTTTGTTAGCGCCCGAAATGTTCAAATCGAAGTGACCCCATCTAGAATTGATTCAAAGTGTAAAATTTTAAATTGTTGAAAAATAATGAAGATGGAAGATCAGACTACACCTTTTGTTTATAATAAATAATTATAAAAACATGTATATTTCTAGGCATTTTTTTGATTTAATGAAGGTGAACTAAGAACGTTGTTTTTGCAACCAACCATTATACAAAGACAATGGGTAAGCCAAATGGGAAGGAGAGTTTAAGTTATTTCAGGCCGAATGAGCGAAAACTCGTACACACTCACACACACACACCCACATTCAAAGAAGTAGTGAAAACACACACTTGGACACACACGCACATTTGATCGCCCACTAACGGTGGTGACCACTGGCCGTCCAACCGTCGTGTATCCGTCCAGCAACCCCATGCTCCTTCATCTTTCAATTCACGCGAAAATTTCCTTCGCTGTCGTTGCGCACCGAGTTAGGCATGATGTGAAGGGGTTGGGAAAGGGATTGCGGGCTGCGGGTTGCGGATTTGACAGCCGTGATGAGAAAAGTGGGCGAGCCGGGACGAAAGTGAATCGAGTTTGGGTGACGTCGACGGCAGCAACATAAGCATCAGGCATCAGAAAAGGCAAAGGCAAAGGCAACGGCAACGACTACGACGACGACGACGACGACGACTACGAATTCGTAATTGTGGGCAGCAGACACTCGCAATCACCATAGCAAGTTAGCTACAGTTCGAACAGTGGAATGGTGGATTGCTTGGTGGGAACGGTGTACGACAAATCGGCCGTTCGCTGGACGAAAAGACAGACCGACGGTCGTCGCCCGTACACGGAGGAGGCAGCTGGCAAGAAGCGTTAGATATTAGAGAAAGTACCATGAACGAAATAGGAAAATTTTGCCTTGGTGGACAATGGTCGGTCTGTCAGTATGCTGCTCTGTCGCACTGTCGGTCTGTCTGTCGATTTGCTTAGTGCCCAGGATGAAAACGGTTTGCTTGCAACGTATTTGTTGTTTTTGTTGCCCAGCACGACAACGACGATGAAAATCTGAAGAGTACGTGTGTTGCGATAAAGCAGCAACTCTAAATTTCGCAGCAGCAAAATTTTCGCTAAGGATGATGTGGCAACATACACATGTGTGTGTGTGTGTGTGTGTGCGAGTGTGTATGTATGTGAGTACGTGTGGCTTTGTTCGCCGCGTGCATCTGTAGGGGTATATATGTACATATTTGTGTACGTGCGCGCGTGTGTGTGTGTGTGCGTGAGTCTGTCAGCAAGTGAGTGAGTATGGGGTTAGTGGTATACGGCCACGAGACCAAAGTGACCAGCAGCCAAAAGGCTGGCTGGTTTTCTAGCAAGGATGTACGTTTCTTACGTTGCACTACTTGTTGTCCTGCGTTATTTTTGTTGGTATAAAGTCGTTCCTTGGCATACATATATACACGTGTACATGTGTGTGTGTGTGTGTGTGTGTAGATACAACCATAAATGTATATACTAGCGTATGTATATACATTTATGTATATGTATATATGTACACATCTACAATACATACCTACATGCATAATTGTTGGTTTCAAAACCTTTCTTAGCGATTTCTCGCATGGCAAAACTAATATCAATGTTGTTGTCCTTTTTGTTGTTGCTAGAGCCATCAGTCGCAGTACCCCCTATGCATATATACGAACATATACATATACAATACATACGCACGTACACAATAAGTATGTGTGTATGCAAATAGCAACACACACAGAACACTATATCCTTAACTACCAAATTTTGCGCAAGGAGTAAAATGCTCAGAGCCTATCTATCGTAAATCTAAAGACACGTACATATACATATACAATATAAAAGGAATTAAAATTTCTACGCTGTATATTGGCATATGGATGGATGGTTATAAATGCAATTACAATTAAAAATCCTATTACCAAGCATCCTTATGGCTCAAATCATAGAGACCGATCGCGATTTGATTGATTCTATGAGTCATTCTAAGAAACTTTGACAACAACACTGTAGTTCGACAAAGTGGAGGTACGCGTGTGGGAAAGCATACAAAGCTAAGTGTCCGATTGCATTTAACGTGATGAAATAAACCCCATTCCTGCATTTTTCAGCAAAAAAGGGCATACCAACATTACCATTATTTACCCAATAGGATAATCATACACCAAATATTATTATTAAAGCGTGACTTTTTAGTCACTAACTTTTTTTTAATACCGCTGTTTTTCACAGCTAGCGCGTTTTAGTCTTGCCTTACAGCCAAACACGATAAGTATAGTCTACAATTTGACAATAAACCGATTTTCAAATGAGTACTGCTTCCAAATTATAAATTCCATTATCAAAATTCATGCTCGGTATAGCAAAAGTCGAAATCGACCATTTGGCTAGATACGTAAATAAGCAGAGGTGTCACATATGGACAAAAGAGCACCCTTAAAAAACAACAAAGCATGCCGGAGAAGTCACTGTTTTCTAAAAGACGGTGCTATGGCCTGCTCTTCCATAAAATGCTTATTTGTTTTCTCCAAATTAGAAGATAGCGCACTGACTACTTACATTTGCATTCAAGCCACAAATTACGCGAAGCAATGGCTAAATTGAGAAACGAGTTCTGTAAGCATTTTATTTTGCGTGACTTGACGTCTCTAGACTTTTTGTGCAGTTTTGCCTGTAGTGAAAAACCAGAGACGACAACTTTCGACGTGGATTCACTGGGAGACGACATTGAAGAATTTTTTAGTGAAATATCGTCCGATATGCCGACACTGGTAACATTTGGAATTTTGTTTTTTTTTTTTTAAATAAAATAAAAATAAAATCACCATTTATTTCAATACGAAAGTTTAATTTATTTTGCGGGATTGGATTTATGCGTATGAGCCCGAAAGTAAATAACAGTCGATTGTATGGGTATTTCAACAGAGCCATATGCAAAAAAAGTTGTTGCGCGCGATGTACCTCCAAGCAAATGATAGTCTGTTTTTTCGGATAAACTGAACAGGTCGCAACCTTATCACTACAACAACGCAGAACAGTCAATTCTGAGTGATACACAACCATTTGTTTGCCAGTTGTCTTTCAAGAAATCAGGAAAACCAACCGCCGAAGACGGATTACTCTTCACCACGACAATGCGAGCTCTAACACATCGGCTTAAGCAACTGCATTTTGGAGCACTCAAAACATCGATTTGATGAATTATCCGCCATGTACTCCTGACTTGGCACCAAATAACTTCTTTTTACTTCTAGAGGTCAACGATTTTCAACACTTGAAGAAGAGGTTGATGCGTTAGAAGATGAGGTAGAGTAGCAAAAGTGCTTCGACAATAAGTTCAATCGCATGCAAAAATACAGATCTTAATGAGGAGTATTTTAAAAAACAATAAGCCGATTTTCAGTGATTAATATTTATTTTAATATTGTATTGCCGGTCCTATTAGAAAAAGAATTGGATTTTATTGTTTCGATCAGTATATTTCAACCGATTTTAATTAAATTCCAAATAAACGTCAATCCATTTACAAAAGTGTTTTGGACGAGTTTCAATGTCATTTGTAGTTTGGCAGAAAATATCGTTAATTGGAGCTGCATCAATATGTGTTGCCTTGGCCATTTGTTTCCATAAAAACGAATACTCATATATGGAAAACTTTATAGGCAAGGTAAGATGCAAAATTTCTATATTTTTGACTAAAGCTTCCATTGTACTTGCATCGTTCTGCCAAATCAAACTGTTAAACGGCTTAGACGTAAACCTTGAAGCTCTACTACGGGAGAACGGGGAAGAAATCGATTGATTTTTTCTGCGAATTAATGTACATTAAATAGTGTAGGTCTTATGGTCTCCGAGATCTAGATGCCCATACGAACGGACAGCGCAACAGGACGCAATCGCCAGACCACACGATATATTAAGCATTTTTGTTCAAAAAGCTTATATACATTGCAAAAATCTTGTGGAATCTTTGTGCTTCACAAGGTACATTGTAAAACTCGTCTGTTTATAATAATGATATCGAGTCCGGCAATCTGAATTGGACTATTCTCTAAGGCGCTCCAATTTCTATTATTAAATGTATGAAAATAACATAGACTTATAAACAAATGCGGGCTCTTGGGATACATTTTTAAAAAATAATTAAGATACCGACATTTTGTGTATATATATATAAAATTAATTTATTTTCTTTAAGAATTTTGATTTTAGTTTTTGATTCTAGTTATTATCCTGTTTTACAAATCGCATCACACCCGCAACACGTCTTATACATATACCCAACTAGATTCTCTTAATAGAAACCATACTCTCATACTATTATACACATATTCACTTTGTAGTCTTATTTCACTATAAACTTAAAGTATATAAAAACAATTGTTGCATTTATATTGTTTCTAAAAATCCAATTCCGGCTTCCGAAGTTTTATACTGTTCCAAGTTGTGTGTAAAAATTTAAATGAAATTAGCTAAAATAATGTTTTTTTTTGTTTATTTTTTATTTCCCTTGACTATGCTGTCACACAAGCTCACAAGGAAAAGCGAGGGTATAATCTTATTAATGAAAAAAAAGTTTTTACTTGAGCTTGTTCATTAACTTAACTTCTCAAAGGGAAGGCAGGAATAAACAAAAATCTGTTAAGAAGAAAAGTTAAGTAATAGTGTGATTAACTTGCAAATTAGAATTTAATCACAATAACCTTTTCATAGAAGTGGCACCTTTGTCGCGACCATTTTTTAACGGCTTTTCTTGAATGTTGTACATTTATAAATTTTTTTTTTTTTGATTACTTCACCTTGTTATATCATTTGATGATAAGTTGTTTTGTTTTAAATTTGAGATCACAATGTGTTCAATTTTTGGCGAGTTTTTCAATTATCATTCTCTGATGGGTCTCCATAATGTCTTAAGATCGGTTGAACCGATTAACGCGAGGGTAATCAAATATTACCCTAAAGCTCCTTTTTTTCTTAGACAAAAGAGGACGACGGAAATACCAATATTATCGATCAATATCGAGTCAATTTTAATAATATTCAACATTATCCGCGGTAATGAAAATTTATTTTAGTTTTCTGACATCATATACCGGCTATCTCATAAAGCTCCCTTAGGGGTACTTTGCAAAATTTTAAAAAATTTTAAAAGTTGTGGAAAAATAATTCTGGAAATCAAACTATCATATGGTCCCACAGATCTAAATGGTTATAAAATTGGGGGAAAAAAACGGATAAAGCCCCATTTTATTTTTTTTTACTTCCGCATGTACACGGTATCCCAAAAACGCTCCCTCTCTCGGATATATTGCCATGACGCATTGTTTAATTTTATAACTACTATGTCTTTGATTAAAAAAAAGGCAAGTGCATCAAAAAACAGGCCGCGTCAAAAGATTACTGCCTTAAGTTTTAAAAACAGAAAAATTAAAAAATTATTTGTAAAAAAAGTTAAATTGTTTTGTTTTTATTATACCAAAAGATGCCCCTTAAGTCTGTCCTTCGTCGTTGCTGTGTTAAGTCTCATTTGATATTAAAAGGTATATTTTTCAAAAAAAAGTATTTTCTTAACCGACTTCAAAACTACTAAAACTAGTCTGACTTACATTTGCCATAGAAATGGTGCGAAATTGTTGAGGCTTATTTTTAAGTCACTGTTACCCTTATTACTACGGCATAAATATCAACAGCTGTGCTTCGGAAATTAAATAATTAAAAACGAACAATTTTTTTCCGATTATTCGAATTCTTTTTTGGCGAAACCTTTTCTTCTTTCCATTCTCATTATTTGCACAGGTTTTCACTTTATAAGGGAAACTCAAAAAAATTTTTGTTTTTAACAAAAGTTTGGCTTATTAATTCTCGGATTAAGTGCAAAGAAGAGCAAAACACTCGAACAAAACGCATTGTAGATGATTTTAAACGCATCAGCTGTAAATCGTGTGAAAAAGTGATATTGTTTTCAAAACGGACAGTTAGTTTAACCGTTAAAATAGGTAGTTCACAGAAATAAACTCGTTGACTATTTTTTACGGGACCGATTGGTAAATATACATTTTTTTATTGCACTTAGTTCGATTCTCTTTGTTTAGGTATGAGTTGGCTATAAGCTGGTTAATTATTTGACCACATTTATATTGGTTGATATGGTTCTTTAAAATCTTTGAACAGAAATACTCGACTTTTAAATTGTAAAAGTTCATTCTAAGCGTGACTTATATTAAGCAACAAAAAAACTGTATTCGCATGACGAAAGCTAAGAAATATTAAAAAGAATAGTCCAATGTCGGTAATTCTGTATATATACTTGGTACACTATTTGATAAGGATAATAAGAAGTTTTCATTTTGGTCCCATAACATTATATAGAGATAAGCTACTTTATAATTAATAATTATGTCATGTAACTCTTTTTATTTATTTTAATAATAAGTTAATAAAAAAAAACCACCAAAAGTAACTACTTAATATAAAGATAATAGTAGCCAGATCGATTTTTTCATTAATCGTGCAAATATCTGTCTTTTCGTAAAGATCAAAGGTAGAAAAATAATAGGGTAAATCGAATATAATTTTTAACACTTTGTTCTGCGCTCTTTGTAAAACTTGATTTTGCAAAATCCCAATCTTCCGACCCATGGCAAAAATATTGTTTTGTTGTTTAAAGGATCGTATACTTTTATTGACTTTCTATAGTATGTATATAATATAGAAATAAAATAGTATTGTTTTGCCCATCAAATTGATTGGTTGTTTATCTGGAAGTTCGTGTTTGAAGGGTAATAAGGCATTGGTTTATAGATAAAATAAATGACACTTATAAATAATAAATTCAAAATAATTTTTTACTACTATAACTACATAAAACGAATCAAATAAAACGTGTATAAAGTATAAAAATCACATGTGATTTGAATGTTTAATAATATGACAAATATGCGACTTTTGAATCACATTTTTTTTATCAGATGGAAAGCAAGTTTTCAAAGTACATTTAATTTTCAAATCATATTTTATAGAAGAAACTATAAATGGGATTCTTAGTTATTTTGTTATGTTTTATCTATTCATCCATACAGACATACGTACATATGTACATAAATACGTGAATATTACAGAAACATATGTACATATTCACTCGTACAGGTTACTATTGTTACCTTGAAAAGGAGGCGACGGTGCAAGCTGAGCAAAATCAGCTGCTTAGCCAAGCCGCTCTTAGTCACTCTCTTCACGCGAAATCTGCTAATGAGGGTTTCTGCTTATGCTCAGTGAGAGCGCGTACGATAAACATGAACAGAGATAAAGACACATACCAAAACAAAATGCAAAAAAACAAAAAAAATCGACTTAAATAACTGTGACGACAATATAGATTCTCCAGAAGGAATGGTATGCGTGACACACCAAGAGTAAAACATTTGTCAGTTGGCCAGATACAAAACAAACCTCAGTCCACCAACAATGGTAGGCCTAGGTACATATGTGTACCTAGTCGGCATGTACCGTGTGTTCAAGTAAATGAGTGCAACGCCAGCTCTTTGAAGTCTCTGACTGCAGTTTGGACTTGAACCCCATCATCTTAACATCCATCCATCCAACTACGTTGATGTGGAAGTTTTCTTACGATATGTTAAAATGACGTGTGCGGCTAATGCTTGTGCCTGTAAAAAAGAGTCGAGACATCGTAGAGCTGTCCCATGTTTACCACACCATCACACGATCTACCACCGCCTACCCCTTGGTAACGGTAACACAACGACTTTTAGCACACACACACACACACGTCTATTATTCAATGGCCCCTTGCACGCAGCATTCGATTTCGCTCTTTTTTGCTCAGAAACATTATATGCGGTGGTCTCGGTCTCGCTTTATCCTAACATCCTGACCAGCGTTCTCATGCACACACACACACACACACACACACTGACTCACTCACTTACAAGTATGTACACAACAAGAGCACACATGCATAAGTACATAGTAGGCGCACAGACCAAGACATGACCGACCAGACCAGACCAGAAGAAAGTAGGCCTACTACTTCTTCTGCTGACGCCAAGAAGGATGTTGCGCATAAACGTGTGCTTCGCTCCGTGCGCCCCGCAAAGTCGACCATCGGCCGCTGCTGGACCACACGAACTATGCATTGCCTTCGTTGACGACGTTGGCGTTGACGTCGTCGTCGTCGTCGTTGTTGTATCTTAGTATGTGTCAGGCATATGAGCGTGAGTATGTGTGTGTGCGTGTGTGTGTGGATGAATGGACGGACGGACACCCAGTGGCTTAGCTGACCGATGCGAGCAAGCGGCAACGATAGTGATGGGCGACTGCGATGGCGACTTCCTCGCTGCCGTCTTGGCTGTTATTAATCATTGTACATTTAGCTGTCACCGAAAAAGGCCGCGAATGCAGCAGCAGCAGCAGCAGAGAGCGCGCGCAGCAACGTCACCACCACATACGCAAATTGAAGCGAAAAAGAAACAAAACGACAACAACAAAAGCAACTAATTCGTGCTACTGACTGCCCCATACGTGTGAGTAAACAAACACACACACGCACACACTCACACTCACTCACTCACACTGCTAAACAACGTCGAGAGCGCGCGCTCGTCGCGTCTATGAGAAACTCGCAACGCGAGTGTAACGTGCGACTTTAAATTCTGCGTGTTTGTCGACTTGGTGGACGGACCTTGTAGTCGTTGTGCGGAAATTCGCCGCGCTAAAATCAAAATTCGCTCACGCTTGCTGCTTAGCTCGATGTTCGCCGGAGTTGTTTAGGTTCACAGGACATTGGTGAACGACGTCGCGGTCATATCCTTTCGATAGCCGGTCGTTTACACACGGTTCTCGCTGCTAGCCAATATTTGCGCACACATTACATGTGACTTTTACCTTCGAATATTTATGCTTGATTGATTACAATATCCGCATCAATAGTAGGGGATCGTGCCGATTGAAATATGTACATATGCATGTATGTCGAAGATAGTAAATAGTTGTCATGAAATGCGAAAAAGTGTTATTCCCGAATAAAAATAAAAAATAAATATTACAAAATAAAATAAAATATAAATAATAGTGCAAATTTTGATGAATACATCGCAACAAGAAACAAAGACAAAATATTACATTTATGAAACAACAGGGACGGTGTTGTGAATTTCGCGCAAAGACTATTAAGTGAATTGCGCAGGACCTATCCGACAATCTACAGTCGGTTTTATTCCAATTCACATTGTGGTAAAGTAATAAAAGGTTAGTAAAAATTCTTTAATGCATGTGCATGCGATGCGTAACTCCAACGTGGTTCTTTATTAATACTTAGGTTTTCCTTAAAAACATTAAACATCAAAATATTTTCATTACCAAATTACAAAAAACAGTGATAAATATTGGCAATGTTAATACATTGCCATCAAAATTGGCTAATATTTGCATGAGAGAATATGCTCGTTATACTTATATTAAGTTTAGTATTAAAAACTTTGCTTTAATGTAAACAATAAACTTCTTTGAATCACAATAATTTTGAACTAATTAAAAACTTGCAATTAATTTATTTTTTAAATATCTTTGGATTTTGTAATCTAAATGGGAAGTTTTCTATTTTTGAAATTGTAAAATTTTAAAAAATTTACTTTTTAAAGTCTGCAAACAACTGTTACATCGGTGCAGGGACTTTTATTTAGACGCCATACTTGAAATAATGAAATATGTACTTGGGTTTCCTTTTTTAGATGTGCCGAAACATTATTAACAAATAATTACTGCTTACATCCAACAATTTATTAGTTTTTAGTGTTTTTTTTTCTTTTTCAAAAAATATTTGAATAACTATCAGCTTACGATGTGCGTGTGATGCTAGATGCAATCTACGCCATAGAATCGTAAGATTGCAAGTGTCCGGATTAGATGAATGTTTATCAACAGGTGAATTTGGCGATTATTTATATGGGTTCGCGAAGTACTGCTTTAACAACGTACAAAAAAATGAAATCTTTACTATTGCATTTTGTTATATTTTTTGCTTCCTTTTACATTAAGTCAGACAGCTTAATCCATATAATCCCTCGCATATGTATGTACGTATGAAATATGTATGATAAGTATGTATGTTTGTATGTATGTGAAAGTAAGTAGGTCCGAAGGTTCTGTCATTGACCTCCATTTGGCAGACTGTTCTGTCTGGCTGTGTTTGTGTCTAAGTTCGATACTAAGCCAAAGAAACGATAAAAATAGTAAATACAATAAAATTATAATTGTATATAGGAAAATCGGAAGTGTTCTCACACACGACCAGACGGGGCTATTACACACACACACACACACACACACACACACACACACACACACACACACACACACGGTATGTGAACAGCAGTTTGTTTGTATATGTGCCTGCTCCAGACAGTGGCTAACTAACACACATTCAAACACTCGCACACACACTAATACACAGAGACGAACTTGAAGTAATACTTTTATATTTATTTCTTTCATCTTTTTCTGTTGTTACTAGATTTTTTTATACTCCATTTCTGCACTGTCCCAGTTCGGTTCGTGAAAAGTTTAATGGCACGCCGGCTAGGACAAGGACGGACATTGTACGAAAGAGAAAGTAAGAATTCTTTAGCTTTGGCTTTGGCTTTTGCCACGATTCTGCTGCTGAATGGTATAAAAGGACCTTGTAATTTTTATTCAGTTGTAAAAGTTTTATTCGATATGTGTTTGTATGTATGTACGTACGTATACAGGGGGAGGCACTGTGCTCAGGCTATGGATGGGCTGGTTGGGCCACTTGGTCAGTAACGCACTTACAAGGCGCTGATTTACTTCTATTTCTGTTAAATGTTAAGGCAAAGGTTAAGGACAAGACGATTTTCGCAGACACCTCTTAAACAGAGTTATAGCGCTAGAGGCTAGTATTCAAGTGTATCAATATGGTATGATGGGTTGAACTGCAGTCTTCGGTTACTACCAAAATTTACTTCAAATTCATCGAGATTAGTCATTGTAGATTTTAAATTTCTTCAACTTCACTTTAGTTTCATCTAAATTGGCAGCATGTCCAGGTCTTCTTCAATCACAATCTACTGATGCCCGTACTAATGTGATGACAATATGTCTAGTTACTCTTAGCATTGCATAACTTTCTCTTAAATATGCTGCGTTGTTCTCTTTGATTAACTTGCTTCTCTTTGCAAACATTGTAACTCAGCCTGAGTTTGCAAATGTGTGCGATGGTGTTTTGTTTGTGTGAGTTTTCGTGTATGTGTGTGTGTGTGTGCGCGCGTGTGTTTGTATGCATGTGCATGCATATTGAAAGAAATCATGTGTCAGTCATGCGCAAAACGTGTTTTTCATTTTAAAATCGCGTATCCCGCTCCTTCAAACGGCATCACAAACTGTCCACTTCCTTTGCATGCTTCGCACTTGCTGATAGAGGCGGAGCATATTGTCATTCGCTCGCCATCGTTGCCGACGGTAGGACATATTTTTAGCTGGAATAAAAGAATTCCAGCACAAGAGATATTTAAATTTATACGCACTTTGAAGTTGCAAGGCTTTCAAATGCTTTCCAAATTTCAAATACCAAACAGTGCCTATGTTGCTTACGCACCTGTATTATAACAGCGCACTAGGAACGCAACAGGCGTGCTGACTACACGATACGTGTACAGGGGTGGTGTAAGGGGGGGGTGGAAGGGTGAAATTCAAAATATTGGGGATGCTCAGCCAACAGGCATCAACGACCCACGCGACACAACCATCCGTGTCGCCCGCTCGTCTATACGAAGACAGGTAAACAAGTTATAAGTCGTGGACTCGTGCGTTCGGTTGCGCTTCGCGAGAGTTCGTGAATAGCACGTGACATCGACGATGAATAAGTGCTTGTTGCTCATTCGTAGATTCGCGCAACGCCACGCGCCCCAATTTGGAGCAGGCGCGTCGCGGAGCGGAGGCAGCGCGCCAATTAGCATATTCCATTGTCTCTTTGTGTGTGTGCGTGTGTTCAGGCTTTTTTATTTTTGGCATTCCTGCGACCTCGACGTAGTTCGTAAGCAAGCGATGAGTGGCATGGGGGGCGTGACGAAACTCATTTTGCTCTAAAACAGAAGAGCGTCAGTTGGCGTTTCACGTGAGATTCTCTGACTATGAATATGTATATGTATTTCACTACAGCGTTGGTGTGTGTGTGTTTGTGTGTGTGTGTTACATCGCGAACTGTCTGTAAAAGTTTAAAACGCGACGCGATATTATTGGACCGTCTTGCGAACGTGTGACTTGCTGCTATTCATACGACCGCAATACCCCATCATCCCCAGTACATAATATGCACAGAATATCCTTTCTATATACAGCTTATGTGCATGCAACTGGCGAATGAAAATTCATTATTTCAGCATTCGATATTTGCGTAAGTAGTTTGTATATAGTCAAAATTTTACTTGTCGCATGCGAACTTTACATTAGTTTTCATCTCAAGTGTAGCACATTAATTAATTGTAGAATCTGTTTTGTGTCTTTTTTTGTTTCTTACAGATTTCAAACTGTTCGACAACGGTTTAAAGTTGGACATTTCCAGCTACCCCCATATGAATATACGCATGGGCACAAAGGGCAAGCGACCGTTGCGTAGCTTGACGCCTAGTGATAAGATCCATGCAATACAGCGTATTCACGATGGGGAATCGAAAGCTTCCGTTGCCAGGGACATTGGTGTACCTGAGTCTACGCTGCGCGGCTGGTGCAAAAATGAAGATAAATTGCGCTTCATGTCCCGCCAATCTGCTGCAGATAAATTATGCGCCGATGTTTTGGTCGATAAGATGGAAACTGCGGGGGGTATACTTGGGCCACCGGAAAAACGACAACGCTTGGACTCATCTCTGCCCTTAAATTTTTCCAACAAAATTAAATTTGACGAATTGGGCTTTAAGCGATCGCCTTTAAATGGATTAGATTATAGTTCAAACAAAGGCATGTCTGACTTAAATTTCAATGCAGATTTTGTAGCCTACAGTGGGGCAGTTAAAAATAAGGTCTATGGGGCCGATATTGCTCGCCCCACAGATCCATCATTAACAGCCATAAGTCCCTTATCCAGTCTGACGCATCTTTCTGGTCTCTCAAGCATATCGCAGTCTCCGCTAGCAATAAGTTTTAACGAGCTAACTTCAAACCTTAATTTACTGGCACAACTGAATCCCAGTTTGGCGGCAATGTCAGGACTTAACAATTTCGGTCTAACACATAATTCACTTCGCAATGTCAAGCCCAAAGTACAATCGCATATGCAGAGTCCAAGCAGTGAGAGTGGCGAACGCGCACAGGGGCTGTCCGTCAAAAATTGGGCCAAACAAAAAACACCTGCTACCAGCGCACCTGGTGAAGCGATATGCGGACTGAATCTTAGTTCCCATGTGGATGATAAAAATGGAAATATAAAAAGTCCTAGTCCTTCTTTGGCACCCTCACTAGTTGGAGGCATGCCACCATCAGTTCTCTCCGATGACCCCCTGCTGTATTGGCTAAAATCGCAGCAAAATATGTTAGGTCTTAACAATCTTTACCCAACACCGGTTGGATTAGGAGTTGGTAGTCCGCCGATTCGTTCGTCTACCCCCCAGCAAAGTCACCAAACAGCGTCTCCAGCTGTCCCAGCGGCACCATTAACGCCTTCTTCGGCGCCATCTGGGAACATTGATGACAAAAACTCAGCTTGGTTTAACTGGTGCAAGGCGTTCGGTGCGAGTCTTCACACATTGAATCCAAATACAATGACACTAGCAGCCCTTCAGGCAAATTCTTTGCATCAACACAATGTATCAACATCCATGGAGACCGAAGATTTAAAACATCCCTACGAAAATATTCTCTATTCACACTTAACAAAACCATCTGGAAGTCCTTCGGTACATAGCTCTTCTTCTACGGAACCAAACCAAGTAGACCAAATAACTGGTGGTAAGCCAGAGGATCTGTCAGCAAAGTCTGTTAAAGCTATAAGTCCAAGCACCAGTCCAAATCCAGCAACACAGACACGAAATGTTGATGGCAGTTTAACGGTTAGCCCAGAACCTAATGCTGGAATCCATACGGAGATCGATCACATCAGTTCAGAAGTTACAAGTGTTACCGGCAGTGTTGGTGATGATTGCAAAGAGGTTCTTGATACCATAATGATGCGCAGCAGTACAACCCCGCTAAGTATTGGAGCTGAATGCGAATCAGAGGCCAGCTTCTCTAGTGATAACCCCCAGCAAAACAATAATGACATAAGCGCCAACAATAATAACAATAATTCAAACAAAACCGATGAGGAGGAACGAGCTAAATACGGGACAGATATTGACGAAGACAAGGTAGCTATAATGCATGGAGAGAAGTTCCTGCAGTGGTTGGAAAATTGTAGCAATCCGCGTGTAACAGCAGTACAACTAATGCAGCTTAGGTTCCTTATTGCTGCCATCAAATCAAACAGTGATTCGCAACCTGCATCTAACACTTCCCTCATTGCCAAAACTTTGATTGAGAGAAAAAAATGTGAGGAAAACACTGCGGAGGAGACTAGTAGAAACAAAACGCGTCGACGTAAATAGGAAAAGCCCAAGTTGGCGCCTCTGGAGCCAGCCGCGGATAGTAAAAGAACTAAAACCAAACTGGAGACGGACGAGTCTTCAAGGCAATATGACTGGGAACAGAAGTATTCTCTATCTATGGCCAAAAATCAAACATTTCTGCCTGCCATCTATCAATCTTCTGCTACCCTACTAAATTCGCTCTTTTTTCCTCCATACGAACTTGTACACTGCGATCTTGATGATGATCCAGAAGACTGTCTAATAACTGGTGAATATCAGCATTACCACGAACTAAGTTCGAGCAGTAACGAAAGTGTCAATAGAAATATCGAACAATTACTTCCAACCGATTCCAAATGTTAGTTAATTATTATAGTTTATCACGTTTTTAATTCGAGTTGCAATTAAGCGTTTATGTTTTAAATAATTTTTAATTCTATTTTGTTGAAGATTGTGGAGAAGTTACAACTAGTAAAACACTGATGTAAATACAAGATCGTCCTTTTATAGGAACTGTAGAAATTAACTTAGATTGTATTTATATCATTATTTCGTATTTTTACTAATAATAATGGAGAAGATTTATTCATATAGATAAATTTATATTTTCGCTTGATGCGTTCTAGAAAAATGAATTACCATAAACGAATAGTATATGTATTAGTTAAATATCTTCAAAATTTCTTAATAAATTATTTTAATTCGGTTACAACTAATCAAACAAGTTAAATTAAGAACACTACTACAAATAAAGTAAAATACACATTTGCCTGTAAGATTATACAAATAATAATTACAAATTAACACTTTGTGCGATTTTCAAGTAAAGAATTTATAAATTTTAATGTATAAACTAATTTTGGATACATGTCGTCCCAATAAAAATATTTGGAAAAACTACTGTTTTAAAGCTAAATACGCGTGTGCCTATTCTATTTCATTTAATCCCAATCATGGATCATGGATATAATGATAGTCCCTCTCTGGAAATTTCTTTAGCTACTTATTTTTGGGCCATACAAAATTCATACTTTAATGTGCCTGATTTCTGGTTGAATGGACCAAAGACCAACCAGAAACATAACGTGAACTGTCGATGAATCCCGAAAAATTATCTAATTGTTGTGCATTATGGGTCCGCTTTCTGGAAAGTGCTAACGTTTGATTTTTACAAACTTCCTTTGCCCGAAATGGACGACCTTGACTTGGTCGTCACCCGCAACACTGGAACAATTAAGAAGCAAGTTCGCGAGCTGTTTAATTCACTTTCGGGGGCGGTCATCCTAGATCATGTAATTTATAGTTTAAGAACTATATTTTTTGAGTTTATGTTAGGCCTCATGTGTATGGTGATAAGCCCACAATAGTTGAGTTATGAGAAAGTAAGATTAAAAAATAGTTTGCGAGACACTGGCTGATATTTTGGCGAGAGCCGCGGCCAAGGGTTCCATAAAATTGTTTTATCTTCTTCTTGATTAAATTTTCTGATGAAATACCCTTTACTACCATATAAAATAATAATTTAAAAATCTTTCTTTGCTTTCGTCTTTAATGAAAATATTCTGATTTTAGTTTTGCAAAAAATCTATAGCGTCCGATGCATTAATCAGATTTCTGGCTATAAGGTTTGTCAGTGATTGTTACAATTCAATTTCCGTAAAAAAATAATAATTATGTGTAAGTACAACAAAGAGTAGTACTTCCAAGTAGTATTATATGATCTATTCCGTCCGAGGGCTAAGGAAGGAAATCAAAAAATAATATTGCAAAACAGATGAAGAATCAATATAGAAATTAAGTTTTGGTTTCGAATGAGCTAAACCAGAATGAATGTACATTTATTCGAAACTATTTTAAGAAATGTGTGACCATGGGTAACGTACTCGCTAATAAAACACCGGATAAATCGCCGAACATCTTTTATATAACGACACCCTCACATAGTGGCAAGGAAGCTGAAATACCGTTGCAAAAGAATACTGAATCAGCTGACTTGTTTGAAACCTTTTTTCTTATTTTATTATTAACTCTATTAATTTTGTCCCTTATTATCCCTATACTCTACCTCATTCAAACTTGTTTGCAAATTTTGGATTCCTTCCGACGGACGTGTTGCAATTCTTATTGTCCGGCTCGCTCGCTTAATTTGTATAACTTTAGTACCTCCCTTAAATACTTTTTTTCCGTCTATCTGGAAAAAAGCCTATATCATTCGTATTCACAAAAAAAGTTTCAAAACTAATAGCGAGAGCAATCGGGATATTGCCAAGATGTCTTCGCTTTCTAAAATCTTTGAGAACTATTTGCAGCACTTTTGTAGTTTTTCTCATTTTTAAACTATCACGTTTGGATTAACCCTAAAGGGTTCAAAAAACAGGATATCATCTTATCTTTTAAAACGAGTTCAGAAGTTAGTTTTTAAAGGCTGTGAATCTAACGAAATTTTATATTTTAAATTAATATCACGGATACCACAAGCTAGCTATATATGCCTTCTGCTTCTTAACTTATTTCTAACCGATCAAAATTTCTTTCGTCATTCAGTAACGAGTAACTCGTAATTTTCGACCCTTAGCACTACCATTTTGTAGACCCAATTATGAATGGCACGATCTAATAATAACCATATTAACCATTACGATTTCCTATATTATGAACGGTCTATTCTATTCATCTCTTTCACTATCTTAACTCATCTAGATTCGCCAAATGAAGCATCTTTAACCAATCACGAACTATGATAATCCAACTTGGCCAACGCAAATATTTTGGCTTCTGTGTTTAGAAATATTACTGCCTGTTTTGACATTTTGCATTGTAAATCCAAGTTCCTAGCGCCAGCCCCAGATGTAAGACGGTGCATATCTATAAAACATTCACCCATCAGGCTATGTATATGGTTTAGTTTTATATTGTATTTTCCTATTTCTGATTTCTGATGATATATCTTAATTTTAAAATTGTTAAATTATAATGTTAACTGGACTTAGTTCTACCACCCCTAAATTAATATTAAATAATATTAATTACTCTAACAAACTAAATCTAAAAAATTATAATTCAATTTAAAAAATTTTATATAATTACGGGTGAATGAAATCTGTAAGGGTTCGAAAAATGACAAAAATGTCCAATAATTCATTTATTTATTTATTTATTAATACGTAAGGGTACAACTAAGTCCAGTTGACCTAACATTAGACAACTTAAACATTCTAAAAATTATGAAATAATAAATGATAAAAAGGAAAAAATATAATAAAACTAATCCGTATTCCTAGCCTGATGGGTGAATTTTTTATAGATAATTCCGTTTCGGATTTAACAAAATATATTTATTCGTTTTCCTACTTTATACTCTCGATGTGTATACGTATATATACTCTCGATGTCATCTTTGGCAAAATAACATAAACAATAATAAAGCCTCAGTTTTTGACTTGTAGCCAGGTGTGCCTGGAGTATACCACTGACCAGAGTGGTTCATAAAAAAATATTGTTATTTCGCGGTTTAATTCGAAGAACTACTCTTTGAAAAGTGCACTTTAAGAACTACGTTTCTAGTTAATTTCTTGAACTATTAACTTAGAGCTTATAATTTATAGAAAAACTTTACTCTTGTATGTTATGCAATATCGTATCGCAGATACTTTGTGAACCTTATATGAATATTGATTCAACCTTATAGGTGCGGTGAACCTGTTAAGTTCATCATTGATCAGATTCAAATGAGGCAAATTCTGGAAAGGACCCTCGAAAAACATGTATTTCGCACACATAATTTCTGTGTCAATTAAAAATTTGTATTCGACAGCCCGAATGTACGCCATCATGTCTGAATTGGATATTCCGATAAACACCAAATAACTATAACTCTTCCACGAATCCTTTATATTCGTTCGAAGTTTCAGATAAGGCGACTTTCTATTGTGCGACGACTTCAGCTTCGTAATGGTGGGAATACTGCAGAAGGGCGATGTTCAATTTACGAGACCTGCTACACCGATTATGTTAAATTCATTGGACTTTGTAAGCTAGGACTTTATCCATGCAAAAATTATATGCAATCAACAAACAAGGATTTGCGGCGTCTAGCCTTCCGGATAGTAATAGCCACTGGAAGTAAATAAGACTTCTATTATAATGAGTCATCTAAACCCGGTTCAAAACGCCTTATGACCGATTTTTTTGCCAAATTCAGTGGAGTGGCAATTATCACAATAAAAACGCGAGAACTTTGTATTAAATATTTCAAATGATGATAGAAATCACATATGGTATTAGATAATGTTAAAGAATAGAGTTGTGAGGCGTAAAATTTTCCCTTAAATGCTTTATTTTATATTTCAACTTTTACTAAAAAAACATGTATTGAGCTTAAAGAAGAGTACATTATGGCATGAATACACTGTATTTTTTTTGCTTGAGCATTGCTTGAAATAAATCTCCCTTTCCTTTTTATATCAGAACCTCCCAAAAACTATAATTTAGTTATTTAAATTTGTTTAGTTTTTAGTAATTTGTTTCTATTATTATTATATAAAAGGATAACCATCATATTGTCCTAAGTAAATCAGTATTCATTTAAGACACAGCCGTATGAATAGCTATTAATAAAGATATCTTCAGGCTCCACCTTGGAGCGAAGACAGAATAAATATAAAATTGAAATAGTTATAAAATAATATAACGATAATGATAAGTTTTCATTAAAGGAAAATATGTCGAATTTGGACAATACCTCAAGTTAAAAAGTACCACCACACATTTCTTTAAAATCCATTTTCATATTTTTAGGCAAACTTATTATTATTCAATCAGTATATTCACGATCCTTCAAAAATAAAGGAATACGAATATAAAATTTACAAAATTCAATTTGATTTTTTTTGGGCGAATTTTAATATGTTAAAAAAAATATAACAGACGTGGATTAACACTCGAAAGCTTAAAAATCTAAAAATAATTTACTTTATTTTTTATGGTTTTTAGTAAAACCTTTTAACCAAATAAATGCTATACATATCAGTATCACAATGGAAGTCTATAAATATTTGTTATGTGCAAATGCAAGTTTTTTTTAAGAGTATTTGATCATAAAGGGCAGGCAGTACCAAAAAGATAACAACTTGATAACTACAGATTTTGGTAATAAACATTGAAGGTAAAAAATTATTACTTAATTTCATGTGCATTTCGGGAAAATATCTATAACCCAGGTAATCTTTGGATGGCGTTAAACAGAACTATTCCGATGCAGGCTGAACTTTAATATGTAATGTGTCTATACAATTTACAATTGGTCCAGAGATGACATGATTCAGGATTGAAATGCATACTCAAGAGAGTTGAGATCGAGTGACTCAGGGGTTTGATTACAAAATGTAAACTTTTGAATGCACATGACATCATTTTATAAAACAAAACAAAAAAAATAATATATCTTAAAACAAAATATTATGTACCTAATAAAATAATAAAAAAGATATTGCAGTGTACAATTTTTCCATGAATACAACTATATAAATATACAACCCATTTCATTAAAGCTTGTATATCAATATTATTTACGAGCATATATAGAGAGCATAGAATGATTTTTTTTTTCCAAAATTGTGATATTAGGGCATTTTTAAACAAAATATGTATCATAACTCCGCACACGAATACTCTTTCTGGTACAAATTTTCGGTAGCTGTACGGGTAGAGGTAAGTTTGTGTATTCACGATCGGAACGTAGCTATTGGTGAATTCTGTTAGCATCAAAGTTGGTTTATTTACTTGAAAAATACACGGAAAAATGATTGCCGGACCTTTATTTTACAAATATTTAAATTAAACCATTTTAAAATCAAAAATTCATTGGATAGCCTGCCTTTAATAAACAAACGAAAGTAAAATCACTGTTACATCTTTACGTTGAAAATAAAATTACTTTTCTGCACAAAATCAGTTCTTTTTCATTTTAAAAGGACTCATAAAACGGACAATAAGATTTGCAAAAAAGTTTTTTAACCAATTGTTAACAAATTTGACACAGAACTAGGAAACAAGGCGACAAAAGTTTGTGCGAAACTATTTTTTGACCCATTTCTTCTCACATGGGAGTTTTATGAGCAAACTGATAGTGAAACAGAAATTTGAAAAAGTACTTGAAATAGTTTAATAACTTTTAAGTATCAGTAGCTTAAAAAAAAGAAATAAAACAATAATTAAAAATTTTTTTTTTTTAAAAACGTATTTTCTTACCCATTTTCCCGCTCTATATAGCTAGAGGGATTACAAAATTTTAATGAAGTATGGCATTGCTTGAAAACATTCAAGTATTATTTCGTACCGATTCCATTAACGATACGAAAGAATAAAAAAAATATCTGTCTTTTGCGAGCTTTTGAGAATAATATAATTAACTATTTATACAAATTTTCCATAATATTCTGATCATACTTTTTATAAATTGGGTAGTCTCCGACTTTTCCATATACAATGAATATTACACCTATTTACGGCTTGAACAATCTTAATATATTTGTACCATATAATAGTAAAGTATTTATCTGGTGATCTACTAAATCGAATCGTTAAAAAATGAACACAGAGTGGAAAATTATTAAACGAATTATTGGCAAATGTTTTAAGTTTTGTTGTTTTTTTTATAGAGTAATTGTATTGTTACTAATACAAGGCCTCGCCACACATCCTTGATTTGTTATAAAAAAAATAAAAGAATTATGTGAAAATATACATTACCAAATTGTTAGGGTCGCTCAGTGGCTCATATTGAATAAAATCGGCAACGAATTCGGCTATGTTTTTTAAACTTGTTATGAGGGGTGAAAACACAAATGGAGTTGGACGCAGTGTAGTGCAAACAAATTTCTAGAACGCATAAAGTACAATGTAAAAAAATTTGATTTTTTGGAATAAAATATAATTATTTACTTACTTGGACTTTACATTCGTTGGGTATTGCTAGAACTAGGGGTCTTCGTTTGGGATAAGTAAAAGCAAATTGTTTTCGAAAGTTCTCCGCGTAGAGTAACAAGAGACGCTCCTTATCAGAAAGAGTGTAGTATGGTGGAGGATAGCATTGAGGATGATTTTGAAATTCATCGATTGTCTCGGGAAATGAAAGATCAATTTTTCCACTTCTTATAGCTGGTTCTCCTTCGGATAGACTAAATTCAGACTCATCTTCTTCAGATCCCATTTCTTCCCCTTCTAATTCTTCCTCATCGCCTTCCGTTGTGATGTCTTTGGCGTTCTCGTCCATTTCTTTGAATTTCGATGCATGTCTCAGCGGGTCTATGTAGCTAGACACCCTTTTATACTTTTGACTACTTGTCTTCGGCATTTTTTGTTTATCGTCCGTAACAAACTAAGGTAAGTTTCGATAGCAACGAGAAGGGTAGTTTGAAATATAAAACTCTCTAATATATATTAAATTAGACAAATTTGTCACTGAATAATATATATTCAAAAAAATTTTTTTTCCATTTCGAGTAACATTTGTAACAATATCGCCCAAAATAACGTTGGATATAATTAATATAAAACATTGGTAACTTTAACAGATATATGTAGTAATATAATAATATATTATTAACATATTAATAATAGTTTGTAGAAGAACATTGCTCTATTGTAAGCAAAAAAGAAAGAAAATCAAATCCAGAATTTAATGCATATTGGCGGAAAATTTATTTATTTTTTTATCAAGCAAAGCCTCGAAACACGTCAGTATCCAATACTTTAACGAGACTATATTTATATATCAATACTAGCGAATATCGAAAGTTTAGGCTAATTTGTGAATGTGACGTTTTTTTTTTTCAAATCGAGGTAGACGACGCTTCCAAGCACCTACCTACAATCAATACACATGTTGGTCTGCTTTGCTAAAACCATTCGGTTTTTGGACTGAAAATATTACCTAGCGTGATTCAGCGTTAAGTAAAATAATTTAAATGTATTACATATTTATATACCCTGTAAGGAGAATTAAAAAGTTGTTAATCCCATGTATGGAACGCTTAGATCTCAGAGATCAAGAGCCATCAACTTTTCAGAAAAGTTGCAAATTTACTTGAGTATTTTGATATTGCGTATGTCGGACAAATCCTACATAGATGCAAACAACTCATAAAAACCGAAAAGTTTTGGATAAATAATTAAAATTTTTTTTAAAAAATTGTTGAAGTTACATCTGGCAACCCACAAACCGTATCGACCAATCTGGCAACACCTACCAGAGCATCGCGCTGTCTCTCCATGGTCATCAACGAGATCGCACGTACCGGTCGCTAACTATATATTATTAATAATATTTTAATCATTTAAGAAACCATATTTGATCAAACCAATAAATAATAATAAATAAATGGAAACTATTACCAACAAATATTATAAGCACAACTGGCATCCAATTGCATTGTAAAGTTGATCGAAGTTATTGTGTTTGCTTTTCTTCAAACTTATCTTTGGGTTATAAAAGTATTTCAGTTTTCCAAATTTGTTCAATGTTCCCAAGTATTGCTAAATGTTTGATCAAATTGGTGGTCTTATTAATTAAAATATCTGTAAAAAAAATTCGATTTTTGCATTGAATGAATAATTAATTTGTTCTTATATTGAATCGAATTATAAAGGCATCAATGCGTCGAATTTGTTCGAAATCGGTTGAAATTATCAACACTCTATCGAGTCATTCGTAAATGTATTGCATTCGATGTATTTTTTAAATATTATTGTATTTTATGATCAAATTAATTTAATTAAATTTTTGTGGCTGGTTTTTTTTTTGCAGAACTTTTTTTTTAACTTATTTCTTAATTCGACCAATTGCTATACTTCAAATATCGCGAGAAACAGCACCTACTTAAGCTGGATGTATTGTGAACTGGAATCATTTTGTTAATTTTATTTTGGATTATTTTGGAAAAATAAAATTTAGTTCAGTTGAAATTCATTCAAATATTGATTTATCGTAAAACAATTTTGTGTTTTTTTTTTTTTTAATGAGGGGTCTTGTTTTTAGTTTTTAATTTTAATCGGCTGGCACCCATGTGACTATCTAGAAATAAGTAAATAATTAATTGGAGTATTATCCAATAGGGCGAATCTTTAGACACGTATTTTTGACAATTCCGTAAAGGTAATCACCTTTATTTTTATTTTGTTTTGTAAATTCACAACAAAACATAAGTTCCGTTGTATAGTATTCCATACAGTTCATTGGTTCACATTCATTCTTAACTTAAATGAACAAAACCGAATTCTCGTCTCGGTCTTTCACCAACGGCTCTTACCCAGCACGGAGAACAACCTGCAAAAACTTTCATGAAAAAAAAACATCTACAACTTTGAAATATCGCCACATTTTTTGTTTAAATTTCTTCTTCTTCTTCTTCTTAATTGGTCATACCAAACCTATCGGGTCTCGGCCTGACGCAGAATTTCCCTCCAGGCGCTTCTGTTCTGCGCTCGCCTCCGCCAGTTGGCAACACCAAGTGATGCCAGGACATCGCCGACTTGGTCCTGCCAACGCAAGCGTGGTCTGCCGCTCCTCCGCTGACCGCCAACGACCGCTTCGGAACCTTTATGAGCCGGAGTTTCGGCATCCATACGGGCGACATGACTCAGCCAGCGAAGACGCTGGATATTGATTCGCCTGACCACGTCAATGTCCCCATATAGCTCATACAGCTCGTTATTCCATCTTATGCGATAGTCGTCGTCAATGTACACCGGACCGAAGATTTTACGAAGAATTTTTCTCTCGAACACTCTAACAGCGGCTACATCCGTTTGTGTCATCGTCCAGGCTTTCGCACCATAAAGAAGCACTGGGAGGATGAGGGTCTTGTAGAGTGTGATTTTCGTTGGTCGAGAGAGGGCTCTGCTGTTCAATTGCCTCCTGAGCCCAAAGTAACATCGGTTGGCAAGAGTTATTCTTCGTTTAATCTCGAGGCTGACAATGTTGCTGTTTGTCACAGCGGTGCCAAGGTAAAAATAATTCTTGACAGACTCAAATATACAGTCATCCGTATTTAGCTCAGAATCAAGACGCCGCGATTCTCTGCTTGAGCACACCATATATTTGGTCTTGCCCTCATTCACCGTTAGACCTACCCTAGCCGACTCCTTCTTAATAGCACCAAAAGCACCTGTGATCGCGCTTGGTGCGGCCGATAATGTCAATGTCATCCGCATAGCCAAGGAGCTGTTTTTGTTTAAATTTACATTACAAAAAAAATCTGTTCAGATAAAATCATTTGTATTTCAAAACTATGAGCGCTACATTTTTGTAAAGAAGAATCTTCGGAATCAAATAAAATAAAACAAAAATATATCGATAAAAAAAATATTCTATTCTATTATACAAATATTTGAAGCGCTTTCCGTATGGAATATTTTAACAAGATGCTTGTTGTAGTTTATTTTAAGACAAGAATTTGTTTGGTTTCTTTCACTAATATAATATTTACCATATAACACATAAAAAACATAAAATTCCTCAAGCAGAGTCTCAACTTAGTACAAAATATTTTAGATTTATTCTTGTTTGCAATTTATAATTAAAATTTGCAACTATAAAAACTTTCATTATTATTAATACATTGTATCATTAATAAGTTATATTACATTTACTTCAAAAACTATATTGAATTCGGGCATAAACCAAATGAGTCCAAACTGCTTAGGAGCACTGCCGGAGTTGCCATTTTTCTCTTTTTTTTACTTCAAAGTAACCACTATCGGGGGCTCCGACTTTATCTATTGGCAAAAATTATCGTAGTCCTCATAATCGACAAGTTATCTTCTTTCGTTTCTCGCTCAGGAAACTGCACACAGTTTTAATTTCGGGAATTATTGTTGCTTGTATATGGATTGTAGAAATTACTTTCAAAATTATTATTTTAATTTTTCAGGTAAAATAATTAATTAATTCAACATGCACCAGAGGGAACTATTACAAAAATTAGTTTTTTTCCAAATGTAACGTATATTTATTTTATTAGGAATAACTTATTCTGTATTAAATGTGCAACTAAATGTTAAAAAAATTAGTCATTTGCAATCATTTAATTGCAATCCAATCGACAGTGGAGATGGTGAAACATATTAAAATTATCATCTGGTTGAAATTACACATCTTCACGTAAGAAGGATTGAAGGATTCTTCTTTCAGAAAAAATCAAGACAAGTTTTCATAAACCGAAAACCATGGAAAACTTTCATATGAAACTTAATGGAAGAAATGAAAGACTAAACTCCTTGATAATCATTACTTCGCAAGATTATTTCGTTGAGTTTAGAGTGAAATAAAATTCTGAAGGATTAAAAAATTAGCGTTAAAATATTGTGCGCAGAAATTATTTTTCAGGTTCATATAAAGGTAATTTTGCGAAAATGAACTTAACTTTTCCGCGTGCCAAAATCAAAATATTAATGTATTGTAATTTATTTAAAAAGAATGCATGATAAAAATTGAATGATTATTAATTTATACAAACTAACAATCTGCATACTTACGCTCAAAATAAATGAATTTATGAACGACAAACAGATAGAATTTTGAATTAAATTAGAATTGTATGGCTTCAAGATATCTGGGTCAACTGATAAATATTATTTCATATGTAAAACAATTACTGATTATATAGAGCAAGCTCTATTAACAAAAAAAAAGAAAACCAAGTTTTTTCTTAATGTAGGTATATTGTTTATTTGATAAACACAAATGTTCTCAAGTATGGTTTGATTTATTTTTATCTAGGTCAATTCAGTGTTAACTTCCGATTCATAAAGGCTAAACGACAGCATAAACTGGCAGTCCCTGACGATAAAGAAGTTTCAAGCATAATAATACGAAACTTTTTAAAAAACATGTCAACAAATTAGAATTTAGTTATTGAATTGTAATAAAATTTTAGCAGCATAGCTTGTTGGAATATTGTAAGTAAGCCACTAGACCTTTAAGCAATGCATAGATTTTTTCATCGATTTATACCAGTATGAACCCAAAAGGCGTACAAAGCCAATGGACACGAACTATACAGTTCCTTTTCAAATCTATGATATTCTGAAAAGCTCGGAACTAAATGCAAACGAAAAATTTGTGTCAATGATTTGTTCTTTTTTTTTGTTCATTCATTTCGATTATTTGAAAATCCCGCTTCCAAGCAGTGTTTAGGCAGTGCTTCCCAATAGCGTTTTCAAATGTAAGCAATAGATGCCGCACAAAAATCAATAAAGCAGCCCCAACCAAGTCATTTGTGAAAAATATTTTACAGAATGTCAACAATATTAATAATAATCGCAGAAATTTCGACGAGGCAGTTTCAAGCAGGGCATTCGGTTAACATTTTCTCTAGAACTTAAACTTAATAGATTAAACAATAGATGGCGCGGAAATTGCATTCAAGCAGTCGATAGGTCAAGCAGGCCATAGTCAGATATACTTAAAATATACGCAATAGATGGCGCTAAATTTGCGTTCAAGCAGTTTTAAGAACTATATTGTTTATACAACGTAACCAATAGAGGGTGCAGAATTTGAGTTGAAGCAGTACTCAACAGGTCGCTTGGCAGAAGTATTTTATTATATATGAACAATAGATGGCACAGTTAAAGCAGTTTTAAGAAGACGTAATGGTTAATAAAAAAGTAAACAATAGATGGCGCTGACATTGCATTCAAGCAGTTTCAAGCAGGCCATTTGGTGCAAAACTTTCTATTCGTAACCATAGATGGCGTAGTAATTGCAGCGAAGCAGTTTAATTCAGGTCAAAATATATTATATATTTTTATATAATTTGAACCAAAAGTACATCGATTTAAATTAATTGTTCGAATTTACAAGAGCAAATAAACACAAATAATAGCTTTATAATAATTGTCATTTAAATCTTAACTTCCCAACTTCCTCTCCTATTACAGAATGTCAAATGCAAGTTCTATTTCGTTGCACAACATAAGTCTGACAGATCGTAAAACAATAGAAAATCAAATAAAATGATCATTTGTAATCTCAATTGCAATTGTCTTCCAGTTTCGTCAGCATGAATGAGTACAAAAATAGCATTTTCTTCTTCATTTAAGTTCAAATTCTTGTAAGTTTCAAAGCCAAGAAGCTTTGCTACTAAAAAAATAAAAAATATTTCAATGAAAAATTTAATATATTTGAAAATTTCGATTATCTAAAGTATAGTAATCCAACTTGTCACTATCTAAATTTTAAGAGTTGAGTGCTTTTATATGCGAAAAATGTACTTTTGTCTCTTTTGTATTTGCTGACTAATTTATCTTTAATGTATAATTTCAACATCTCCACGTTGGAATGATGCCAATATTGAATATTAATTTTGATAACTTATTTTGTACTTTGACTACAAGACATCATCAACAGATGACTCTGGCAAATGCCAGGACATTTTATGCTATTAAAATAACTAATCTTAGGGAAGCTCTATTGAGACCGAGAAAACTAAGAAAACTTAGATTTGTTATGTGAAACTTGTGCCAAATATCTTTAAAATTTTCTTGATAAAAAATTAACTAACCAGGAGTAGTGCGCTCCAGAGGGGTATGTTTACAAAATTGGCAACCAGCAGGTGCGTTGAGAAAACCTGCTTCAATGTTAGCAATTTGTGGGAAAAAGTTACGTGAATAGAAAATTGATTTTCGAACAAACTTTAAATAATTTTTATGAGATTTGTGTTATTAAGAATATGCACTTGAAACATTTGGCCAACGGTGACCACGAACATTGACCGTTTTCATATCCAAAAGTTTGATTGTATGGTGATGTATTTTGAAACACTGTGCTCACTCGCTCTGTGCACCTTTAGCTTCTCTCTTTAGCACCTCTATTAAATACTCTTATTTTCCAACTATCTGGAATGAAATATTATTCCTATTCACAAAAAGGACCCAAATCCAATATCGAAAACTATCGTGGTATTGCTAAGCTCTCTTCGATTCCTAAAATCTTTGAGAAGATTGTTACCTCTCAATTGTAACACTACTGTAGTTCACTGATATCATCCTCCCAACATGGGTTTGTGAAACGTAGATCTACTTCCACCAATCTTTTAGAACTTTCCTCTCCTATTATTAATGGTTTTACAGAACAAAAGCAAACTGATGTTAGTAAAGCCTTTGACTCTGTAAACCATAGCCTTCTCCTTTTTAAACTGTCACGTTTGGGTTTTCCGTCTGGCGTTTTAAATTGGATATCATCTTATTTATCAGACCGAGTTCAGAGGGTAATTTTTAAAGGCAGTGCGTCTAAAGTAATTAAAGTCACATCAGGCGTACCACAAGGTAGCCATTTAGGTCCTCTGCTTTTTAACTTATTTCTAAACTATCTTCCCCAAGTCATCTCCCATTCTTCTTCAAAAACTTACTTCTTCAAAATGACCAGCTGTCTCTTAACGTATCAAAATGCAATCTTATGACGTTTTATCGTTGTGCCCCATATTCTGCTACCTACTCCTTAGGCACTTATACATTGGAACGCGTGAATGCGTGTTCAACCTTGGTGTCTTGTTTGATCCTAAACTCAAGTTTAATAAACACATTTACAACATTGTAAATAAAGCTCGAGGGGTTCTTGCATTTATTAAGCCGTGGTCAAAAGAATTTAATGACCCGTATACTACCAAACTGCTGTACGTTTCGCTTGTCCGCCCAATTTTGGAATACTGCTCCGGCATTTGGAACCCTCAATACCAACACTATCAAGAGTTGATTAAGTCCGTTCAAAAACCATTTTTAATATTTGCTCTTCGAGGATTAAACTGGGATCCCAACATTCGTTTGCCATCCTATACATGCAGACTTCGCCTTATCAAATTTCCTTCTCTAAGTGATCGTAGAACATGCCACGGCGTGCTATTTTTGCATAAGCTTTTACTCGGTCTCATTGACTCTAACACACTCCTTAATAAAATTTCTTTCATCATTCCTTCCAGAGTTACTCGTATTTTTGGACCTCTAGCATTAACTTTTTGTAAAACTAATTATGCGTTACACGATCCTTTTCGTGCCCTATGCGTAAATTATAATCGATCTATCCAATCTATTTCTTTATCTATCCTATCTTATCTTTATTCCCCAAATCGAGCTTCTTTGACCAATCATGAACTATAAAAACCCATCTTGGTTAACGCTGTTCTTTGGCTTCTATTTGGAAAAAATGTTTAAATTTATCTGCTACTTTCTATTTTCATCTTTTACATTGTAAATCCAAGTTCCTGGCTAGCCCCAGAGACGGTGCACATCTATACAAAATGCACCCATCAGGCTAGGAATACGGATTAGTTTTATTATATTTTTTCTTCGTTATCATTTATTATTTCATAATTTTTAGAATGTTTAACTTGTCTAATCTTAAGGTCAACTGGTCTTAGTTGTACCCTTACATATTAATAAATAAATAAATAAATGATTCCTGGGAATTAACATTTAAAGAATTAAGCGCGCAATGTTCACCCCGAAAACCGAATTGCTGTGGACATCCACAGTATATTGTTATCTCCAACAAATTTAATCAGTTGGGCTTAAATCGCTATAGAGGGCAAACGGTTGCCTTTTTCAATTGAGATTACTTCAAAAGCCAAGGTAAGCAAGCAAATATTAAAATTTTCAACAGATGGCGGTTTGTCACTTATTGAGGCAGCAATATGTTTTGAAGCAGTTAAAACTGCTTGATTGGTACTTATACAATCGACTTCTAGATGGCGCTTGTCAATGGATTCATCCGATAAGAATATTAATCGAAAAACAGCAACAACTTATTGGAAGATTTACCAATTTCGAATTTTGTTAGCCAAAGCCGGCTTGTATTTTTTACAAAATAAAAATGATTTCTTTTAAAAAGCGACATAGTAGCTAATCTTTTATGTTCGATAACATAAACATAAGTCTTGCACAAGCAATTCCAGAAGAGACACCACGAACAGCAGCTGATTGAACTCGGACCGGTTTTGCTTTGTTGGGAATTCTTTAAGCTTACTCTGTGGCTTGTACGAACTCTTTGAGAGAAAGCAACTAACCAAGCGGTCAATATGGTTGTTGACGTGTTTACAAATCTTGTAAAATTTTAGTTTTATTTACCATTAAAAATAGTAAAAATATTTAAAATGGGTGTAACTAAAGACATTACAACGAGCAGAGATGTTGCTGTTGAAGACAAAAGAAGTCTCAATTTGTAAGTAATAAACTCATTAAATTATTATGCTTTATTTTTGAAATATATTTTAAAAGTCGCTGGTGGACACTCTTCGGCACAATTATTTTAATAACATTTATAACACGCTTTCACAAAGTGACGGAACCTGATCATATTTGGTAAGCGATCGGTAATGATATTTTTCGAGTTATTAAATTGAAAAAACTTTGTTCTATACAGCTGGGATGAGACACATTTTGGAAAAATGGGCAGTTGGTACATAAATCGCACTTTTTTCTTTGATGTGCATCCTCCATTAGGAAAGGTTTGCAAAGCCAAAATGCATATTTTATTTGTCTAAGCAGTTTTGATTGTTTTTCAGATGCTAATTGGACTATCTGGTTATTTAACGGGATACAATGGAACTTTTCCCTTCGAGAAGCCCGGCGACAAATACAACGGCACTCGTTATGAGGGCATGCGATATGTAAGTTTGATTTGAATTAAAATAATTGATTTCTAAAAATCTGTTTGCAGTTCTGCACAACGCTGGGTGCGCTCATTATGCCAATGGCATTCGATACTGTCTACGACTTGACACAATCCCATGTAGCCGCTCTAATATCATCAGCTTATTTGATATTTGGTGCGTAACAGAGATTTTTGCGAAATCGTTTTATATATTTTTTTTTGTTTGTAGATGTGGGACTTTTAACACTCAATCAATATATTTTGTTGGATCCGATTTTGCTATTTTTTATGACGGGCTCCGTCTGGGGCATGGTCAAGATATCGAAGGCTACAGCTAGTGGAAATTCTTACTCCCTGCGGTGGTGGTCTTGGCTACTGCTAACAGGCACAATGTTATCTTGCACCATTAGCGTTAAATTTGTGGGTCTTTTTGTGGTTCTACTGGTGGGACTGCACACAGCCAGTGAATTATGGATAATCCTCGGTGATTTGCAGCAACCAATAGTAAGTAAATTCTAGCGATTAAAACTACAAACGCAGTCAATTCGATATTGTGTTTTTAAAGCTGGAGACAGTCAAGCAAATTGCATGCCGTGCGTTGACTCTGATACTCTGGCCCATAGTGCTTTACATCGCATTCTTTTACATCCATCTAAGTGTTCTGGATCACAGTGGCAATGGGGACGGGTTCTACAGTTCGGCGTTTCAATCGCGACTAATTGGCAACTCTTTGTACAATGCTAGTATGCCGCGCGAGGTGGCGTTTGGTGCTATAGTAACTATTAAAAACCATAAGACCGGAGGCGGATATTTGCATTCACACGCACATCTGTATCCCAAAGGAGTTGGAGCCAGGCAGCAGCAGGTGAGCTTGTCAATCTACTTATACACTTATAATTTGATTGGATGACACAATGTGATTGTGCAGATAACGACATATACGCACAAGGATGAGAACAATATATGGCTTATAAAGCCACATAATAAGCGACTGACCGATAAGCTGCAAGTCTTGAGACATGGTGATCTCGTTCGTTTGGAGCACTTTGTGACCAAACGAAACCTACATTCACATAACGAACCAGCACCGATGACCAAGAAGCACTTGCAAGTAACGGGCTACGGAGAGGTAACTACAATAATATTTTCATGGAATTTGAAAAAATCTTGAATCGAATTCGTGTAGTCCGGTGTAGGAGATGCCAATGATATTTGGCGCGTAATCACTGTTGGCGGAAAACCCAATGACACGGTTCTCACAGTCACATCAAGACTGTTGTTTCTGCATTACTTGCAAAATTGTGCACTTACCTCTAGCGGCAAACAACTGCCCAAGTGGGGATTTGAGCAACAGGAGGTTTCGTGCAATCTGAATATTCGGGATAAAAATGCCGAATGGAATGTGGAGGATAATCAACATAAGCTACGTATGTGAAGCAATTTTATTCCAAACAGGTGCAGCAATCTTAACTATAATTATGTTTTAGTACCAAATGTAAACTTTCGACAATATGCTCCTGGCTTCTTTGCGCGATTTTTCGAATCCCATGCAGTTATGCTGCAAGGTAACGCTGGTCTTAAGCCCAAGGAGGGAGAAATCACAAGCCGACCCTGGCAATGGCCCATTAATTATCGCGTGAGTTGCAAAAAAAAAAACAAGATTTTTTTAATTCTAAAGAAGCCTTTGTCTTTGTATAGGGTCAATTCTTTTCTGGTAGCTCATATCGCATTTATTTATTGGGAAACCCAATAATTTGGTGGAGCAATTTGGTATTCTTGGCCCTATTCATTTTCATATTTTTATGGAAATCCATTGTGGAGCGCAGGCGTGAAGGCCAAAGAGCTATGGTTCGTAGCGAAAAGGCAGAAGGTGAAAAAATATCAAGTTAGTTATAAAAAAAAATAGAAAAAAGTATCGCTACTTACTTGTCATTACTGTCTATCAGTAGGTATTGGTGGACATGGCAAATCTTTGAAAGCTGCTGCTTGGCTTTTTATAGGATGGGTTCTGCACTACTTACCATTTTGGGCCATGGGTCGTGTACTCTACTTTCATCATTATTTTCCGGCACTCATTTTTAATTCTATGCTGACGGGTAAGTCACTGAAAATATTTAATGCATAAATTAAAGACTTTTTTCTTCAGGTGTGATGTATGACTTTTTAACCGAGCGTCTTCCAAAGTGGATACAACACGCATTCCTTGGGATAGTTTTATCGATAATCACCTATAGTTTTATCATATTTTCGCCACTTGCTTATGGAATGAATGGACCTTTAGCTAATGATCCCAATTCGACAATGTACAAACTGAAGTGGGTATCATCATGGGAGTTTTGAAAGAACTTACCTTAAACGTTAATACTCATTAAGAATACTTAAAAATATTATTTATGTTTGATATACAATTGAAATTTAAATATTCTTTAAAGTTAATTTTATGGACTTAAAATAATATTTAAATGAAAAGAATTCTCATTTAAAGATAAAAATCGAGAAAGTAACTTAAAAAATTATAAAATCTTAAAAGTATGTTTTAAAACTAATAGGCGGTAAAAATTTGCCAGAAACCGTATTTGGGCACGTATACTTCTTCCCGTTTTTCGATAATGAAAGCATTGAAATTAAAAGAGCTGAATTTCGATTCAGCTGCGCAATTCTGCCATAAGAATGGATCTCAACATGAAGGGAATAGCCGAAGCCAGTAGGAGAACTTTAATTTTACTCTATTTTTGGCATTTACAAATTGATAGCATTCGTACCATATTGTATGGGATATCTCTGTTTGTCTTTAAAAAAATGTTTTTTTTTTATATAAAGCATTTTGTGCGATCTTAAACTGCAAATATCCTTTCATTTTTAAGATCTCCCACATTCAATTAACAGCAACCCATTTACATAAGGAAAAGACAGCCAACAAGAGATTTGTGTCTGAAGAAGAGCAGTTAATCCGCATGCACTTCTATCAAAGCAGATTATGAGCAATTGACTAGACTTAAATCTATCTAGAATGTCTCGCGCTCACGGATGTAATGCAGTCACTCGACCATGTAACCGAATCCATACCTTCGAGTCGCGACATAAATAAATATTCTACAAAAAACATAGCTGACTAACGATTTTGCCCGGACGGCCGGCTTAGGACGTTAGCGCCAGTGCACTTTATAGATGTGTGTGTGTGTGTCTATTCCCTGATGCCGATACCATCGAATACCTCGTAAGTTTAATGTACCTAGGGACATATTGAGTGTTTTAGTAAAATTAATTAACGTCGAAAAGCACTTAAGAAGCTTAGTACCACATTTATTTTCTTTATCAAAGGATAATAGTTGCTACCATTTTATGCATTTGAATGTTTGGAAATCTGCCACGAAACGACTAGAAGGAGCTTAAAAAATCTCTATTAATAGCTGTGCGAAGAGAACAGTGGTTTTCCAAAAAAAGGAATTCGGAATAGTTTAAACGAATACATTTATCTGGAGCAATTGATTTATAAGTATGCAAAATAGTACACAGGAGTCGGCTACATATGTCGCTATTTGTAAGTGCCACTTTGCCGTATATTATATATTCATTATTTGCAAAGAATCAATAAAACCCACATTTAACCATAATTAGCGACAACTTTGTCGACCGGGACCGAGACCGAGAATATTGCCACAGTTGATCCTTTTATGGCTGGCGCTAGGATTTATATACACTTCCTTTTACATTTAAATTAGACGCAGGCAAGTGTCAGCCGCGAACGACAGTCGTTTTCAATATACTCTTGTCTACCTGTAATATGTACATTCATGAAATACTCGACGATGTGGCTCGGTGTTGCTCGATGGCGATGTCAACATCCACCTAAGGCGACTCAATTATACTTTGATTTCCAAGTGCGCAGTCGCCGACAAACACATAAAGGGTCTTCTGCAGTAGTTAACGAATGCAGGGGCGCAGCTACCTAACAGCAGCAAAGTCTGACTGGAATGCACAAGCGTTAATTTAATGGTTGCTGATATTTAATTGCCAATGCGTGTGCGTCTTGCGAGTTCCTTCGAAAAACGTACACAATAACTCTCTATCTCTAGTATGTGAGACCATGACTCCTGGCTGCATGTCTGCGTGGGTGTCAAATATTTCCATTGTCCGATAATCCAGTCCTTGCGTGTGTAAGGTTCTGCCGGTGCAGCAGGCTCGAGTTAGCCTCAAGCCGCTATATAAGGCAACCGCGCTCGACATACTCTCATTAGTTTTATCTGTGCTGTGACGAAGCAAACCACAAAGCTATACAACAGTTTATTCCTAAAAGTATACAAAAATGAACGTAAGGTTTGTCGTGTTTCTGCTGTTAGGACTTCAGTATGGCTCTATGGGATTCTTTATACCATCTGCTGAAGAGAAACTGGCTAGAGGAAGTGCTAAGCAACGTTTGGATGATTGGGGGGTTATACAAAATACGCTTGGATTATCTAAACAAAAAGGTAAATTAATACAAACAATTTTGTCGAAAGCGCTTCTGTAATTAATAATTTAATTTCGATTGGTTTTTTTCTTCTAGTGGATATACTTAAGTCGCAAAAAGATCAGCAAGGTACCAAGCAGCTGTTAAGTCGTTTCATTAGTGAGAATCCAAAGTATTTGACATCGACCGAAGCATCGCAACCGAATTTCAATGATCGTTTTATCACACTTTATCAGTCGCTAATGAAAAAACTAAAGTTTACGAAGCGCACTCTTAAAACATCGCTTAACTTTGAACTGGCGGATAGACCCCTTAAGAATTTAAGGCGTTCTCGCAGAAAAATTGCCGTAAAAATGGTCTCTGATATGCCATCGGAGCGAGTGGATGACTTGCTGCAAATATTCTACAAACAACAAGGTATCAGAGACCCTGACTATGATGGCATTGATAATGATAGTGAATACAGCGATTTGGATGTGCCACAAAGTGCACCAATGAACAGTGACGCCGATATGGATTATGCGTATGATGAAGGAGATGTTGGCCTTACGGCCAAATCAAGGCAGAACATGGAGTACGGTTCCTTTCAAGATCTAATACTGCAAGCCAAGCGAAACCAATGGGAGCGCGAAACTGAAGAAACAAAATTACACGCTCCCGATAATGATCACTTCATTTGAGGCATCCATTTTGATCATGGTCTTTGCCATTGGCACTGGGCCAGCGGTATTCATATGCTGGCATTGAACCGTTGCGTAGGTCGATTAGAGACGAAGCAGAGCTTGATACCTTTTAGTTTCAACCAAGTTAAAACAAAATAAGGCTATTCGAGATGAACTATGATATGTATTACAAGCGACTTCTAGTTGCTTGGACTATTTTTAATGATAGGCATAGACATTTTTTTTATTTATAATTTCGTACAATGTATTTAAGTTTTGACTGTGTTTATAATAAATCAATTATGAAATAGTAAACCTAACTTTACTCAGCCAACCATATGTCGGAGGTACAATCTCCACCGGGGTAACGCATCTCATGGGGTAGACTTGGACCATATGGCTCCTTTCCAAAGTCAACGAAAAAGTCTTCATTCAAAGTCATACCTCCATTGACAACGTCTATGTCAACTAAACACACGTGACCTCCTTTTGAAACCATCTCCGGATAAAACTGTGCAGTATTAAGTTGATTATTTATTGGGATAATTTTAGTAAAAATTGATTTGCATAATTACCGATTTGTCCCAGGGTGAATAAAGCGAAGACGACACATATAGGCGCTTTCCGTCCAGGGAAAGTTGCATCATTTGTGGTCCGCCCTCTAAACGCCTACCTTTTATGTAACGAGGTGGTGGTCTTTCCTAATTTTTTTCTTAGCAAATTAACTTTTAAATTTATGAAAATGTAAATAGTTTAGCCTACATTCATTTCCTTATCCTCTTTCACGGTTATGTTAGGTAAATCATTGCAAATAGCACCTCCCAAAAATAACTGTGCTGTAAGTTTCGGTGCATCTGGAACACTTATATCGTACTGCCGCAGATCCCCATGTCGCCAGCAGTTTAAATACAGAAATCGATCATCCAATGAAATAATTATATCCGAAATCATTCCGCCCATCTTTGTTATGGTTCCGCTACCCATATCTACCAGCTTATGTGGTATGTCGATTACTTTCTTGGCAGTGAATTCGTCAGAGTCTGAAAGTTTGCTAAAATAATAAATGTTCGCATTTAAACAGCAGCCAACGTATCCTTCGGCACGTTTGGGATTATGTAGAAAACGAATCTCAAGGGGCGTGGCACCTTCAAGCCCAAGGTCTATAGTTTGGTATAAGGTTTGAGTTGACCATTTGTAAAAGTTAAGACGATAGCCATATTGAGTTTTATCATCAAGATCCTCATCTTTCCAGCCACTAAAATAAAATAAAATGTTTTATAGCACTAACACATGATAAGTCACAAACGGATCTTGCCGTCGAAATTTGTTAGGTGCTCCCCATTCCGATGATACCATGACATCAAAGTAGGGTTGATACCAAAAGTCATAGCCACAAAGCGCTTTTTGATCTCCTTTTGTCCAGGTGCCAAGGCAATTAAAGTCAGAATCAAACAGGATGAAATCACCTTTTGCATATCCCTGGGCATCACCCATAATTGATATCATTATGTTGCCATTTGCTAGACAATGGGTAGTATGAGGAGCAGTCACATTGTGAGATTTGAACACCTCTGCATCGATAGTTTTAATAATTTCGGGACGACGTGGATTGGAAGCAACATCAAGTATATAAATAAAATCCGAGTTTATAGCGGGCAAAATTAGTTTATCTCTCTTGGGTACCATCTTGGCATTTTTATCCACGTAGTAGCAACTAGAACAGGCATTCCAGCCGGAATGATGCAACTCATCACCTTTGCGGTTTGTAAAAGTGCGATGAATTATCTGTCGGTCAAAATAAATTGCAATTAATTAAAAAGAATAAAAAAATATATGTTTGTATATCATGTTTTTGCTTTACTTGACAATATGTTGGGCTTTCGGGGTCAACATCAATTGTGGAGAGATAATCCCCATGTGGCTCATCCAAATTCGGTTGAATTGTTACCGTATACAAGAGTTTCTCCCTTGGTCCATTATTGTAAGCGTCCAAGGGTGTTGGGTAACCGGGTCCATGGCAACAAGCTGAAAGAATAATTTATTTTGACATTAATTAATGCAATTAAGGCAGAATTAATTTTTAATTATAATTGCCGAACCAGAGCTTGCTCTTTTAAAATTAATATTATCACGCAAATATTTAAATATTCTGTACAAAACACGACCAGACTTTGCTGACTTTATCTAACCTCAGAGGCATCAAAATATCACCCATATGAGATAACAGCAGTTTTAATTAAGTACGTATTACTTTACGATAAGGAAAAATAATTAAAAAGTATTTAAAATTTATAAACTACAAGCTACTAACTATTGTAAATGCTGCAAACTATTATTTGATTTACACTTGTTTATCAAGTCTGTACATACCAGCATTATTTTTTGCCATTTTGATCAATCGTCACGTTGTTTTCTAGCAAAGAGCAGCAAGAGACTGATTTGTTTAATCGTAACTGGCCGTCCGATCGCATTCGGTAAGAAAAGGTTTCTTACTCAATGGTCTGATAGAGCAATTTGCTATTTTTAAAATAAAGAGCGACTTGCTTTTGTGGGAGAGAATTTTGCGAAATGTTTTGCTGATTTGGAACTCTTAATTTTGATTTTCTCTTTTATTGACTATTTTTGCTTTCGTAATCGTTTCAAGAACCTTTTGACTGCGACAAAATGCACTCTTATAGATGCTCTTTTCAAATAGAAATCTTTAAATGTTGCGTATAGATATTTTTTAATAAAACCTAGCCTGCGTCTTGATTTTACTCTTTATTATATTACGACTTCTAAAGTCATACGGATGGAGAGTTGGATACGTCTATTTGGTTCATGATCACCCAGTTGAAGTCAAGCAGTTGTGATTCATTTACTTACAAAAGGTATTCCGATATTCTTATGGAGTTTGCAGTTATGTGGTTTGGTTTTATGTTGTCTTGCCATTTTTTTATTTAATTTTATTCTAAAAGCAGATGGTTTCAACATTTGTATAGATTTGATCGTATTTGTATAAAATGAACTTATATCCGTAAAAAGGAAGCGAATTCAAGCGAATTCATCAATTCATTTCCGATAAGCACATCACCGAAAGTGTACGAAGAGGACGGCAAATGAGGACTACTCCGTGACTAATGGGCTTTCTACTTTTAAATATGTCGACACCGGCTTCGGTTTGATGAATTTCTTACGATATGCACTTAGCGCATTTTTTTTTCTTTTGTAGAACAACTACTGCGAACTGAAGTTCTACTGTACCGCATTATGTTGTCCTTGAGTATATTTTTTAAGTTTATACGGAAATAACGAGATTGAGATGTTTAATCTTTGACGTCTAGCTTGACGATTCACTGGTTTTTTTGGCGCCGTACTTATCGTCTTCTCATCCGAGTGAAATATTTTATCATTTATAAGGCTTTTGCCATAAGCTTTTCAAAAGGCTCTTGTTCCCGACTGAGTGCAGCTCCGACGCTGATGTCATTACTCACTGTTTCGTCGTCGCCTGAGACCATATGCCATTATTTGGAGTCAAAGTTCACTACCTCTTGGGTTGCCTTGTAAGATGATAGATGCTATGCAACTGAGATAAAACTTATGGAAAGTGTTCCGTGTTAAGTAAAAATCCCTCGGATTGGCCAAGATGCAATGGAAAGAGCTTTTTTTGGAACAACCATTGTTCGACTTTATTCATATATAAATAAATATAATAAAATAAATTCATAAAATTTAAAACGCACAAATCCATCAATAAAGTGGACTATATAATGAAAACTTATCCCAAAGGTTACATGTATATTACGCTTTTTTACGATATAGCCCATTGCCCTTAAAAATAGTGTAAATAGAAACGTTCCATGATATTTGGCATTTTTTTAAATTTTATTTGTAAGTAAATATATTTTAACCTTTTGATTTATTAGAATAAGTATTTTAAGACCAAAAGGCTTTTTAAGTTGAATTTTATACTGTGATTAGGTCATGGGCTTCTAAAACAGGCCAACATCGTAGCTCCTAACTATTGCAATGTTAAAAGTTCTTTTTAATTGTTGTTTATTTCAAAATAAATTTTTCGTCAAATCTTGTGGCTAAATGGTACATAATTTGCATCTGTCCTCATCATCTGGCTTGCATAGTATCCTTATATTATCTTAATCACACAGGCTGAGTAAAAAAAAGAAGAAAAAATTATTATTTCGATCTCACTCTTTAAATAATGTAGACCAATATAATAGACTACAAGGGCATTCGCTTTACTGTAATCAAATACCTACACTGCATAATCCAACGTTTTAGTTAAGACCTTTTTTTTATAAAAGGTTCGAATTTAAAATATTATTGAATCGCTTTGAAACATTGCTTTGAACGTGCTCTGTAGACGCACGCGCGTGTTCCAATATTCAGGCCTCTCCGTGTTAACAGTGAAAAATTAGAGAGAGCCTTGTGCCAAAGTTGGCTAAAATTATTTTTGCTTACTCGACCCATTTGTTGACAGCCAGCGCGGACTTAAAAATATGCTACCTATAAGTTAGTATTTTCCATAGTATAATTTACTCCGGCCATATTAGTTAGTTTTGTTAAGCGCGACAATTAGCTTTCAAAATAGACGCTCTCAGAGAGTATATGCACCGTATGATAGGAATCCACTCGGGAATTGAATGCGAGACTCCCATTTGTACGTAAGGGTGGATTGTTCGTATTCTCTTGAGAAATTTAAAAGCATTTGGATATTCGGAGTTGTCCTTGTAGAAGTTGAGTAAATAAACTACTCGTTTCCTTTCGCTATATTATGGCAAACAGTCTGCAGCTGTTTCCGAGCAGCGCCGCATGTTTCCATACCATCAAGTGTTTCGATTTAAGGATTATTTATTTCGTTAAAGCGAAACAATTTCTTATTAACTTTTAACGAAATTAGTGATGTAATGAGATGTACTACATGTGTTCCTCGTTGGATTAATAAAAAAATTTCAAATCTTAAAGGCTAAAATGCTGTTCGACTGGACCACTATAAACTCTATTCGTGTTTTCGCAATTTTTTGTTTTAAGACAATGGATAAAATATCATCTATGATAGTTTTCGTATACCATCTGCAAAATGTTAGTCCTCAAGAATCTTGATACAATCATTATATATTTTTCGACTTCTTCAAACGACCCGAAGCGGTGCCCCCCAAATCAAAACTTTTTACAGATTTGGGTTACTTAAGGCAGGTCTGAACGTTTGCTAAGATTGCACCTTGATTATTGTCGAGAAACAATATACAGTCAAATACATAATCGCTTTCAATATCGGCCACAATCGGTGGGTGGAGTGAAATATAAAAACAATCAGATCTGTACTCCGAATGCCTTAACTATGAGTGATTGAGAGGCTTTTCGTGTGTTCTCTTGTGAACTGAACACATTTTTCGGGATTTCCAAAAACGATTTTTACATTGTTTTACCTTTAAATTATATTAATAAAAAATTTATGGAAGTTCTCTAATGTTTCAATGTATCGAATTTATATGCATTTAAAAAATGTCGAATACTTTGTTAAGCTTTTTTAACATTCATCTAAACGATGAACCAGTTACTGAGTAGGGCATTACAAATATTTAATAAAAAAATAAATGCTTATAAATAAAAAACAAAAGGACATTTGAGAGAGTCAATGGCCTTTTGAACTTTTCTTCGCTCAAGAACCAAATTACTTAAAAATTAAGTAAAAAGTCAATTTATTTGTTGATCTTGTTAAGAATTTTTTTTTTGTACAATAACTGCATACCATTATCATTTATATGAACCAAAGCGTTATAGCTTCGTCGTTATTTAATCAGCGAATTTTGGGCCGGCTCCACCTGTGTAAAGTATATTTATACCATGGTACCTCCAGATGCTGTTTATAATGCAGTGCAGACTCTCAACTTACGTAGCGCACATGCTTGAGGGCAGAAATTCTGCTGCAATTCTCGCTCCCATCTACCATTTTGCTGACTGCACTCCTTACTTATATAATTATATAGTTTTTCCCATTGCCACTATATTATCTTAAAGATTTACAAATTTATCCACATATTTATGAAAAATCTTATAATATATAAGTTGAGGCTATTCTAAAAGGACTAACTATTGTATTTATTTCCTTCTCATACGAAACAAATCGAGCTAGAATTATCACAATCCGCCTCGCATTTAATAAAATAAACTATAAGTTCTATTAAAAGAGAATGAAAAAAGAAACATTGTTTTGAAAAAAGTAACTGCTACAGGTCAACTAGATAGTTGCTAGGGTAGATACCCTACCATCCCTACTAAGCATTAACCCTCAATTACTGCATCCCTAGAGATTTGTATGTATTCTATGGCTGAAGCATTAAAAATACATTTAAACGCACGACACACTCAGCTTTTTATTTTATTGCTGCTTAATGCTCACCATCGCAAATGACGGCACTTACTTGGCATCCCTAGTGTCCTGGTTGACTGATGTCCTAACATTATTCAGGTTGCGTTCCACTCAATTTATATACCTTTAGATATAATTCAAGCTGATGGCGAAAATATTGAATTTATTTCGGAATTAATGGAACTTAGCAACACTTTTGCAGATAGAATATATTTTTGGTGTAATAAATCGTAAGCATTTGTTGAAAGCAGACTTCAACCAACTGCAAGGATAATTTTTTGTGCAGCCACGGACAGCTGCAAAAGCTGTGTATCCCAGTTTTTCAATTATTTAAATATTAAACTTGTCTATTGGATTGAATACCGACCTGCATACTCGGCGCATTTACAAATGCAAATTATTATGAATTGAAACTTTTATTTATTTATTTTCGATTATAATTTTATAAATAATTTAAATAATATTTTATCGATAAACTAATACATAACATTATATAGTACAATATCCGATCAATGAAGCCAAAAAACTTCCCACCGGCTAACAATAAGCTTAACTGCAGTTTGGGTAGAAACTCTCATTTGTAACTCTGTTTGAAAATATTTAAATTATTTCTTAGTAGAGATTACAAAGTGTATCGAAGGTACGATACTTGTAATTTCATGCTTTGATGCATAATAAAGCTCTTTACTGGGCAGTGTTTCTTCCATGTGAACACGTCTATCGGTAGTTACAGCTTTTCACCACTGACATTAACGATATTATAGTAATTGTGATCAGGGAACAGTTCTAATTCAATATAGTCCATTTCTGTGTGCAGTAATTTGTCCAGCATTTGTAAGATTTCCCCAAAAGTGGGACGCTCACTTGGGTCCTGTGACCAGCAGTAATACATAATATTATAAAGTTCGCGTCGACAGTGTTCTGGTTTTTCCAGCCGATATCCCTCTCTGACCTGAGAGTGTGACATCAATTTTTATTAAAAGATTAAACATAAATAGGTTGAGTGTATGTATATACCTTGCGCATGACATCGGCTGCAGAAATGCCCGGATATGGCGTAGATCCCAAAGTGACAATTTCCCACATAAGTATGCCAAAACTCCAAATATCTGATTTAACAGAAAATATGTTGTCATAAAGCGACTCGGTGGCCATCCATCTAAATCGATATATAACACAAGTTAAAGAAATATTAAATTGATGTTGGTGACTCAACCAATAGCATATTAATACAATAGAATCTTAGAAAATAGCTCACCTTATAGGCAACTTCCCTTCGCTCTTGCGCTCATATACTTTTGAGGTTATGACATCACGCGCGAATCCAAAATCAGCCACCTTACACATATGATCCTCGGTTATCAAAATGTTGCGCGCAGCCAAATCACGGTGTATTATCTGCGGACAAAGGACAAATTGTAATTTATGCAATGTCCTTTTCGTACGTACTTACCCCTCGGGACGCTAGGTAATCCATTCCCTTAGCAACTTGATACATGAACGATGTTAAGTCGCCCGAGGTAAGGATATTTGATTTCCCGTGTGTATTCCCATAATGTCTGAAATAAATAGAGAAAATTAAAAATAAAGAACGAAAAAATATAAACGTTGTTCAAATATATTTTACTATATTAAATAAATTAGTTTTAATGCATTCGTAAAGTGATATAAATTCGCCAACCTTTCAGCACGTGAACTACGTAAATACGTCTGCAGCTTGCCACGATTCACGTATTCAATTATCACAAAAGTCGGATCCTTGTCAGTGCAGCAGCCAAGCAAACGAACGACGTTGACATGGGGATCCAGAGATTTCATCACCTGCAATGATACATACGTTTACAATCTTAGTCGAATTGATATTCAGGATAATTATGTATGCGTCACGCAAAATAGCATAAAGGCTAAATTGCGTTATTTTAAATTAACCAAAATTATTTCTGTAGTCTCAAAAAAATTTTAATTTCTTTTTTTTGAGAAAATAATATCTCGCATTAAAGTTAAAACAAAGACAGCCATATAATTCGTCTTCTTTCTATTTAATAAATTATCCGTTTTTCTTAAGTTATCTCGGCCTCTTGCATTGTTATATATGCCGATGATGTTAAACTATGTTTGTCATACTCTTGAAACGATAATAATAGGCATTTACTTATTTAGCATGAATTTGACAGAATGCATTATTGATGTAATGCCAACCAATTATTTATAAACAAAACGACAGTTCGCTCGTCAAGCCAATTTTGAAATTCTGCTCATGCGTTTGGAGCCCTGAACAATACTATTTCTGCATAATACTTTACTCGACCTTATTGACTGTTTGGGTCTTCTTAGTAAAATTACTTTTAGTTTGCATTCTATAGTAAATTGCAATTTTTTTCCATTTACCTTACAATTTTCTATATTTAATCTTAAATTTTGTATCTTTCATTACTTATTTCATCTTGGCTATTGTAAATATCGCGAACCGAAAACGCAAATTAGTTAATGTTCTTATTTTTTAATTTTGTTGTTGTTAAACAAATAAAATAAAGTTTTCTGTTATAAAATGCGATACAAGGGGTCTAAGAACACTTCGAAAAACTCAAAATCAGAATTTTTGCGTTTGCCTTTTAGTGCATTTTTTTTTTTGCTCTGGTTATTTTTAATTGATTAATATTTCTGCCACTTATTATAATAAATTAGGTTCTACGGCCTGGCTACTATTTACCCTACTATCTTATATACACTGCTTTCGAATTATATTTAATATTAAAAAGTAAAAAAAATAATGCTTTTCGATAGATTGGAATGTCTGGTTGAGATTTATTTCTAACTTTCCTAGCACAAAAAAGTTTCGAGAGTTAATACACACATACTTTTTATAGTACCCTATATCATTGAGAGGTACAAAGGGAATACATACTAGATTTGTGCAATGTATGCAAAGGCGAGAAGAAAATGGAGGTAGATCCCAGTTCCTTATTATAACTTAATCAATGTTGTTTAAAAATTACCTATCCTTTAGGTGTATCTATAATTATTCGACCAATCAAAAACAATCCAATTGTTTTCACAAGATGTAAGTTTTTATTTCTGACAGAGGTCTCGAAAAACGAAAGTTTGAACTTTGTCAACTTTTGTTTATTTTGCTTTTCAGAAATTTGCACACTTCTAGTTCATAGATACATGCGTTGACATGTACTGTCGGTCCTTTAAATTTTTATTTGTCAAACCGTTTTCGAGTTACGAGATAAATTCAAGTAGAACTTCTTAAACCTTACCATTATGTAAGAATATTCCTAAATTGCACAGGCAAGCAAGTGACAGTTGAAAAGCCGTTGTCGTGCATTAAATTAAAAATATATATATTTATTTTGAATATTTTTTAAAACTTTTTTTACTTCCTCACTATTCATTAATATATAAATATTAATATTTATTTCATTATTTTAATTATATGTAAAATTTTGTAAAATACATTAACCTTTTAAAAATTGATTTATCGAAAACAGTAATTTTATTTTATGTTGAGGGAGTGTTATTCCATTAACCAAAGTATTGTGTGTTTCTAGGAAATGCCATCACTTCAGTTCTTAGTTTAATTCAAACAAATCTATCACGGTGTTCAACAAACATGCACAGCTAATCCTTAACATTAAGATTCACTTGTTGGCCGATTTGAAGTAATGATACTGATTCTATAGCAAGTGACTTTCGGCAATTAAATTTTCCAAATACTCTAAAATCGTAGAAACATATCAACGAGTATATTCTTATCTCGACGACCACTGACAACAGGACCAACATCATCTGCAACATACGCATCCGATTTCTAACTATTCGTATTACCATTGAGAGTGCGCACTTGAAAGCGCGTGAGAGAGGGAATTTTGTGACCGGGAGAGGATGCTGTGGCGATGCCAACGAGTGCCAACAGCAACAGGAATCAGTTTTTGCCAAGGCGCTGTCGTGTATGGGTCGTTTAGCTCAACATTCGTTCGCTTGTTTTATTAACGTGACAACCTCGCCACATTTAGCCCAAAATTCCGATAATAATGATTCCTACAGTCGGACGAGTTAGCTGCCCTTAAAGGGCAACCACACAGCATACAGCTTATTGTTAGCAACAAAATGTTAGTTAGTGTTGATATAGTGCCTGCCTAGAATAATTGTATTCCCTTAATCGTTGGCTATGTCGAGCTTCGCCTGTTGCGTTTAATATTAAACGCAACTAAATAAATATATATGCATTTGTTATGTTATGTATGTACAAGCGATTGCTTGTAATTTAACGTCCAAGTTGAGTAATAGCAGAGAAAAATAGAATCAATTCCAATTGCATACTTTGCGTCGCTACGTATACGTAATATTGAATTGAATCTCGGCAGGCGCACACGGTAGTTAATTTCAATTATCACAAAGTAAATCGCCAAATAACGCATGAAAAATTCATAATAATTACTGGCGGACACATAGACGACATAAAACAGGCGCGTCAGACACGGCCCACTTGGCTGGCCCTGACATGCCCAGCAGTGCCACAAAAGCCCGAGCCACTGTCTGTCTCTCGGTCTCCCCGCATTGCTCTCTGCGTCACATAGTACGTACGCATTTGTTTAAAGTGTTGATTAAATGAAATGTGCATAAACAAAATTCATTTGGATAATTCATATTGGAGCTGTTGAAACGAACGCCCGTGCGGTAAGTGGGTTCACATTTTAACCACAATCGCAGTCTATTGATTCTCTATAAATTAAAAATGAAACAAACATTTCGCTAGCGTTATGGTCGCAGCTGTCTACTGTTATTTCTGTTTTCCTTGCAATTTTTCACACTCAGCGAATTTTCCACTGCATGGCACACACACACACACACACACTTGTGCTAATTTTTGCTGTGTTGCAAAATACGGATGATTGCGGCGATACAGAGCCATGCTGCCTGCAATCCGGCAAACATGACGTTATAAATTTATAATTTTGTCGCAGTAATTTTGGCTAGCATAAATATGCAATAAAATCAGCACATTTCCTCTTGACAAATTGTTAAGAAAAAAATCAAGTGACTTTTTGTCAGATCCTCCCAGTGACATGTATAATTTCAAGAACCCGAATGTAGAATTTGTTCTGCGTTTGATCAATAATGAACATATCAGTCTATTTAAACAAGTTTAGAATATAGAAAGTATGGCGGATGCCTTTTGTTGTCATTTTTCCCTTAATAATAGTAATATATGGATATAGTCAATAGACTTTCACACAAAACTGGGAAAGCGTGATATAGTGTGAAGTGCCGAATTGGTTCACAATATCTGCAAAAATAACTTAAATATAACAAACTTTGTACACAAATGACACGTTTTAATGTATTTACGCATGGAAGCTATAATTAAACGATTCTGAGCAGAACTAGTTTGATTAAAATATCTTAAAAAAAATCGCGAAATACAATATTTTATAAAATTGTTTTGATATTTGTTTGAACTTCGATTAGAATACGACCCAGTGATGGAGAATCCTTAAATGCATTTTTAACCCAAATTTGGTTAGGATAAGTTGAAAATCAAATTAACTACAACGAATTTGGTGCAAAAAATCGACCCTTTTGTCCGATTAGTTTTATATTATGTAAGATATTTTGTAGTCAATTGGGTTTGATCAAATTCAAGTGCTTGACTTTTGATATTTTTGAAAGTCATACCTAGAATAACGTGCTCCCAATTTTACCAATTCAAATCATTCATGCGATTTAATTCCGAATGAAGTAAAACCGATAAATAAATCTGTATGTTTAAAATTTAAATTTATAAACGGATAAATAATTTAATACACTTGTATTTACCCAATACAAAAATTATGCTTGAGTGCGGCAGGCTTTCTAAGTTGATTAAAAAAAAAAATAAAATTAAGAAGAAAATAATTTTACGCAAAAATTATTTTAATTTTTTTCTAAAACATTTGAATGCTTTCAATGTATCATATAATTCGTTCATTTTATTTGGTTTAAAATAAAGAAATTTAGATCATTTTTCAAATTTTAAATTGCAGTCTGCTGAATTAAGTTAATGAGAGTTTACGAATTGCAGTCTGCTGAATTAAGTTAATGAGAATTTATCGATAGAATGAGAAAAGTTTCAAAATTCATGAAAAACAAAAAGGCAAAGCAAATCTATAATAAACCTAATCTTGTTAGGTAATTGATATTCAGAAGAGAAATGCTTTGACGTTAATAGATAAGATTTGGGTAAATAGATAAGACTAGAATATCAGCAAGATTGATCGGCTGGAAGTTGTGAGTTCATAGCAAGCTAGCTTATTATGTTCGGGTGAATCTTAAAATGATAGAACCGACATATTGTTCTATTGTAATCTCCTAAATATTTACTAAAGCAATAGCTTATGGTACAGAGTGCATATTGACTTTGCCATTTTGTGATGACAAATGGTTGAAAACTGAAATAAAGAGAAGTGTTTTTAAATTTCCATTATAAATTCCAAGATTACATGCAGTACACCGTTGCAGGCTTTTGGCATATGGCAAATGATGATGGCCGCTGCGGGGGCAACGGTGCACATCTGGGGAAGCAGCTACTGAGTTACGTAGGCGAATGGGTGTTGTTTAAGTCTGCAAGTCGCAAAGGGCTGAAATTCTTTCGAAACTTTTCAGCATCGTTAATTTTCAATTTACAAAACTTTTTCATTTCACCAAACCCCCAAACGCCTGGCTGTTCAAAGACCTCAACATTCACGCCCAACCGCCCGCGGCTAGTTAGTGCTAGTCTCTCAGTGAAATGGCGAAAGATATTGTAGCGACAGTGTTGGAACGGAGCTGGGTGAACTTTACGCAAACAAAAAAAAATTTACACGAAAAAAAAAAAGAAAAGAAATCAAGTAAAGTAAAAACAAAGAGTTCTTCTAAGGAGAAGTAAAATTTGGCCGTAAGTTGTAAACGATATAATCGATAATATTTTCTAATAAAATAATGTTCATTTGCTAAAAGACAATTCGAGATACGAATGATCCAGCTTAAGTTAATTAAACATTTTGCCAAACAATTGATAATTACTTTTGTACACTTACCTCTAACTCCGACATTAAGTCTTTCTTATCGATTTCTGCTGCACTCTCCTTGAGCGTTTTCACAGCTACAGTAGTGACACCTTCAGTACCTGAAACAAAAACGCATTTTATATATTTTGGTCTCAGTCTATGTCAAACATTATCTCTATGCATTTTAGATGCTACTGACTCTATGTTTTTGTATTTATCATGAAAGATGCCCCTGTTGCCGCTGCTGTTGCTTAATTTTTTTAACACGTGCCATCCAAAGTCCACACCATAGCATAATGACGTTTGTACGTGCCCCAAAATTGGGAAAACCAGCAAGCATTTTTGGGTAATCGTGAAGCAAAGGAATTCCACTCACAAATCATTTGTGCCAGACTCTACTCTTTTGGTTAGCATACATAACATGCTTTTGCACGTGCATTTTGTCGTAAACATTCGGGCAGAGACTCCATTACCCAATATCAGGTGAAACCCTTTCTCAGAACTTGTCCCAGTAATGTGCTCCTTTTGAAAATAGTTCTAGTAGCATTTTGCTCTATTAAAAAAAAATTTGGTAGTAACGAGAACTTGTTTAAATACGCATACATGACGCGTATAACATATGCCATGTCGATATAATATATCTTTATCGATATAAACTTAAAGTAGTCGTGACTACTTCTGTCGCAACAACGTGGTTGTCACCTGTCCTACTCTAGATAATCTGGCCAAACTGGCCATAGTAGATGGCGCCTTTTTATTGAATCCATAAATTGGAGTTCTTCCCTTATCCTTCTCAAATGGACCACCAGGTGTTTCAGGATGAAAAATACTACGCACACTAACTAAACTTACCATCAATATCCGTGGCCTCGCAGCGCCAAACTTGTCCAAAGGCTCCTTCACCCAATATATTAAAGAATTTTAATCGGTGCCGCGGAAATTCCCATCGGTCGCTATTTCCAGCGTTACAGCTTACAAGTCCAGAATTACTGGAATTTGCAGCAGCTGCTACACTTCCGGACAGGGTTGTCATGCCCAAGGCCGCATCGGTAGATGCCACGAAAGATTCACCTCCATTTGTTGCATTTGTAGATATCTGCGATGTCATCTGCGACTATAACAATGAATGCGCATTAATTAATAAGAATGTAGAGTGCCGTCCAAAATTTAAAAATAGACATCATGCCACAAATTATTTAGTAGCCTCAGCTAACATAACCATCATCGTGGTGCTTGTGGATTAACTTCTCAGACAAATGATGCAGTCAAAACGTCCAATTGAAGGCACAAATGCAACCAAACCCAGCAAATACAATCAATGGCAGAAATGAAAGATATCTCACTTTTGCTGCATTTAACCGGAAAATATGGGGAAAAATATTGCAAAATGTATGCTGTCAAATCCAGCGCCAAAACTACAAAAAAATTGTTAAGAGCACTGGACCGACCGAATGCTTGAATGCTAGTGAGAATGCGAATTTTGCATTCATGAGCAATGAATAGAGCTTGCGAGTTTTAGGAAGAGGTGGCAGCGTTAGTGACAGCAGAAATGACAGCGCCTTTTGAATGTCAGAGAGACAGAATCATACAACCTGATGGTTTGATGCCACCAGCCACTTCAGGCTGTCAATTTCGCAACGACACAACGACAAAGGATGTCGAACTGACGGCAGCAGCAGCTCTGGGGACAGTAAAAGCTGGTTCGTTTAGTTGTATAAATATTGAGATTGCTATCGTTATCAAATTCCTATTTTAAGATAACTTTTTCGTAAGAGTAATAAATAAACCTCATATACGAAACAAAATTTTGTTGTATAAGTAAGAATTGGCATCAGCAAGAGCGCAAATGAGCGCGAGAATGGTAAAAAAGCAAATGCATGAGAGGGAGAGAGCTAACACATTAACATATGTGCATATGCAAACTGCACGGGAGGGGTGGAACTTTCTGCTCCAAGCACATAAGTCTACCCAGCTCCTAGGCGCTTGATGGTTTGGATAAATTTTTCTGACAATTTATACTTACCATCATTCCCAATTGATGATCCCTCTCCCAAGGTACATAACGATTGCCATAGGCTACAGGGCCGTTCCATTGCTGCATAACCATCGAATTGCGACTATCATCTGTCAGCGTGCTGCTCAGATTGCTTTGATTGGACTTTTTGGCCAACTCTTCCTTTGACTTTTTCTTAAGTGTCTTACTTATGGCGCACAAGCGTCGACGACACAAAAAGACACAAATGGCGGCAACTGCTGCAGCTAAAAAGCAAATGACGATGACAATAGGAATCATCGGTGACTTGATGGTGAAGAGTGTTATCGAATCTGTTTGCTTGTCCTGCGGTTGCTGAGGCTTGTCTATGGCATTTGATGTTATAGGTGTAAGCTTGGTTCGACTTGGAGCTGCTGTTGACGCAATTGTTGCCGATTTGTCTTCCTTTTCAGTAGAATTTGTGTCATCTATGCCAACTTCACTTCCAAACGGATTGATGGGTGGGTTGGGGAAATAGTTGCTAATAGGAGGAGGGTAGCCCACATTGTGTTGGGTGAAGCCCGGCGGTAGATTTTGTGTAGGCCGTCGATTAGGTAGATTATTCCGAACAGATTGTACAGCAGGAAGTTTGTCAAAAGAGGGAAAGAACTGCGAAATGTTTTGCACTACATTCGATATTGAGGGTGGGGAACGTGAACCGGAGTTATTATAGTTATTTTCGTTGTTTCTCAAAATGTTTATAAAAACTTCCGTTTTTGCTGTGTATTGACCATCTGAAACTGTTATGTAGATAAGAAAGTTCTCACCGGCCTGCAATGCAATATTGCGAAAATCAAAAAAGTTGCACAATTATACAAATTATAGGATACACTTACGCGTCCTAAGAGACTCTCATTGAGGTATACGACACCTGTTTTAGCGTCAATGCGAAATGGCAGTTTATTTGAATTTGCATCGCTTGCACCAGGTGGCGAAAGAAAACGAGGCTCTATTCCGAATACCAAATCATCATTATCTGGATCCTCGCCGCGTACTCGATCAATAACCTGTCCAACTTGCTCAGTTTCTTCAATTCGCCAATTGCGTTCGCGTACATATACAACTGGAGGTGCGTTTTGATCCTGGGCAGTAACTGCAAAAAATAGGACAATTTTGAAAAATAAGCAAGATTTTTAAGTACAAATGCCATTGAAAAACGCGACATAAAGAGATGGTGTTAATTTATCGCTTTGATTGACTTCTATAAAAAAAAGCGAATCTCCGAAAATTTATGGAATAAATTAGGTTATGGCAACTGAAAGACGTTTAGTGTTTCCAAGTTTTATTTCATTAATTAATCGGTTAATTATGTAATGTAGCTCCAAAAGGGAAAACTACAAAAAAAAAACTATTTTTGCACACAATTAGATATATTCAATTTGTTTTTCTAACCCGAGCACTTTTTGAAGGTAAATTGACTACATTAAAATGCTCCCGTATAGAGAATCGAGTTAAGATGCGCTTCTTAGACATAAGTTTTTCATTTTGTGCATTTTTACAAAAATATTGTAGCCAATGAATCGTGTTAAGAAGTATGAATGGTGCAGGGTATCCCAAAGTATTCTACCCCAAAGAGCAATTTCATCTCTGTTTCCAATGATATGACATTATACTTAAAATGGGTTATTTTTTAAATTTAAATCTTATAAAAACAAAATTTAAACCTGTTGTAGTATGAGCATTTTAAACACCGCACACAAGGGTGTTGCTATGATTTTTTATTATTTATTATGCGATTTTTTTCAGTGTATTTTTAGGCTTGGCATAAAATGCACAATCTTTCCAGCACATCAATTGAGTAGGTATCGATAGGTTTCTATAAGTTTCCATAACTTTTCAAACTAGAATTTTTTATTGTCATTTGACTCGTATAAAAAGAAAACATAAAAAATAAACCCAAATGTTTATTTGGTAAGTGGTAGTGAGAAAAATTTTTGGTTGTTTTTATGATAAATTGTGCTAGTAGCAAATAATAGATGGCGCGGACAGCTAAATCAGCTGCTACGATAAAATCGGATTAGTAATCATTGATTACGGCGGTTTTATGCAAAATTTAAATAATTAAAAATGACAAAAAAAAAAGATAGCATTTTATCGTGATACTCTTTTTGATACTCTGTATTGCTTTATTGCCAGACTCATCAATGATTTTTTAGCAATAAAAACTTTAAGAAGAAAACTTTTTCCCTGATATGTCCTTGGGTAAGTATATGACACAGTCAACCGGTTTTTACACTATACTAAAAGCTGAATAACGTTTAACTACTGAGCTTAACCGTTTGCCATTTAAAATAGCAAATTTTTATCGATCTTAAACGATTTTTATACGATTTTATCATAAGCTGATTTTGACTTAGTGCATGAGAACTTTAAAAAACTATTGGCGCCGAAATTGGATTTTTTTACTTTCTTGAGGTGATGCAAATCATCTATTTATCGATAGGTTTATCATATATCCCCGCCATTAAAAAAATTAAAATAATCTGTCATTCCTTGAATTAACAAATGTTTTCAAAAAAGTTAGTTAGAAAGTTAGAAAATGAAGTTTATAAGGTTAAAAACACTGTACAGCTAAATAAAAATAATAAAATAGGTTCTTACAATATATTTCTTATTTTGTAAAATGTTTCTCTCCACATAATGTGGTTTTTATTCTCCCTTTATACATTATTAATTCCTAATTTAAATGAAACATTTTTGTTACTCGTAAACACAATAATGTTAATGATCGGTTAGGCGGCAATAACGAACGAAAATTAAGTTATTTTCCAATTGCAAGTTTTTATTGTTTTTAAAACAATTTTCACCTGAAACAATCACTTGAGCGCAAATAACATGTATCATATATCAATGGAGACTTTACATTTCGGAAAGCCTTTCACTTTCGTTTACTATATTGTGAAATGTATGCAGTAATGCAGCTTAGGATATAGCTGACTCTTTAATATTATTGAAAACCGGTTTGAAGACATATTTTAACATGTCTTATATACAGAGAGAACCACTTTCAACTTTCAAGAAATACAAATCCTTTTTGCGGCGTTCTTGACCTTGGAATGCACAAGTTATATTTTCTGGCTGTACGAATTTTTCCTTCACATAAAGACGCTATGACAAAATGCATGAGGCAAAGAGAAACAAGTATTATTAACACTTTTAAATCTTTTTATACAAAAGTTGAAATGCCGTGGAGCCCAGTGCCCAGGGCGTAGTGTTGTGGATTTGGCTGTAAATGATAAATGTGTCTGGCCTAAATTCAACAATTTAACTGCCAAGTCCATGGACAAGAACGCCAATGCACATTTTGCAGTAAATAAAAAAATAAGTTTCCATAAAAGCAATGACATCTCTTAAAGTTATTCTACGCATAGCAAATTCTTGAACGCTAAAATAAATAGCGCATGGCGGTAAAATATGCAAACATTTGAATATAAGTATTTATTTTTTCCCAGAATTATTTTGACATAATGCCAACAGGAAAAATTCAAAGTTGGAATACTTAAATGGTATGTAACCTTACAGCAACTTTTTCGAGTGCGATTAAGTCTTTAATCAATTTTAAAAACATATTTTCGCTGAAGGATAAAAGTCTCTTATATATCGATAACAAATCAGACGCATAAACACGGTTCTGTACTTAGGGGCCATTAATGTCTTTTTTCAAGTATTTCTTAACATATTCGTAAGCTAAGAACTGCACTTTGGGTCGAAACGTGCATTAACGTTGCGTTATTGAGGGGAATGTAGCAAAGTTGTTGCAAAGACGTCCTCCGTAATATGCAAATCCCAAGGACTTATTTTTGTTGAGCTGCTTAGAGCTGCTGCTGGTTGAGAAAATTCAAGGTATTCGCACATTAGGTCACGGTTTTTGCGTTACTATCATTATTTTTGAAAATAATAATATAAGTAAATCATTCAAACTAACAGAATATTCATTTTTTTTTATTATTATTAAAGACGAACTACCAATACATAAATACCATAAACAATATTAGTTGACAATTTTTTTTTTAATTATGTTGCTGTTTCTCAAAGTTCGGAACTCGGTTTTGCCTTTTCTGTTGAATTTTTTATCCTGTCCTTTGGGTTATTTCTCTAATTTTAAGAACTATCAGTTACTTATAGCTGCCTGACTGCTTTAATATAAATACTTCTGCTATCCGATTATTTGGCTTCTGCAAATAGTTGTTTTTCTTCTCATGAACAGTTTTCAATAATCATTCTTTGGGCCCCAGTACTTGGGGATATCAATAGCAATTGCATGACAGATGACCTGAGATGCCTCCAAGTGGAATCGAAGATTAATTACTTTTTGACTTTTACAATAAGCTATACCAAACTCTGTAGTAAGCAAACAAAGCAACGTTGTCGCGAAAAAAGAACATTTTGCTTTACTCTAATATTGGCTGTCGTTGGTCATTGGCTTCTACGAACCATCTAAATCTGGGGTTAACACTCCCTATCAGATCTCGCCACGGTAGAGCATCTCTTCTGCCACTTCCTCAAGTTATATTTCTTAAGTGATTTAACTTTGCTTTCTGAACAAAGTTGTTAATATTACTGAAACAGCAGAATGACTTTGACCCTCATCTCCATCAGGAAGGAGTGTTCCACTGTTGTGGCCTATATGAATTGGGTCACTTAGTCTAAACTAATGGGCCGTGCTCGGCCTAAGTGTGCCAAGGGGATACCGCAACCGCTCTAACCTAACCTAACCTAACCTAGTCTAAACTACCATTCAACCGCCAGAGATTATGTAGCCATCAAACTTAAATTCTTTGAAAATTTTTCATTGCCAGAATTTTGAGGATTTAGTTTCCTCAATAGATCATTTATATCGGTAAGGGCTTTCCCTACCTCATATGTTAATAGACATTGTCCCTAATTAAAGATACTGCCATAAATTGTAGGTCCGGGTTCACTTTGAACAGCTGTTAGTAGAGATATACTGTATATTTTCATTATTCGTACTGTAGAGTAATTTTATAGGAAAATCACATGTTTTTAGATTAGGTCTTAAGTTGGTCTGAAGATGGTAGCCCAGACACCACTGCTATTAACACCTTTATCTAGGAAATGTTCTCATGCGAATATCTTTCCCAGCATATTTAAGTAGCTCATAAGTGTAAATAAGGAGGTTGACTTTAGCACAATAAGCAATATGCAGATGCAATGTGTACCATGAAGAACTGAAGACTGGAGAGGGGCACTCTATGTCATAGTTAATAAAAGTAAAGAATTACAAAATCAGTTGGTTTGTAAGAGTTTGTGTGAACTATTACGCATTTATCGGATGTCATCGCTCTACAACAATTCAAGCACCTGTAAGCATCCAAAAGAGCCACTGAAATTGACAATCGCTCAAATTTTTCCCACTGAAATCATGATGTCTAAAATATAATAGAAAGACCGTTCATGTTCACGGTCAAGGTAATGCAACACTGAGTTTCACTTAATCTTTTTGCGGATGGATTTTGAACAGTTTCGCCTACAATATGTTTATATTGACGTGGGTTGTCAAGTAAATAAGTCGTATTGTAACCAATCTCAAATGATGTTTTGAACGAACATGAACTACATACCGATGATCTATTCAGCTGTTTCAGTAGGTGACGAAATAAGTGAACTACAAAATTAAGTACGAATTTGACAATGTTTTTACTGAAAGGTGTTTGACTCTTTGACCAACACCCAGAAGGAAAGACTTTATGGATTTTCATATTGTTACCTTAAATTGAATAACTATCTCCAAATAACTATTCCTGAATCTGTAGTACTGCGAAGCACTCAAATTTTCACATGTCTAGCAGTACCTATAGTAGACTAAAAATACAAAAGCGAACAAAAGTTGGTTTGAGAAAATCTGTACCTGGGAATTTCTCTCGCTCAATATTATAAAGATCACTCTAAGATGGTATCCTATTATTTGGGCTACATAGTATAACAGTAGTTTTATGTATAGTTCTATAATTTCCACAAAACTTATTGCAAAAAATGTTTATATCTGATTACGAGCGGACTCGCCTCTTTATCCGAAGGTCAGTGATTCGATTCCACCCTGCAGCACTGGTGCATTTGTCTAGCAGTGGCAGAGCCCAACATATAAATATACGCTATCATGGAAAATAAATAAGAATTCGTTAGTTGGTTTTTTTTTATTATATTGCCTTTTTGGCTGAAAATATTGCAATAACAAAAAATGAGAATTGTACATAACTTGTTCCAAGCCGGAAGTTCGTGCTTAAGATTGTTGGACCCAACTGCAGAAAATCTATTATGATCATGATTCAGCATGATTAAGCAGAGAATTTTTGCCAAAGATGTCTGCTATCCCAGTATCCTACTTAAAGTGAAGAGCTTCAAAATATATAGAGCTACAAAGACACAATATATTTTGTTTGTAGTATCGACAATTAAACTTATAGCAGAAGTAGTCGGAATCCGCTCAAATAAACTAATAAATATTGTCATAATGACTAGAGAAGTCGATATTACTGGCGCTGCTCGTGAAGTTTTTTTAGCTGGTAAATCCTACAAGCAAGGGTTTGTAAAAAAAAGTAAATGCAAATGCAAGAGGATAAAGTTAAAAATACTGTCAGCAAAGAGGAGAAAGTTAAAGTTTGTGTGGCTATAGACAGAAGAACTCAAAAAATATGGAATTATTTATTATACCTTTATTTAACTCCATTATTATAACTTTTTTTCACATTTTGTCTATAAAAGAGTTAGTTAAAAAGTAAGTGATGGTAATGTGGCAAAGGGGTTTTTGATTGAAGCGAATGGCGGAAAAGTCCTTTCTTTTCTTCTACATTCTTCAAATGTAGTATATAAAATATCAGCTAGATTTCATAAACAATATCCAGATTACATTAAATTGTACAAAGTATCCCCAAGACTAAAGAACGCCAACATATAGTATCGTAACTTTTAATAACCGTTTTGCTTTCTTGAAGTCCGAAAACTGGGAACCTAGGTTTGTACAATGTGCTAATCCACCAGTTTGAATTTCAAAACGTTCTCCGACTTTTTTAGATATTCGTGTTTATTAAACTGTTCTGATAAATCTATTATAAATAAAACTATGTCATAGTTTTATAAGCATGTCGTGAAATATAAATAGATAATAATATATATAAATAGTGAATTGTAAATTGGGGTACATTTCATCATGTGGGCCTAATAAAGCGATCCCAGTGTAAATCTACTTGCGGAATAAATGTACCGCAAGCTATTAACGATTTAAAGTTTACACTTGTTTGTTGTGTTGTCGAATGAATCGACTTTAATAAATAGAGAACTTTGAAGATCTGCCCAGAGGAATCCTTTGAGTTTTAGAGAGAATAAGTCATTTGTTAGTTTGATGACTTTAAGGCCCAGATGCATAAAACTTTACATTTTATCTGAGTCGATTAAGTTTGTTGAATCATGTTAAAATTTTATCCAGCAGTTGAGATTTTGAGAAAAGACATAGTAAAACGATTTTTTATGGTAATGAGGATATAGATCAAATTCAATACAAGTAATGGCCGGAAATGTGCAAATTTCAACCTCCTTAAATTTGACTTTAAGTTACTAAAATAAAAAGTTATGTGGAATCAGCAAATTTGGTAAATCACAATTTTCTGTTAGTCCCACATATTTATTGGATAATTTTTAAAAGAAATTTGTAAGACTCACCTGAGTGTAGAACCGAAATATTTGCAACCATGATTGTAACAACCATTATTGATAAATAAGCTTTTGGCCAGATCCATATTGATTGAATTTTGACAGCAGCATCGCAGCGTTTTGAATGCCGCCGAAAGGAGTAATCCATTGCGCAATTAACCGCCTAGGCGGTTATCTTTTTCGAAAACAAGTTCAATAATATCTAGAGAACAAGAACTTAATATGACTTTTAAAACAAACACAAAAATATTAAATCTATTAAGACACAATAAAGATTAAAAAATTATTTTTGTACACAAAAAATGGAAATTATTTCAAAGCACTAAAAAATAAATAATTTTTTTATGTAAAAGAAAATACGTTTTACGCCCCGCTGCACTGTGCCCGCTTGCCGTAAATAGCAGGGACCGACCCGACGATTTCTCTTTTAGACGTATTAGCCATGGACTGCATGGCGCAATCGAATTTCGATATATTGCGGGCACGAAAATTGCATCGGATGTGTGAGACCCATCCTATGTAATAGTTACGAATCTTTATACAAATATAACACGATAGTATCGAACGTTCACATACCACCGAATAGATATCACATCTAAGGTAAACGGATATGTAAACTTGTATCAATTTTTTTATGACGTATAAACGCGATATTGGATAAATACACTTCATTAAAGCGAATATATGTATGTTTGTATTACTAGATACATTTATTTATATATATATATATTTATATATGTATATAAATTGGTGTGGCACATCTGTCTATATGGATGGGTATTTTTGCATATGTATATGTATACACATATATGCATGCCTTCGAACACAGATGCGATAGATTTTACAAAATATACGTATACGGAAATTCAATTACACTTAATATATCATTTTCGGAACTATTTCACAAAATTCTTGCATGTATTTTGATTTATTTTTGTTGTGCACTTTCGTGGTACCGAAATTATTATGTATATGTAGGCAAAGTACGGAAACAGGTACTCACAATATAACTTTCACACAATGTGTTTCGACCGATTTTGGCGAGAAATGCGAAAAGCAAAGCGTTAGGCAACGCGTTTCATTGACAACTGACGCATTGTTTGTTAGCCAACTTTGACTGGGCCGATCTTGTGAGAGCGAGTGACTCTACTAAATCGAATAACTTGTTTTCTGAGCAAAAGCAACGAACTCGAAAAGCATATCTCATTCTCTCTTCTTCCACTTTGTAGACTTTTCGTAGTTTCAATGTGGAACTTACTTTGTGGAGTTATTAAAGAAGAAATGTTAAAATCCACTTTTTTTGTTTAAATTGGAGACCACTTTTGTAAGCAACGCCTATAAAACCGATGCACACACTAAATTATTGTGCGTTGTTTTTTTTGGATGGCTAAATTTAAGCGGGTTTTGTATATACAATATCTCAACTTGATAATACATTAATCGATTTTTTAACTTAAACAATAATTGAGTTATCGGCTTATATTCAAAGTGTCCCGATCTTAACCATAACCGTTTTGTAAATGTAAGGAAAATATTTATGACGTCCAGTCCATATTTTGTTAAATATTAACTTACGTCTTGATTTGTTAATGTTTTTAACCATAATAATCCCTCTGGAGAAAAGGTGTGTTGTATGGAATAGTACTCATAGTATAGAGTTGCCCATACTTTTAAACAGAAAATTATTCAGTTTAAAGCCAAGAAAAGTATTAACCTTTTAGTGGAACAATATTAAAATTTGGAAATTAAATTTTGGAATTAAACTTATCCGTTTCCTAGCCTATTGGGAGAATTTTCTATAGATATAAACCGTAACACATTATTTAAAAACAGGATGTAACATAAAAGTACAAACATTTCTTAAGAAAAGCTGTAAAAAGATTAACGTTGGCCAAGTGGGGGATTCATAGTTCATGACTGGTTAAATATGCTTCATTTAGCATATCTAGGTGAGTTAAGATGGAGAAATAGATGGACTGACCGTAAATAGGAAATTGTAAAGGTAACTATAGTACTTTATGTATAAGATGCGAAATTAGTCGAGCAAGATGTAACTTAATCTATCAAACAGTAGCACTAGAGGTAAAAAATTAAAAGTTAATTTTAAATTTAAAACTTCGTTAAGAAGCGCGCTAGAGTCAATAAGCCCGAGGAATAGATTAGGCAGCAATAACACGCCGTGGCATATTATACTATCATTTAGGCAGGGGTCACTTCATAGAACGAACTTTACAAGTACAGCATATCAGTCGGATTTTAGATCCTAATATAAGCCAAGAGGAGCAATAAATTAAATTGAAGTAAATGGTGATATTGAGAGGTCTAAACGTAAGTGCAGTATTCAAGAATTGGACGGACAAGTGACACATAAGGTAATTTCTTTGTATGAGGCTCATTAAATTATTAAGAGTACCACCGAAATTCAAGTACCCCACTAACATTATTCATAATACTGCAAATGTTATTACTAAATTTCAATCGGACACACTATGGATGGGTTCCAAGGTAAAATACTAATTTAAAGAGCAGATGGCAAATAGATAAAAGACATATACAAAAAGAATTGTTTTAAGTCATACTTAGTCTCACATTATCTGATACAAAAGGATGCGAGAGAAGGATAATACTTGAGAAGGATCATTTTAAAATAAGTTAAAAGTAGAGGACCCATGTTGAATAACATAAATCTAAACAATGTCGCATATTTTTGCATTTTTGCTGCATAATAACCTCTTTCTGGAATAAAATGGTTTGTGAATAATTCGATTGATTATAATGATAGTAAAATATTTTTGTATTATTAAGTTATAACAAGTTTCATTTTAGTTAATCGACTATAACATATAGATACCATAGGCAAATCGGACAAAGAAAAATGAAAACATAATGATTATTTTTGCGAACTGGTTGACTATATTATATTTGGAAAATCAGCCAAATATAATTGTCTTTCCCAAAGCAGATTATTTCTAAATGCGGACTCCCATTTCCAATGGGAAATTTATATTACGCGAAACGCTACGAGCGGAATCAGAATTTTAAATGAATTACGAAGAACATATAGCACACACACACACAGTCACACACACACACACTCGAACACTCACAGACACACATACACATACCACCCACACACGCACACAAACACACACACACACAACAATCGTGCAAAATGGGTTACATCATCTAATCTTGATCAAAACCCGAATATTTATTTTCCCAATTGTAAGTTTAAACATAGGTTAGGTTATTCCGGCCGGCCCCCGGAGGAGCCTCACATAGATCAGAATGATCCTTAGCGTTACCGGGTGGGGCTCCGCTGGTGCCCTAGGCACTTTGGTCGTCCGTTAAGCGAGTGTGCTTGGCGAATGCAAGCAGCCTATGAGGTGCCCTATCAGCTGCCTCTTGCAGAGAGGCAATCCAGGGCTTTTCCAGGTATTTGGTTCTGAGGGAGTAGAGTGCAGGACAGTGACATATAAGATGTTCCAGAGTTTCCTTAACATCTGGTTCCATGCATTTCCTGCATGCATCACTAGCAATGATGCCTAGCTTTTTAGCATGAGCTGCGGTCAGGCAGTGGCCCGTGAGTATGCCCATCATCAATCTGCAGTCTCTCCTTGGGAGACTTATGATGTACTGGGCTAATTTTGGCTGCGTTGTTTTGCACATGGTGCGAGCTATTTTGCAGTTTGTTGCGCTACGCCACCTTCGATCAGATGCGACTGCTGCGCTCTCCTCTGATCTGCGGTTTTGTGTACTTAGAGAGATACTCAAATCCTCAGCAGTCATGTGTGTCGATTGTGCTCCCTCCTTAGCTAGCCTGTCTGCCATTTCGTTGCCATCGATGCCCTGGTGGCTGGGAACCCAGAATATGCGCACCTTTTTCCGAGTGCTTAGTGCATCTAATGCAACCCTGCTTTCCAGAACATTTTTGGAACTTATGGCATAGGCTTGCACGGATTTGATAGCAGCTTGACTGTCGACAAAAATGCTGATTTGAGACTGGTTGAAGGTCAGCGCAAGTTCTGCCGCTTTCTTTATGGCAAGCCCAGGCCCAGCAACCAGCAATATCATATGTGTGTGCATAATATAATCTTAACAATGTAACATTTGAATTAATAATTTTTTTTCTACGGACTCCCTTCAAATGTTTATACCGTTTTGATCAAAGGTATAATCCGTTTGTACAAGGCGAAATTGTTTATAGATCACACAAGCAAAACCGGAGCCCAAAAATTACCTTAAATTTGATCAGAGTGACTTGAAATATTAGTATATTGATATTTGTCCGTCTGTCTGCCAATCCGTATAGATATAAACAAAGATAATTAGAGCGCAACCAATTTGTCAAAAAACCTAATCAGGGAATGAAAATTTATTTCATTTTTTTTTTGTATTTATATATTAAATATTATGCGAAAATATGTATATTTTTAGTGTATATTAATATAATATGTTAACTATAATTAATATTTAATAAGGAGACTACCTAAACAGAATAAAAAATATTATAAGTGAATTACTGGGTTGTTTATAATGGTATTAAAACCTTAATATTATATAACTCATATAAATCAAATCTTTCAAAAGCCATTTAGTATTATACTTATTGTATTTAGTTTGTTTTTCAAAGATCTTTCAAATTCTGCATTATTTTATTTTAGTATTTCTCATCGGTGTGCTGAATTTGATCAAATCCCTTAGAATTTATCACATCAAAATTGGACTTTTCTACATAGTTTGTTTTATGCATACACCCTTCCATAGGAAAAATTGGCAAAAAAATCTCTTTTTCATATAGTAATAATTCAAATGTATCACTAAAAAATAATAGTAGTTTGCGAGTACATAACTCACAATTCTAAAAAGCAAATAAATCGGGATTGAAAATTAAGTTTTTTTTGGTTAAAATTAGTAGTAGCTTAAATTGATAGAATAGTGAGTTATTGAAGCACACACTACTTTGTACGTATCGTTCCTGGCATATATTATGTTTTTAAAATAAATGTTTATTAATCGATTTTTAATTTTTCGTATTCTTGCCCATTCGCGAATTCGAACTTATTGTTCTTCTTCAGACATACTTAACATTTTCTACCCATTATAATACAAGTATGTATTATATGTGAAACATGACCGATGTCAAAAAAAAAAACTTGTTTAGGCATAATAAAATTTTTTTAAAGTTTTACATTTCGTATATTTGGTTTAAAACCAAGAGTCACGATAGTTTTCCAGCTTAGCAGTTGCAAATTTTTGTTTCTAAAATTGTGTAATTAGCATTTTGTACGAATTTGCTTAAAAATCAAATGATTTATGTTGGCAATTACACAAATTCGAATTAACTTTTATCTTGGTTCGAATAGAGACATATTATTCAAAAGCCTAATACTAACCAGGACATATAGTATTCGAGTCTGCGGCCTCTATATAACTTTATAACTATTTCATATATTCTTTTAAAAATAAATTATTACATATATTTATATCCATAAGCGGCTACAATACTTTGAATAAACTAAGCAGGTATAACGAGAACCGCTTAACAGTGGAACGGAAGCTAAATACTAGCCACAAATTTTTGAAGAAAAAAGAAAAAGTTCATAAAACTACGTTTTTGGTGTTATCGTAGCAAAAAATAGTTTAGACAACAACTGCTTTCAATAAATTATTATTGATTATTCATTACAAATTATTATTATGATTATTCATTAAAAAAAAAAATCAATATAATACCTAAAACCTTCGTTTGCTGTTTTTTTTATTTGCTTTGGTACAAACAACTTCAAATCTAACCAGAAAAATGTTTCGTATAATCAAAGCTAACAGGATACAACCGAAAGAAACTTTTTATTTTTGAGTATTTAATAATATTTAAGTTAGGGGTATTGAAAATATCCATGAAAACTGGTAGTAACAATCAATGTTGCGTTTTTTTTCGTGGTCGTCTTCATGACTTGGGGTACTGGCACCGTCGCCAATGACGACAACAATGACAAAACAAATCGCAAAGTCCCTGGCGGGCATTTACCGCGCTCCGTTGCAGCGAAACAGTGCAACAGCAGAAGTGAAGCGTTACGTGGCCCCGTACCCGGCGCTTGCAAAAGTAGCTTCAAAATGAAAGTAACTGCAGTCCGCAAGTGCAATGAGAGCGGTAACTGGCTGATACGCATTAGTCACCCGTGGACAGTCAGTCGAACCGTCGGGTGTCAGTAAATGGGTCGCATCAAGCCGATATACGAGTAGTGCTCCTCGGTGGCAGCGACCCCGTTAACGAGACCGACCATTCTACGGAACGGCGTCTGTGCACCAGCTCATGCGCATTGTCAGTCGTGCGTCTAATGTTGTGATGTAAGGTAGATGGCTTTGGCCGCCGGTCGGCATCGGTTCGTAGTATCTCTTCAGTTTTTAGATGCGGTTATCAGTTGGTTTGTTATTCACAATGATTTACAACGATTATATGGCCTCGCATTGATACTGCTTATTCAATGTTTAACACCCGAGTTCGAATTTATTTCATTATTCATTCGCAAAGTTAATCAAGTTCAGTGCGAAAGTGTACAAAACCAAAGATTAATTTGTTTAAGAAAATAAATAAAATTTTTAAAAGAATAAAATACGCGTAATACACTAACTTATATTTTTAAACTGCATTAACGATAATGAAGTTTCAAAATTTTTCACTAATTATTTTTCCTTCAAATAATACATTTGAAGGAAATATTGTAGGAGACATCACGGACTATACATGCATAAAAGTCGTAGCTTTTCTCAAAATATGAAGCGTAATTTCAATATTCATATTAATACATAGAGAGTTTTTAAATATTTGTCTAAAAACACTTGCTCTCTGAGCTTGGGGTTTTACAATTTTAAATAATTTATTTAATGTTGTAGTATTGTTTTTAGTGTTTAAGTAAATAGATTAAATAAATTGTCTGCCGCAAAGCGCAATCATTCAATTGAGCAGCTTTATCGTAGCCAGTATTGTCTTCTATACTCTGCATCATAGTGCGTGGCTGCATTATATCAGTGGAAATTCGGGAGACAAAGTTGTTGAAAATGGAAGTATAGGTTTCACTTCAATCTGAAGAATTCGCACTATGCCTTTTTGATAGAATTCTAAAACCTTTTATTTCCTAATATAAGGGAAAATTGTTTTTTTTCCAGAGATCGTTACATAATTTTTCTGTAGTGTACACTTAAACGCCTTGAATGATCCAAGAAGAAGATGAAGTTTTTTAATTTTTGAAACAAACAAAATATTGCAAAGGGTAACTAGAAGTCGTCCGCAGCCAACATTTTTGCTCTATATTATAATTTAAAACAATCTAAATAGAATTTTTATGTATACACTCCACGGAGATATGGCGGCCTGTGACTTTCCGCTGAGAAGTTTTATTATTTCCATAAGAAGACTATGCATGTATTATGATTTGTAAGTGGATAGCATCCAATTTAATGTGCGTCTACTCCATACAATTAGTCAATTTAACTTATTGTGGTAAGTGTTTCCTTATAAACCTAAAGTGCTTTCTGCAAAACTTGCTGGTTTTACAAGATTCTGAGTTGTAAACTGTGCAGACAGAGGCGAATGAAAGTTAGTAGTCAGTAAAACTTAAAGTCAAAAGCTTATCAAATTTAAGACTTTTATGGCTTATATCTGATGATGATGTAAATCTTTAACCAACAAAACCTTTTTACAAGCTCCTTTAATATCATATGGCAAAAAAGTTAATTTAATAATTGCATAATTTACTTTTTTTACCTCCTATGTCTGTGTGTATTTTTGAGCAACTACAAAAACTCTCAAGTTGCATATTATATGGTTACTTGTTTGCTTAATATGATATAATATTCTGACCCCAAAAATACATATTATTTTTATAAAAACATTCTTTTATTTTTAATTTTTAATGGCAATTTAAGTTTGTTCGTTTCTGAATAGAGGAAACTGAAGTACTTACACACAAAACTGTCAAAGCAAAAGAAGTAAAAACTAAATATGTTAATTTCGGAAAAGTATCTTTTGAGTGTCTCAAACAAAAGACCAAAGAAATTGGTTTTGATTTTGATTGCTTGTATTTAACTTTTCGACACAAGCTAAATATTAACATTTATGTGAGGCATTTGAAAACTTTATTTAAAATCCATTCATAATGCCAAGGCACCAATTTGTTAGACTTAGAGAATATATTTAGCAACCCAATCTTGAAGGTGCTACAACAACAAATAAGTAATAGTAGTAGTTGTAGTACAACCAAATACAAGAATAGCATTTCAACAAATAATAATGCGATAACCACTTAGAGTCACTTTAACAATGCGATAAGAATTATTCTCAGTTCGACATCATACCGTTTACTGATAAGAAACATATTTCGAACTTTATTTCGAACGCCGGAGTTCAATCAAACGTCATCCAAATGTGTGTGCGGGTCTGTTGCGCAAAATATTCCAAAATTTTTATAATCTTAATTATAGTAAAAAAGTGAAACCCTCAAAAAAAAAATTGCACTCTTGAGCAGTATATTTAAAAATGTAAACTAAATGAAAGAAAGAAAGAATGAATTTTTTCCAGCATTTCTTTCTTTGCCGCAAACAAAAATTAAAACGATTGAAAATAAAGATTAAGTTATTTACAATTTGCGTTTGTACTGTTTTCGTCTTGTATTTACTAACAAAAACGAAACCCCAAACCAAAAACTACGCAAGTAAGAAGCAAAATTGAAAAACTAAGCCAGGATATGTTTCGCAATGTGTGCTCATTTTGTAAAAACAGAGGAACAAGCCATTTTCCGAGAAGCGCAATAAACTTCGTATACTTCGAGAGTTTTGATTTAGTGAGGTTCCTTGAGTGAATCACTGTGAGTAATTTGTTTTTGTGAATTTGGATGCGTCGGAGCCTATGTAGGCGTTCACTGGGAAAATTTGTGAACACACTTAAGACTCCGGATTATGTTATCACTTTCATACTTTCTTCAATTGGCCATCACAACCCCTTATCGGGTTACAGCCTTCTGCAGTTGGTCATTCTAAGAGAAGATATTATTCCTGCACTTGGTCTTTCCATCTGAGCTCTTTGTCTTCCTTCGTTGGTTTTCGCCTCGAAAAGCTTCTTCGTTGGAGCGTCTTCGGTAATTTTGTTGACCGCGTGAGGTCTTTGTTACACAATTGCTTACTAAGACCATAGTAACACCTATTGGCAAGTGTGATTCTTTACCCAATATCGAGGCAGATACTATTGTCTTGCATTGGTTAACCCAACCCACATTCGCTGACCCCTTTTCGAATGCTGAAAACGCAGCGGTGACATCTCCTTTACAGCTCCCAATGATGCCAATATGATCTGCATATGCAAGAGTTGAGAGATCCTTCCATTATGCAATTGCAAGAGGTTGCACGATAGATGGTTGCCATGTCGGAAACTTCGAACGGTATTACAGGTTTCGGAGACATCTTTGACAGAGCTAATGATGGGTGCTCAATGTTATTCTGCAAAGTCGAAGCAACTTCGCAACAATACCGAACTCAAACAGCGTTGCGTATAGGCGCTCCCTTACCTGGCAATCGAATGCAGCTTAATAGTCGACGAAGAGATCGTGTGCCCGTTTCTCAAGAGTATGGCGTAGCGTGAAGCACTGGTCTATGGTGGATTTACCAGGTTTGTTTTACCACACTGATAAGGTCCGATCAGTGTTTTAGCATACAGCTTCAGTCTTTGGCAGAAAACGCACGATTGGACCTTATATGAGATGGCAATTAGACTGATTCCCCGGTAATTGGCGAATATCGTCGGGTCACCCTTTCCTTTGAGATTGCAATCGTCGGACATGCTTGGGGTGTCCTCGAGCCTAGAATAGAACGCATCATTAACAGCATCGTACTTTTTTCGTTCGATGATGCTGAAGTGTCTGGCTTTACACGAATCCGTATTAAAATTCGCGATTTTCTGCATATAGAAAATATTACAGCTTGCTTGCTTAAAGCAACCTTATCCTATACATCTAATTTTATTCATGGCGGGTTTATCAGACTTTCCATTTTCGAGGGCATCCGCCAATTAGATAGAAGCACCGTCCTTATTAGGGGTCCGGACATTCCAGGTCAACATCCACAAATCTCAGCCCTTTCTTCATATGCGGTGGTTTTGGTATTGTTTGGATAGTTTTTTTCCGAGGCGGAGAGTCTGCGGGCAACCTTTTATCGTCCGGTCGACTCGCTGCACTCATTAGCTTACTATTTGGCGGATGCTGAGATAGCTACTCAGGAGGCGTCGTGTGGAGGTTGTGAGTGTCAACTTGCAATCATTTGAGACAGAGATCGCATTGGTTGCCGCTTGGTTTAAATGAAAGTCAGGTCCAAGACTCTTCAAAAAATGATTTTCAGCACTTTTGTGTCTTTTTAAGTGCTTAACTTTTACACCGGCGGCGTTCTCCAGATTCGGTGATATTAATGGTGCTTACTTAGGTTGTCACTAGTTCTGTTTTTTAGGGCCAGTTGCGTCAGTCAAACCAGATGTTGGAAATATTAAAATAGAATAATAGAAAACGTTTATATATTTTAAAATTTAATGATAATATATATTGAAAAACAATAGAAATACACCATGAATTTGGACGTAAAAGCCGTATTAGCCTGTTTGTCTTATGGAATCTATATATACAGTCCACCAATTTTGATTAAAATTAACACTGTTCGACTTTTCTTTCTGGGTTTTACATACGTTTTTGGCATGTTCAAGCCTAATATACCATTTGTACCACTTGTGGGTATAAAAGGAATTCAGCAAGCAATGGGCTTAGATTCTCTGGTATTAGCGATTCAAATGCAGTACCTTTCCTTATGCCTTACGACTTTACTTAAGTGATCTAATATACCGATCAATTTTATAAATATTTGTAAGGATTTCTTTTTTCCTTTCCAATGTAGGATTTGAGGTACATTGCAAATGATACTGAGCAATACAGATTCTTCTTTTATTTGTTTGAAAATTAACTCTTCGGATGCGTATATAAAAATTTATCAGGATTCCATCTTTAAATTAATCTTTTCGAACAATTTAAGATTAATTAATACCAAGTCCTGAAACTTTAAAAATAAAACTTTACAAAGTTGAATTGCTTAATAGTTTCATTTTGTCTACTAGATTTTCCGTATTTGAACCTTTGGTGACAATGTATATATGTATTTATATATATATATTTATTGTTAATTTTTATGAAACATATTATTATTATTGATGTTATCCACGTTTACCAATAGAAAAGGTAAATACAAAACAGTATTAATTATTACTTCTCGTGCTTGGTACATTTTGTTTGATAATGCAGATATTGTAGCAGTAATTTTACTTTTTTTGTAATTTTTTTAAATTACCCACCCGTAACCATATGGAGGGGTGCTCTGAGAATCTTTACGATACAAAATACTAAATGAATAATATAACTAAACCTTATTTCTACTTGCATAATGTGTCTTACTTACTTTTACTGTGTTTGGACATCACAACCATTTATGGGACTAAAGCCGAATTTACTAGCTTTCGCAAGGCGCCCCTGCCTTGCGCGCGCCTTTTCCAGTTGGTCACTCCGAGTGTAGATAGGTCCTTCTCCACTTGGTCTTTCCATCGGAGCTTAGGTGGTCCCCTTCCTATTCCTTCGTTAACTTTCGTATCGAAAACATTCTTTCCTGTAGCATCTTCGTTCATACGAACGACATGGCCGAGCCAACGCATACGTTGTGCAGTAATACGCTGCACAACATCTATGTCATTGAAAAGCTCATACAGCTCATGGTTTGTTCGGATATAACAGTCGTCGTCAATTCCCAAGGGACCGAAGATTTTGCGAAGAATTTTACTCTCGAACACTCCAAGCATGAGCGTCTTGTGGAACGTTAATTTTGTCGATCGAGAGACCTCTGCTACACATTTGCTTATTGAGACCATAGTAACACCTATTGGCAAGTGTGATTCTTCGCCTAATCTCCAGGCTGATGTTATTATCGGTACCAAGCTACGTGAAGTCCTTGACAACTTCAAAAGTATAGCCGTCAGCTATCCCTATTTGTAGACAGTATATACTTTGTCTTGCCGTCGTTAACTGCAAGACCCACTTTCGCTGACTCCTTTTCGATTGCAGAAACCGCAGCAGAAACATCTCGCTTACAACGCCTAATGATGTCAATATCATCGGCGAATGCAAGGAGCTGGACACTTTTGTAGAAAATAGTGCCAGTACGATGTACATAGCCTTTCGCAGTACCCCTTCCATTATCAAATTGAAGACGTTGCACGATGAAGGGTCACCTTGTCTGAAATCTCGAACGGTATTAAAGGGTTCGGAAACGACGTTTCTTACCTTAACAGAGCTATTGGTGGTGTTCAATTTCGGGCTATCGGATGCAGCTTTATAATCGACAAAGTGATGGTGTGTGTCGATGTGTTTTTAATGGGTCTTTTCCATGACTTGGGGCAGTAGGAAGACCTGGTCTATCGTGGATTTGCCAGGTCTGATGCCGCACTGATAAAGTCGGATCATTGTCTTGGCGTACGACATAGAATGCGTGATAAGACCTTATATGATATGGCAGTTAGACTGATTTCCCGGTAATTTGCGCATATTGTCGAGTCACCCTTCTTCAGTGTGGATCCCTCCACAATCCCAGTGTACACTCTGTAACCAGTTTTTTATTTCCATCCCCGCAGTAAAAGGCTCTGGGCTTGAAACCCTGAATCAGACGGTTGACTCGTTGATAAAATTTTCGAGCGTCATTTCTGCCCCTTAACACTTCGAGTTCTTCTCGCTCGCGCCTTTCCTGCTCTCGTTTTCTCCATCTGAAAAGGCGCCTCTCTACCTTCGAATTTTTTCAGAGATCTGTACCTAAAAACATTTATAACTGAGATAAAAATAACCTTAAAAATTACAAACATTGAAGTGCAATGATTCCTGGCCAGCTCTGCAGTATGTAAATGTTCCTTTTGTCCTTGCCTTAAATTATTATTAAAATAATCGAACCACTTATTGTTGTTACCATATTTATTTCTTGCTTCGAATTTATTATTTACATATCATCAAAATTCTATTCAAATTCGTCTAAATACATATATGTAAGTAAATATAATGCAAATAAAAGATATCAAAAGAACTAAAATATACCAGAAGGTCAAAAAATTGACCTGAAGTAATTCTGCTATGCTCAGTTTAGCATGGCACACGCCTAGCAGCTCAATGAGATGAATGTAGAGTTTATAGCAGATTACACCCTTTGACCATTGACATATATACTGTTTTGGCGCAAATAGCACAATTGGACAGCCGGCCTCGCAGTCCGGCACTTTATTTGCGACTAATCTAAATATATATTTCGGTCAATATCATTCTGTGTGGATGTCAAGAAAAAAAATGTTCGCGTATAGAGATAACTCAGATAAGAAAACGTAGTTTAAAGAGTTAAGATAATTAGTTTGATTATGATGCAATCAGGGACTAAGGTCTAAGTTACTACTTACCCTAATATGTTATGTCAGTATTATAAATAATACTAAAGTTCCAAAAAAAAAGACGGAATCTCCTTTTAAAAACGGTTATAGCCCATGCCTCAGGATAAATCAACTTACCCAGTATGAATATTACTTTTTTCTTATACATACATAAACTTCTTCCGAAGAAAGGGGACGCATTTAACATTTTATTATAGAACAATAAGACATACAGTCCAAGAATATGATATAAAATATTTATTTTTCTTCTTATTTTTTCTTTTAGCACTCAAATCTAAAATCTAAAACAACCCAGTTGGAAAAACTAAAGAAAAGTCCAAAATGTGCCAGATACCAAAAAACAACCGCTTGATTTGTATCCTGCTCGTTGTCCTGCTTAAAATTTCCACCGCCCAACAGTTGGACAATCTATATGCTGGCTTACAGATGCATAAATACACCTTAGAGGATGAGTATCATACATATGATCTACCCCAGGACAAAAGCGAACAAATAAAAATACCAAAGGATCAAAAACTTATAGTGCGACTGCCTTCTAACTCACTGCTCAAGTATACATCATATAAGGATGTCTCTATACTACACTTTCATATACCGATGGAAACAAGGTCTGCTTTTTTCACATTTAAAGCGTTTGAGGAATCTAAAAGTGCCTTTCGTAAGTAGTCAAAAATAATTTTTGCTATTGGTATACAAATTTGATGGGCAAAGTTTAAGGTCATAAAATCCATATGTAGTTCCTTAAACTGCTAAATAGCTGTACGTATCTTCCGGTCCCCTAACGTAACACAATTTTTGAGACTAAAAGTAAATAAGAAATGCATTAATTATAATAATAAAATTTTGTACAATACATGACTGACCTTTTATTTGTTTCTCGATTTTTCTTCGTTTGCAAAAATAATTTCAGAATTTTTTACCTGTGATGTTACGTACACTGTTCACACTAATTAACATTGTGTGGCTTTTTAAATTAACGAAATAAATAAATATGATCTATATAATGGAAAATACAAGACTTACAGAATAACTTCAAACTTGTCTAATATTCTACGAGTCAGAAATAAGTAAATTGATTTTGTATCTTTTACTATAAAAATTGTAGAAAGTTAGCAAGAATTGGAAGTCAAGCCCATTTTAAGGTTTACTCATATTTATTTTCTTTACAACAATGGGATACGCATAATATATTAAAGTTTTCTATGCTCATACTACTACAGAACGAAAATGCCATCCGCGAGATGTATCACTGCACCTAAAGGCCAACAGCTATCCTGTTATAAGTCCAGAAAACATTACTTTTCCCAAAAACTTCATGAGTTTCGATCAACGGTAAGTCCGCTTTATTTTCATAGCTTTACATCTTTGAGAGATACTTGTACATTTTATTTTTATTTTATTTTTAGATATAAAGTTTACAATCTGCAGATGCAATCGAACGAACAGCAACACCACATAACGGTTAATGGACCACAAATGGGTAATTGGTTTGCCATAGCATTTTTAAGTTGGACTGATCCTAATGCCGATCGCATTGAGCAGCAAGGTAACGTGGCCATAATATTGTTCCATTAAATATAATCGACTATTGAGAAATATATCAATTTAGGACTTGCCGCATCATGTGAAACTTTGTTGCTGGCCGAGATGTCTGTTTCATATTTCCATTCAAATATCATTAATAATGGTCAAGCCCACAGTGATAACTTAACAAGTATCGTTAGCTTTAATACGAAGCAAGCGTCCATAGCGAATCCTGGTATCAACAGCAATCAGTCCAACACCCAGCATACTGCAGATGATGAGAAAAGCAGCTCGCTCAAGGATTTACGTCCTCAAAAGCTACAGCTGCACAATAATATAAGCCCGGAACTTCAGGAAGCTCAGTTTGTCAGCGAAAAAGCCAAAGAAGAAATTTCCAGCCAAGAAGCAACCCCAGTTCCTGACCCAGAGCTGAAAGTAGCTAGCCGCAACGTTACTGACAGCACCCTGTCTACCACAAACAATGAAATCATTTACAAGTTCTATGTGCCATCCGACATTGGTGTGGCCACAGCACACATTTCGTTTATGGAAGTGTGCATGCAATGTCCGGATGTTGGATTTCATGTCCAGAGCAATGCCTTCCCCAGTCCAACGCAACTCACTGCAAATATCTTGGAAGACTTTGGCAATGAAAATAACTATATGCATAGCACAGTTATCAAACCCAATCAGACAAGTGAAATCTCAGTGCAATTTTATGTGCAGCCTTCTACATGGCATTACATTCTACTTCAGTTTGTGTCCAATCTCGAAGAGCCTTTGAACTTTGCTGGGGAAGTCCCTGCCCACGAAAGTCAGCACAGGCTTAGACGTCAAAATATCCGAAGTAAATCGACAGAACAAGAAAGTTTGGAAAGCCACAGTGTGTCCTATACCATACAAATTGATCTACATGATTCCACTACTGATTCATCAAACAGCAAAAGAGCTTCAACTCCAGCAGCAGCACTGCCAAGCGTTTGGCAGCCGAAACGATTTCGCGAAATGGAATTTTATCCGCTACTCAGGCAAACATATCGGGAATTTTTTATGTTTGATTACGACTTGGAGCCAGACGTGAATGGAACTGTGCCCGCGCTGCTTAATTTGACTGCTGGCACGCCAAGCGGATTTATGTTTGAGTTGGGTGATGTATACGACATTGGTGGTACTCTCACATTCGCCGTATCTATGAAACATGCATACAAAACCACGGGGGAGCTTAGGAGTCCATTGCCTTCGCTTTCAACGCCCACCGAGGAACGCTTTGGCATATTGGCTGAAAAGCTTGTTGGTGGCCCGGATAAAGCGCTCAGTGACAAGGAAACGGAGCTGCCGCGCAGCAATCAAACGATTATCGTCTGCATGCACTTGAATGACCCTGGCGTACCAACATGGCCCGACAAATGCCGCTACGGCCAGCGCATAATGCCTGCGTCGAGCATAGTGAACAATACAGATGCTGGAACTAGTATGGGACTAGTGCACGTACCTTTTCCAGAGAGCGGTCAATGGTACGTCACAATGGGATTGTACTGCCATGGTGCAGAGACAGCTCGTGTCACCATCATTGATAGCGTCAAAGAGTTTGTGCGTCAGCATGCTCACCTCTTGCGCGATATGCGCTCACCTTGTGCTTGCGCGGACTATGCCGTTCGCTATAAGGAGTGTGTTGAATCGCGAGCCTGTCTGAGCAGCATGAACGAATCGGAGACACTAAAGGTAAAGGAATGCATGTTGGATTTTAAATGTACACCCGACTATTTGGAAATGATGCGCCGTTTCGAAATACACCATAAATCAGCCACTGAGCAGCACTTTGCTGTGGACAATTGTAATGCATCGGTGGTGTTCTCTATATCCTCCAGCCCCTGTGTGGCTGGCCGATGCGGACGCTTTGGCCGCTGCTACCATTATATGTCCGGTGGATTTGTATTCTCAACTTGTGTTTGCATGAAAGGCTATCGCGGTTGGGATTGTACCGAAGACTCGCAGGTACCATCGAGCATGTCTATTTTGCTAGCCTCCTTGCTGCTCACGCTCAGCAATTTGCTATTTTTCCCAAGCATCTACATGGCAATGCGACGACGTTACTATACTGAAGCTGTGATTTACTTCTTCGCCATGTTTTTCTCGATTTTCTACCACGCCTGCGATTCGGGTGAAGATGAGTATAGCTTTTGTCTAGTCAAGATCGGAGTGCTACAGTTTTGTGACTTCTATTGCGGTCTGCTAGCAATTTGGGTGACCCTAGTTGCTATGGCGCACATACGACAACAGTTCGTGTCGCTGCTACATATGCTGGGATCTATATTGCTAGCCTTTGGCACCGAGCTGAACAAGCAAAGTCTCTGGGTATTTCTAGCGCCAGCACTGACAGGCATTTGTCTCATTTCAACAAGCTGGGGCATACGATGTGCCAAGACTAAAAAATGGTTTCCTGCCCGTAGATATTTAACCGTCTTTATGCCACTTGGCATGGTTTTGGTTATGATCGGCTTGATTTGTTACGCCTTTCTGCAGACCAAGCAAAATTATCATATAGTGCACTCCGTATGGCATATGGTAATGGCATTGAGCATCCTCTGTCTGCTACCATCCCGCAAATCATTTGTTCCGAAATGCTAGCATTCGGATTCGACATGCACAAAGGAATTTTTGCTCACTGAGCAAGAGTATTACATGTGAATAGGAAATATTTAGTTCCTAGTTACTATAAAATCAACAAATACTCCACATTTTATAAAAATGTCCTTAGCAACTGTAATGTTATATTCAGAAAATAATTGGGGAAATCATATATTTTTTTGAAAACGTATTGTATCATAAGTGTAGTATAGTTCTATTACAGACAAATGAAGAAAGCAAAATTATTTAAACAAATATTAAATGTAAAATAAAAATGATTTTCTCGGGAACTACAAATAGTTCAGGATTCCTATGTACGTGAAGAAGAACATAATTGTATAAAAAATGAACAGCCTTAATAAACTAAATGGGAAGAACAAATGCAAAAATTAGTTTTTAGATAAAAATTGTAATATATGAAAAATATTATAAATATATGGAGTAAGCACATAACTATTGTAATTGTTAAGCGAATAGAACCATTAGCAAACAAAAAGTCCAAAGTGCAAACTATTCTGCATACATTTAGGATTCGAAATGGAATTTTAATTTATTGCAATTGCAAATGTACCCTTAGTAATACAGAGGCAACCCAATGCAAATGAGTGAACACACAAATGAAAATTAAAATCATTGTTAAATATTATTTAAAAATATGAATATAGCAGCAACTGAGTGTTAAACTTAATAATCTGAGCGCCTCATAAGCGCACTCCTAAACACATCCTGAACAAATACGAATGTATGAATATGAATATGCAAGTATACCTAAGCAAAAATAAGTGCGATTAAATTAATTAAAATGGAAATTAATTTTAAAAATTATTATTAATATTTTTTTATTTATGCAAATTGCTTTTTCCTCTGTTTTGATGGCTTGTGTTTTGGCATTAGGTTCGGGAGTTTCGCTTCAAGTAATAAAAAGAAAGTAAAAGTGTTGGAATTTTGCATAGATTTAGTAGAAACTCAAAATTCAAATTTCAAAAATTAATTGAGGGTATGGGTTTTTTTTCGACTACTACTCGATTTTGTAAAAACAAGAATTAAACAATTGTAATTCTTGTTTAGTAGCAATAGTACAATAGATATACCTATAATATCGATTTTGTTCAACCGATTTTGATGAAATGCCTAACTAATGTCAAGCAAGTTAATAAAAGTATAAAGCTTTCGTAATACTTGGCGGACTAATTTGTTTTTAACACACAAAGTAGTGTAGGATCCGTTAAAACGCAAGGAAAGATATCGAGATAATGCAACAAACTCGCGCATTGAATTGTATTGTTGATTCTATGTCTTAACCGAGGTCTAGGTGATCATATGAACAGACAAACAGACGGATGTCGGAACGATCGGCAGCCCATGGCTCACTTGTAATCCTAGCTTATGACAAGCATTCCACAAATCAAGCGTACCATTCATAACTTGCAATTGTAGGATATAAATAGGATTTTAAAAACCTAAAACTCCATAGCGCTCTTGTGAGACTTGGAAGACAGGAATTGAGAGTTGTTAAAAAGCGGAAAAAATTGGTTTTAAAGTGTATAGTATCCATCTAGTCTTTAAAGAGAACACACGGTTTATAGTAAAGTCACTCTGATCTATTGGCAGTAGACGAGTACTCCGAGTTCATTACAATCTGTCCATTGATATCTTGTTTGTGTTGCCTATCGAAGTTTTAAAATAAGCCCAAAAATCTGTATAAGTAAAAAAAACTATTATTAAAAAAATAATTCTCTATTTTATTGTCATATAAATTTAAATTATTTGCGCACAAGTCTTTGGGAATGGTATCGTGCTTGTTTTGCAGGCACAAACGGTATTACAAGCATTTCTAAGCAAACGAGCTCCATGTAAAATCACAAATTCCCAAGAACTGCATTAATTTTGTTTTTTTGCAAATATTAAGGTCATTTTTACCGCACACTAGCTGCTCCGTAGCGCATTTCTCGTTCGAATTGCTCCGCCTTTAACGTGCCGTCTATGCTGTGACAGTCCTTGTTGAAAACACTGTAGGCGCTTATTTCGTTGCTGGCCTTTGGACCGGTTCTGGTGTTGAAATATATTCCAAACAATGCCGAAAACATTAAAAACACCAGTCCAAATTTAAGTTCAATTGCTATGATATAAAGGGTGATCCAAAATGCCAAGTAGACTGTCCATAGTGTGTATTTTAATAGCTTGCTCCCCTCTTCATGCACTTGCTTCGGTTCGTGGGACTCGAAAACTAGCTCCTGTTCGTCATTGGATGTATCATCATTGTCTTTGTTAATCGAAGTTTGGCCTTGGATTTCTGTTTGGGAAGGCTATGATATAGGTCAATATTGCTCATAGAAAAAAATTAAAGCATAAAAACCTGCACGTCAATTTTTGTGTCGCTTTTGGTTGATTCCAACATGAAAATTTTCCAAAATTTGGACTTTATATTGTTAAAAATCTCTCTTCGTTGCTTCTGCAAGCGATATTGTTCTAGCTGCTGTTGAAAGTTTGCCATCAAGATGACACTTGGCAAAACTTTGTGTTTATTTCATTTACTTGAAACAATAAACATAAAATATTGAACAGCTGTTGCTATATTGACTGAATTGCCTAAATTTGCCAGAGGTATTTTAATACTAAATACTAATATTTCATAGACAAAGGCAACCCAACAAACATTAATTTATCAGTTGAATTTCGATTGTATTTTTTTTTATTAAAATAAATCAATTTGCGAAATGTAATGCGACGAGTACTAAAGTTCTATTCCCACATTTTGTGACGAAATAGATATATTTTTTTGGTATGGATACCACTGACATTAGCTGGTTCATCGTGCGGGACGCGTCCACAGGTTGCGGTAAATAAGAAGTCACGGACAATTCAGCGACCTCAAGAGAAGAGTCTCAGAGGATTTTTTTCGGGTTGCGGCAAACTCCCTATAAATTCTTAGTGCCAATTAGCGTTTAAGCGACATGGTGAGTTTTTGAAACGCATTATTAATAACCAAATGTTACTTTCGACGTCCGTTTTCCAGATGAGATGTGATAAAAAGGTTGGACTGAATACCTTAGGAAAATTATTTCCCCAGTACGTTATCCTACAAACGTATATGCTGGTTGCGTTGGGCCAGTATACCGACCGTAAAACCCCGCAACTCAAGAAACGAATCCCAAACGCATCGGATCAAACAACACCAAAAATATGACGACTTTTACCTTTCGAAATATGACACGATATGGAACGTTCGCTGTCCCTCTGAAGCGTCGAAACTGGAGCAAGCATGCAGAGAGATGCAGCTCTATAAAATGGAGATACTTGGGATATCCGATATCAGATGGACTGGACAGGGTAAATGTTCAAGGCAAACAGGCCATCACTTCATTTACAGCGGTAACGACAAAACCCGCTCAAACGGTGTTGGAATCCTCATGTCCCGCACAAATAATCGCGCTTTAGAAGAGTTAGAGTAACAATGCTATGCGCCGCCACAGCCCGATGAGGACGACAAGAAGGAGGAATTCTACGAACTACTTGACGGAACCATAACAAACTCACACAAAGGGGATATTTTGATTATGGTTGGCGACTTTAACGCCAAAGTAGAGGTAACAATAGTAACCTTGAGAGTGTCATGGGACATGGTGGAGTTTTGTGCAAATCACAATCTCTTCATAGGAGGCACAAAATTGCCACACCTTGAAAATTCACAAGAAAATGTTCGCAACTGCAGTATGGCGAAATAACCTGCGCGGGGTTTATGTAGCAGTAGACAAACTCACAAAATATAACAACAAACATAACCCCGATGAAATCTGTACTGACCGCTTTCTTACCTCTGACGAAGACCAGCTTCAACGCTGGAAGGAGTTTGTCGAGACTGATGCACACTTCGCTACTGGTGGAGCGCATCATAGTGACCGGAGACGAATTCCCAATGGGAGTATTGTCACAGACTCCCATCCATGCAAGAGCTCTACCTAAACTCAAAAATAACAAAGCTGCTGGACCTGACAACATATTGCCGGAGTTATTTAAATATGGCGGAGGCACAATAGCAAGAGCGCTGTTCCCAATTATCCTCTCTTGGACCTCAGCAACTTTTCCGAGAATGGAAAAGGGGGAAAATTGTCTCCATCGTTATGAAAGCGAATCTGAGCCAGATTATTGGAGTTATGCAAGAGCAAAACAGTGACAAATTTGCCATTTCAAAAGGCGTCCGCCAAGGATGCCCCTACACTTTATTCTCAAGCTGGACGAGAAAACCAACCTGGAGCCTCCCGACGGCTTGTAATGGCGCCCTCACCCAAAGCTCAGTGATCTAGACTCCGTTGATGACATATGTTTCATGACACACACTCTGCAAGGCGTTAGAAACAAACTCGGCAAACTTGCGAAAAACGCAGTCTGTTGGCCTTAAAATCAATATGAAGAAGACAAAATTGATGAGAGAGGAAACGTCAAAAGAACTCCCTCTTACTATCGGTGAAAGTATGGACGCCGTAGTTAAAGAGGATGTTGATGAATTTTGTTATCTTGGCAGCTAAATCAGCAGGAATGGAGGCGCTTCAACAGATGTGATGTTTCGAGTTAACAAAGCGAGAGTAGCTTTCACAAATTGGCCAATGTGTGGCGATCAGGTGAACTCTCGCTAAAACAAGACTACGCATCTTCAATAGCAGCTTGCTTGGCCATACCCTCACGAAGTCCGATGAAGACATCGCCATCCTTCCAATGGGTTTCGCAGGGTACCCGGCGCCGAAGACGCCCTCGACTTACATGGGTGAGAACGGTGCTTACAAAAAGTCAATTGCGTAGTATCGCTTCCGCCTTATGGTCCACATAGCAGCGACAAATTTAACTTCATTATTTTTATCACATTGTTGATTTATTTTGCAGTATAATTTGACGAGGAATTAAAAAACAAAAATTTAATATGGTTGTATTTTAAAATTTTTTTATAGCAATTAAAAAATACAAAAACTATTTCTATTAAATTTGCGAACATTCAAAATGATTACGACTTAAATTCACGTAGTGCTTGTTTTTGTAATGAATAATGCTTTTCGATTTGTCCGGAGCAATTATAAATATAGAAAGAATCTGTGAACGACGATTTTGAAGTATAAAAAAGATCCACAAGATATAGAAAATAAATGCTTATTATAGTTTTATTGCAATAAACTTAACTTTTATCACTCATTAACTTTTAAAATCATAAACTTCATGAAGCGAAAAAATGCTTTGTACAAAAAAATTATATTTTATTTTTTCATATTTCATAATGTAAATATTATACCAGCAGCTAGCGGACTAATGCAATATTTCTTGTATTGTTTATATAGTATGTCTCTTGAAGCGGCGAAAATAAAAATTATTATAATAAAATCACTCAAAAAGTTAGTATTACTTACATTTTGAAAGTTTATTACTAAAATGGTTTTGAAAGGAACTGACATTTTTTTGAACTTATCGATAAGGACTGACACTGAGAGTTCCACTGAGCACGGTACAATGGCACGATATCGTCACTGAATAGTGAGAAATGCGCAAAATGGCATTCCCGTCTCAGTTTGTTTTTGCAAGCCCAAGTCAAGCACGAACTCAGAAGCGAAAAACTTTAAGAGAGAATAATCGCCTCTATACATTTCTTACTCAGTGGTTATTGGTAGGATGCATGGTACAATCATTAAAGGTTGCGTTATGAGAAATAATGATCTAATATAGTCAATCAACGTGACATAACATGAATAACGGGTTACCAATGACAATGTGTGTTCTGTTGATGTCTTCTTTTTTACTATGTGTGTGTGTTTATAGTTAAACTATAATTTTATTAAAACTTCTTGACATTCTATTAAGTGAAAATGTTAATGTAAGTATAGATTTACACACTCATGTACCTTCATTTTTACATATATATCTATCTATATTTAAAGTAAGGTCTATTATTTCTAAAACCATTTAAATTATAAATACTTGTTATTATGAAATAGTTCTATTTTTTAATAACTTTACTAGAAGCACAGGATTAATATAAATTGCTACACCATGCAACATCATTTTATGTCACTACTAAAATCATTTTGTTCTTACATGCTCTGGCTACTGTCGTACCTTTGATAAGTATACCATGCCACGGTCGTATCAACCAAAAACTAAAAGAAAAAGGCAACAGGGAAGCAAATATCAATGCCAATGCATCGAAAGTAAATAGTTATTGGGAGCAGGAATACAACACTCAACCCTATATAGGAGCAAAGAAAACATTTTGTGCGTTCGATCAACCCCATAGACCAACAATATTGCAAGCAAAAGTGGATTTTCATTACAATCGACCTGGAATAAAATAAGACAACAAACCCCTGACAAAATCAGTTGGAGAACTTGGAATTATTGTATTGAGTTAAAGACATATATGTACATATATTAATATATATGTATTATAAATATATATTAAATAAAGCAATTAAATATTCAAAGTACTGTATAATAGTAATTGTAATATTTGTGTGTTCTGATTAGAAATATTGCAAAAAACCCAGAAAATCGGATGTTTATTAAGGAATATAAACAACAACAACAAAATTAAGTAAATAAACAATATGCAAAAAAATAGATTATCAAGCTAAATTGTTTATAAGCGGTTTATAAAGTAAGAAATAAAACTTTCAGATATAAGGCTTTATCTCCGCTATTTGGTGTTATGCGTATAATTGTAGTTGTAATTCAACAAGTAGTGATTTCTCCGTTCATATATAATTGTTGTAATTTAGCATTCGCCAAGGATTTAATCTTGAGAAGCGCAAATTCTGTGCTGCAGACAATCATTTAATTTAAAATTATAAAAGCAAAAGCATTTTTATTTTGAAGCACAATTGCATTTCGATATTGTCGATTATTTATTTAGAATACATAAATTCGGAAATATTTTTCAGAATTTTTTTTTTGTTTTTTACCAAAGAGGCCTTTATATTATTTTCGAAATTGAAATTTCAGTGCTTCTGTGCTATTGTACAAATATTAAATACTGCGTTGATTTTGTCTACTTTTAAAATTTATTATCAAAACAATTTTCAATATTGAATGAAGGCTCTATTTCGCAATCGTACATATGATAGATTCATAGATAGGTTCACATGATCAAAAGAAAAAATATGCGTTTTGTTTTTAAACAAAGTCCTTTGAAGAACGAGCAATTACATTGGTTAAATGGGTGTTGTTTTTACAATTGGCATTATTTGTTGAAACTAATTATATAAAGTTTTTTTAAAACAAAAAATTAGCTTTTCCCAAGAAGGAATAGTTTTTTTCCCTTATTCTTTATATAAATAATGATATAAAGTCCTTAATACCCACATATGATATTTGAATATATTTGCAGGTATCGGTATATACATGGCAATTATATGAATATATTTAATTTATTATGACCTAAAAAATTGTTTGTTATATTATATATACAGATTACTCAAATTATATTCATGTGGATATTAAGGACTTTATATATGATCGGTGGTAATTTTTCAAGCAGAGACACTTTTTATTGAAAATAATTAAGTTTTAATATTTTATGGGCGATTCTGAGCAAGAATTACGACTTGGCCGACGATATCAAGCCAAAAAGAGCACCCATAGCTGCTGAAGCTTTTTTATTGAAAATATGCGGTTTTCCCCACAATATTACTTACATCTTCCACTTTTAGTCTCAGACGAAATTGGATTTTTACCTTTTTCCTACGGTGCGAGGTTATTGTCCAGTATTGTTGTAATGTGTAGAAGGTCAAATATCCCTGCGATAAGAAATGTTTCGAGAAATTTTTGCTGTGATAAAGCTGTGGTACCAGTGTACCGATAGCAATTTATTCGAACATTTCTTAAATTTCAATTTAAATGATTCTTAATCGATTTAATGACGACTTCTTCGAGATGATTATATATTACCATAGCTGCTCTGAGTTAGTAATGGAGATTTTGTGGTGTCATCCACACTACTTCTGGATGCTTGCACCAAACATTGTCACTTCTCATTTTAAGTCCAGGTAGCCTTTAATCTAAAAATAATTTCTTAATAATATCTAATTGTAAATTTTGAGTAATTATCAGCTAGTGCTGGGGAGTAAAGTGGCGAATTAATAAATATTAAGACGTTAATCACAGTTTTATCTTAAAGAGATTCCAAAAAAATGTGAATAAATTGGTAAAAAAAAACAAGTCGATTTATATATACATACATATATACGAAAGGAATTGTAGACGATTCCCAAAGTATTGCTTAGGGTGACAAGAAAAGTTAATATAACCAAGTCCATTCGTCCTCAGATAGGGTAAGAGTATGCAAATAACTTTTCAGAAAAAAAACTTATCCGAGGGAATGCCGGTTTATTTTATTAAGTTGAATTTCGTAAAAATCCATTGGTCCCTAAGGGACTATCGTTCGCCAAAGGGAACAATACAACAATACAACAAGATTCCAAGGTATGGGGAAAAAACTTCTAAAAAATAATATGCTTTTTGAAAAATTCATTTCACTTGAATTAAGCAAACTATTCTACCCATGCATGCTTAAAGTCAACTATAAAAAAAATTACTATATCATTTTTTCATTCATAACGAGGCGACAGTTTTGATTGATATAAGGTACGAGTTACCAACAGTACAAGATTAAACGCCATAAAAACAAGTAGCACCTTGTTTTCACACTTACAATGATCGTGCATATAAATGGCTGAGTTCCGGACCGTGTAGCTGTTAAACTTAAAACAAGCGCTCAGTAATTAGTTTATTGCAAAATTCTTATAGTAGTCTCATCTTGAATTTATATATATAATGTTTGTATAGACTTTTATTACATTAAGCAAATGCAAAACAGATGTCACCGGGTAAATTGTTAAGAATGAAAACAATCCTCACTTCTAAACACCAATCCTCAGTATCAGCACAAGTGTTTACTCAAGGTTTATAGTGTCTTTCTTACTTATGAATAAATATAAAGGGTGATATTTTAAGCAACTTAATATTTGGCAATACTATTTTTTAAAGTTGAACTAATAAAGCGTCTTGTTCAGTTCGGTCATGAATGGACTAAGACAAATGACAATTCTCGTTTCAGGCAAACTTACTTTTTGGAACAGACGAGCTACCAGAAGCAATGCGGAAACTACCAATACATCTCCTGAAATTCACTGTATGGTGTGCATTAGAAGCCGGCTGTACAATTGGGCCGTACTTTTTTAAGAAACATGGAAGGTCTCAATGTAATTGTGAATTTTAAGCAAAGCTCAAAAAAGCCTACAATAGTTTTTTCTTTTCTAAACTTTGGGAACATGACATGGGTAAGATGTGCTGCCACATCTTAGTTTGGAGTTGGTCAATTGGCAACCTAGATTACTACTAGCAGCTAATATTGAAGAATTAGTTCGTTAGATATCGTTCCATATGTAGGAAAATTTATACCAGAATTGGACACAGCACACAATGACACGGAAACTGAAAAATCATTGCAAAAATCATATCATCTTCTAAACCAATTAAGATATTTTAAGAAATTAAAAAGTACCTGAAAACAAGATATTTAGGATTGTTGAGTTGGTAAATTGAATTTTGTTGCCATCATAGTAATTGCCTTTAAAAAGAAAGTCTACTTTGGTTTTTTTTTTTTTTGGACAATGGATGTTAAATGATATGCCTTATTTACAATTTTTTATTGTTGATTGTTAAATATTATATTATCGCTTTTTTTATAAAATATGATTTGGCGGAATATCTGAAAGGCTTAAAATTTCTTTTAAATAACTACTTAACTCTACATTGGATTTAACGAATCAAAGGACATTTGACATATATTCATAACTATAAGTTTTAAATAATTCTTGATTTTAGATTCCCGTGCTTCTTACGACATCTCTCCAATGGATATGCAATGATGTGATTCTGTGGAGTGTGGGAGTTTGTTTCTTTTATTTTGGAAGTATAAAAAGTTGATTTTTTTTGTTAAGGTGTCCAAAGTTGCTATATTCTCTACCTTAATATTAAGATTCTAAACAACTCAAATAATTTGAAGTTTTTCAAAGGCATCGATATGCTTACTTAACCAATGCGTGCCAAGCACTGTATGGGCCACGATCATTAGCTGAAATAAAGATTTCAGGCATAGTTCTAAATATTATGCTTTATCTTTTAAATCACATTAGGAAACTCATAAAAAAAATCACCCTTTATATGGGAGTATATTCTGTTTTAGTATCCGCTAACTCTGACTAATGTGTGGAAGACATATTTACAATATTTGTGCTAATGAATTGAAACTTGGAAGAATTTAACTAATGAGACGGGCAGGGACTTCCAATTATTTAGTTTGCCCCGTAAATTGACATAGATACATATTTGATAAGTAAAGTAACAAAACAGCCCATCTTCCTCGTGTAATACTTATCTTTATTGCATAGCGATAGGCATCTGATGGTAAATAATAGACCATCTCCGAGTAGAAACAAAGTTTGCCTGCTGACAAGAGAAATATGTCTCATCAGTATCGGTTTGTCTTATTAGAGTGAGTAACACAGAGCGCGTTGACATTTAATTAAATGGATTCAATACGGGACCAATACGTCGTTGAGTCGAAGATCGTAAACATTACAGAAAAACTGTCTCGAAGTAACTCTGAACCCGATAAAAATGAAAAGTCCCATGACTATGAGCATGTTCTTGAAATTATTGGTATAGCAAAAACATATTATTATTGCTGCTATGTGTTTTTAATTATAATTAAAACAATGCTTTTAATTTAATTTAAAATCAAAGGATTTGGATGTGCACAATGGATTGTACTCCTTGCTGCAGGTCTTTTGCTGATGATGGTTATAAACGAGACAATGGGTATGAGCATTATTACAATTGTTTCTCAGTGTGATTTTGAAACTAGTTCGAATAAAAAAGCTATTATGAGTGCGGCTAGCTTTGTTGGTAAGTGGAAAATCTATCTATAATTAATTCTTTAATTCCCAAAGTTTTAGAAAATAATATTTCATGGTATACAATTATTTTATTTACACCATCTATCCCCATTGTCTTTTAGGTCGATAGTCGACGAGAGTAAGAAAAACCATGTATGCAAAGAAAAGTACTTTGAGACTTATTAGATTTCACTAATTTAATGCAACATCCTTCCATAGATTTGTTTTAATATTTCAATTGGTATTTTAGCAACTTATTCTCAAATTTCCGGATTTCAAAAAAATCAACTTAATATTTCGAAGATGAAAAATTACACTTTTAAAGTCAGCATCATCAAAGAGTTGTGTGTATTTTCACGTTATAAAGAGGTTGGTTGAACGGAGGTAGAGAAGTTGACTTTTGATCATTTAATTTTGTATATTAGGATACTACAATTCCGCATTTTGCCAGTAAGTTTCTAGTAAAAGAAGTGAAGAAATTTGCATTTCCGTGCTTTGCTCTTTTGGGCAAACATTTGCCTCTTCTATCATTTGTTGTCTTAATTTGCAGCGACCAAGTGAATTATTTTATTATATTTGGAGAGAGCGATTTGGAGAGACTTTTTAAAAAATGCATGTAAATAACGCGAAGACAATAATGTTTATATTAAAAAAAAAATTAATAATATTTTACTTCGCTTTTTGTTTCTCTAAATCAATTTTTATTTTAAATTTTAATTATTGTTATACTTAAATATGTTGCACAACAGAACTTTATATATTTTATATATTTCCTATTATTAATATAAAATAGAAAATTTATTCAAATGATTCAATGATCCTTGTTGAAAATTACCAGAAAATGAAAAGTGAAAAAATATTAGAGAGTTAGGTCAAAACTAACCGCATTACCTCAGAGCGGTATACACGAAGATGACGACGGATATAAAATATAAACTAGATTAGGCATGGAGACAAAGTAATAGTAACTTAACCAATTTTGTAAATTATTAGTCATTCGACATCGAGAGCGAGCAGAAAGAATTTCATTTTCTTTTTTATTTTTTTATTCAAAGGAATTTTCATCTCATCATATTTTTGGGGCTACCTCAGTGACACCATCGGACGAAGACCAATTTTGATATATTCAACTTTAACTGGAAATATACTCTCACTTTTATCAATATTTATCCCTAATTATTGGATTTATGTACTAATACGTTTTTTAGTTGGAATCTTGTAAGTACGACAAAATGACAGTCCTCGTTTATTTGAAATCCATTATTATTTTATAAAACAAATAGCATAGCGGGAGCATCATCTACCACATATGCATACCTAGGCGAGTTCTTCACTTCGTCTCAGCGTGCAGTTGTCATAAATTACGCAAGCATGTTCGTCGGAATATCGACAGTATATGTGCCTGGTAAAATTATAACAATTTTTTAAGGTTTTCACAAACGATGATAGTCAATTGTATAATTTTCTATAGCGGTAGCTTGGATAATCATGAAAATGGACTGGAACATAGATGTTTTGGAAACTCTTTCTTTTCGCCCATGGCGTTTGCTTAGCATTTTTTACCTTTTGCCAGGCTTAATTGGCACTCTGATGATACAAATGCTTCCGGAAAGTCCAAAGATGCTACTTGTCTTAAAGAAAACCGATGAAGCATACTCTGCCGTCAACTGGATCGCTGTGCGTAATACTGGTAAACAACTCCATGAATTTAAAGTGAAAAAACTTCAAGATGAAAAATGTGAAAATGACGAAATCGGCATTCTCGTATCAAATTCAGTGTAAGTGACTCACAGTTAGTTATAAACCACAAAGAGGTTTCAATTCAACCAATCAAAAGTTGATAATATACAATATAATTATTATTATTATTAGCGGAGAGTTCCATCCACGATGAACTTTAGTCTATAGGAATAAAAATATTTACATTTTTTACACCAATAATTTAATGCAAGTTAAATATATTTTCTTAAATTGTAGAACGGATACCATGAGGAAAATGTGGCAAGAGACTCGTCCACTTTTTAAAAAACCACATATTTTTAACTTTAGCATTAGCTGCATAGTTATGTGCGGGCTCTTTTTTAGGTAAGAAGGTTATAAGTAAGTTATTTTTTATTAATATACGACTAATTTTGTTATAGCTCCTCCGGCATGGGTCTTTGGTATCCAGAAATACAAAATCGCTTGGGGTCGTCTGTTGCGGAAGACGCAATGACTGTTTGTCAAGTCATCGATTCCTCAATTGATCAGCAGACTCAAAATTTAAACACAAGTCAAGTTGTACGTACGTCTCTAATTTTCGAATAATTAAGGAATTTATGTGAAACATAAAAAATGTATCAAAATGTAACTCTACCTTAAACAAATATCAATCTCTTTCAGATTTGCGATGATCATGTAACAAATAAAAGTTACATAGATACAATTACCTATGGGGTAGCTCTTATTATTGGATACATCATTTTGGGATTAATACTTAATCCACTGGGACGAAAAGCAACAATTACTGGAGGCTTGGTGCTAGCAGCTGGCTGTGCCCTAGCACTGGTGTGGATAGTGGATGAAGTAGGCATTGTGATATGTTTTTGCTTATACCTGGTATTGCCAGGTCTTTGTGTATCTATTTTGAGTGGTGCAGTTGTAGATCTGGTACCCACTAGATTGAGGGGAAAAGCGGTGTGCATCTGTTTAATGTTTGGACGATCAGGAAGTGTATTTGGAAGTAACATTATAGGTGTACTTTTGGAATCATACTGCTCCATTACTTTTGGCTTATTTTCATCTTTTGTACTATGTAAGTATACAAATACTGTTGGTAGACTCTCAAAATAAGAAGAGCATTAATTTTTTGTGAAAGAAGGTAACATTATCGGTCTGGGGACCTTATAAAAATCTGAATATTAGCAGTAAAACGATATTATGACAATTGAAACATGTTTAATGGTTAGATGCAGTAAAAGAAAAGTATTTCGATGAGACATCAGTTGTAGTTGTTTGATTTTTTTTTAATTAAATTAATTATTATTTAAGGAATGTGGAAGGACTTAGTACTAATTAAGGTCATAAATATGATAACTATTAATTTATATTGTTTTTTCTGTTTACTTGCAGTGTGTGCAGGATTGACATTGATGCTGCCTATTTAAAAAATATTTTAGATAATTTATTTGTTTAATTAGTTTTATATATAATTTTACTTATTTGGTTATTATATAAATAAAAACCATTATAAAAAAAGATACACGTAACAATTGGGCTATAAATGATTTTTTTTAAATACAGAAAATATTGAAGGTTTTCTTTTCCCAAACCATCGTGTACCCCTTTATCCAAAACACTCTTCGGCAGACATTTCAATTCGAATCGTATCATCGCCAAAACTCATTTGAAAGTAGAATGTATATTTGGAATTCGCGTATGAAAACGTTTTATTATGTTTCTTTCCCTTATATTAGTGGTGCCCTTTAGACTCGGTAGTCAAAAAAGTGGTAATTTGGTTGGTGTTATTTTCCAGGATGCCACAAAATTTCAAAACATTCAGATGGTGCAATGTAGGGGTTTTAATTTACTGACGTTTAATTATCCTACCGCTGAACAGCCAATTTTTTATAAAATACCAATATATTAATTGCCACCAACTACTGTTAAAATAATAGAAGCCTGACATGGAAGATCCGCTTAATGCTGAAACACTAACAACTAAAATAACTAGGCCTGTTATGCTTTACCATCCTCTGAGGCAAATCATTCTATAATAATGGTTATCGGTTTTATAAGACAGGTACATTTTCATTTATTTTGTATAGATAGAGATATAGATAATACCACATACAATGAAGTATATTAAAAGGTTTCAATCCAATACTCTAAGTCACACTCCAACATATCGGCCGATGTCTCAGGAATAAAATTTTTTATTCCTTTCAGTGCTTACATTTGAGTGCTCCTCGCTATAGACAGGAACTTAAGCATAGCCTCCTCGTTAAATTACATGACCAAGGCGCCATTTTGAATTAAACAGCTCACCGAACACGCCTTTCAGCTGGGCCACTTCTCCTCGTTCTGCGCGTCAAGTGGCTCTGTCTTGTTGAAACTATGTCCAAGCTGGCGCATGATCAGATCCTGCCTTTGATCAAAAAGATGGACCAAGAACACAAATTTGATCCCTCTGTGGCCTGATGGGTAATGAAATTGATACGGAATATGGCGGCACAGGCAGCAACTTTATGACCAACATTATTGTTGTTGAGGAACTTTCCAAAATTGAACCAGCTGTGGCTGCATTTGTAGATATGCACAACACTTTGGTCAACTCGCTGATCATCAAGTTTGGTAACAAGCAGCAAAAAGCTAAATATTTGCCCAAATTGGCACAGGAATATGCAGGCAGTTTTGCGCTCACTGAACCTGGTGCAGGTTCTGATGCCTTCTCACTTCAGACAGTGGCCAAGAAGGATGGCTCACACTATATCATCAATGGCACTAAGATGTGGATTTCGAACAGTGATGTTGCTGGCGTGTTTCTGGTATTTGCCAATGCTAAGCCAGAGGATCGTTATCGCGGTAATTTTACCTTCATTGTTTGATCGCGACACTCCTGGTCTAATTGTAAACAAGCCCGAGGACAAACTTGGCATATGCGCCTCAGGCACCTGCATGATCACATTTGACAATGTACGCGTACCTGAGGAGAACATTTTGGGCACTTTTGGACATGGTTACAAATATGCTGCTGGTTTCCTTAACGAGGGACGCATTGGCATTGCTGCACAGATGGTTGGTCTGGCCCAAGGCACCTTTGATGCCACCATACCATATCTGCTGGAACGTAAACAGTTTGGTGATGCCATCTATAATTTCCAGTCTATGCAACATCAGATTGCCAACACAGCTACTGAGATTGAAGCAGCACGTTTGCTTACATACAATGCAGAACGTTTGCAAGAACAGGGTGCGCCATTCCTTAAGGAAGCGGCTATGGCCAAATTCTACGCCTCCGAGGTGGCACAACGTGCGGCTATTAAGTGTGTTGACTGGATGGGCGGTGTCGGCTTTACACGCCACTTCCCACAGGAGAAATACTATCGTGATGTCAAGATTGGTGCCATCTATGAGGGCACAACTAACATGCAGCTTAGCACCATTCCCAAGTGCATCAAGAAGGAGTACTCGGTTTAAAAATCACCTATGAACTGAACGTACCCTAAGCTGAGATATCGTAGCAGATACGTCAAGTGCATTTAATTTATAGCTGTGCGATGGTTCTTCCTCCAAAGCCTTCCCATTGCTAAGAGCTAACATAGCATTTATGCGCAAATTTTATTTTTTATTGTATCAAATACGATTTACATACATTTCTAAGTTGATTTTTTTCGATTTAGGAGAAAACAAGCCAACGCACTTTGTACAAAAGCGCCCACCGTCTACACTTTATTTTCGAACTTCGCCGTTTTTGAAAGACTATGTGTCGATGATGCAGCCGGCAATACACTCAAAACAATGATTTTTTTGACATGCATTGGTAGTTTTTGCAAAGCTTTTGCTTGCTCTTCAACCCAACTGAGGGTATTTTGCTTATTTATCCAAAAACAAGCTTGGAAGAACCGGGAAAAATAAGAATTGTCAATTGCATTACAAGGCATGCTAAAAAATCAACCTCTCTTTCAAACACCTGTTCGTGTGATGCTCAAGGAATCGTTTAGATAATTGTGACTTTCCGGTTAATAATTATGGGTATTTTTATTGGTTTTCGAAGCGGGTTTATTGTTATATAAAGGTAAAAGTATTGTTTCTAGGCGTTTTCAGCAATTTTTCACGCGCTTCTAAAATCGAAGGTTTGTAGTTTAATTCCTCGCAGCAGCACTGGTGCACATACCTAGCTCTAGCAACGCTAGCAAAACGATGCTATTTGCCTTAGAAACCCTCCTTTAGAATTCATCTATAAACGGTTTGTCCCTGTTCCCTTCGAACAAGGGAAGGCTTTTGATTTTAGAGCCACGACAAGCATAATTAAAGCGAATAAACAAAGCGATATTACTTGCTTTAATTTATATACTAAGCAATTTGGTAATTACTTACTTTGTTACATTATATTAAATAAATATCAAAGGGAATTAAACTAAGATTGTTTTATACTCTTTGTATATATTTTGCTAACGCTTAAGCACTTTAAATGAGATGGGACTGGCACTTTTTAGCAATTTGTTTCATTTAAAAATACTTACACTTAAATAGTTTTCGAACCTTTTCATCACTTTTTACCTTATACTCTTTGTAAAGTAAAATATCTCTGTTGTCTCTTCCAATTCGTAATAACGCACTTGACTTTATGCAATTCGCAGTTTTATAAATTCTGCAAAAAAATAAAAAGGATTCGTTTCCCACATTATTATTCAATGAGCAAAGCAAAGAGCAATTGAGCGTGAAACAAAAATAAAAATTTTCCACATGATACCGTTCCGATTCGTTCCGATGCATTCGCTTGTTTGGTTGAGAGACACTAGAGTGTTATAACTGCAAAGCCCTTTACTTTCAGATTACTTTATGGCCTTTTATCTCTAGGCACTTCTAGGAATTAGATCCTTTGAATTGTGATGTTTAAGGGAACTACATCTTTTCGCTTTATCTGGTTATTGCTTTTTTATTAGAATATGCATTACAATATAAGAATAATGAGTTCATATGATATAAAAATAATATCGTATAAAATTTCTTTAAAAATTGTTGCGTTAAGATTATTTAGATCACTTTTGCAAATGTATTTCGTAGATCTTTTTATGTTTTTAGACTATAATGATGTATTATTATATATTTGCGTATATATAACTCTTATTTTGTACCTTACTTATACTTACTGTTCACCCGTTGTGTCGCAGCCACTTTATCCTCTTACATTTTTTCTCTTTTACCTTTTCTCCGAATAAAACTTTGGTGTTTTGTCAACAACGCACGAAATTTGAGTGCATTTTTTCGATGGAAAGTACAGCTTGAATTAAGTCACCATACGGAAATAATTGTGCAACAGTTTTATTCCCACTCCTAGGCTCATTTCGACTAGGTGAAGCATATGGCAGAAAAAATCAAACGTCAGTGCCATCCAAGACTGCTATATGAAAAAGAAGCACGGAGTGATACCCAGTTAATCGAGACATCCAGAAGGATCTGAGCCTAACTTAGGCATGACCGTGAATTCCGCAACTATGGAGGTAAAGAGTTGTGTGTCGGTTGAAATTAAGTATCTTTAGAAGGCTATCACTCCACATAACGAATCCATTGGGAAAAAGTTTTTGATTGCACAAGTGCGCAAATAAGTTCAAGAATATATATATACACATGTACAATATACATGTATCTTTATATATGTACAATGTGAACATAATGACAGTGCAAATTGACAAATATAACATAACATAAACATAAAGCATCAGAATAGTTGTGGTTCCATACATAACGTATGTGGTCCAGCCACATACCATTACTCAGACCGAGCGAAAGAACGCATTTTCGTCCTTTTCAATGACATTTTCTTAATTCCATAGATTGATAGCAAAATTTGACGTTCTAATATATGTATTAGAAACATCTCTAACTGGAATCATCTGTCAAATGGAGGGTTTATACCTGCAAGTGCTGTTGTAGTATTTTGATTGCCTTCAAAAGTCAAAAACAAGAATAAAAAAGTATTAAACAAATTATGAGGTTTGTACACATTCAAGAGTTCTTGAAACGAAGTGAATGGACTAATTTGGAAATTTTATTGGCAAAAACGAAGCAAGTAAAACTGGATTTTTTTTTTTATTAATGTAAAGAATAGTGCCCGGTAAAGCTTAAGACAGACCTGCCTGCATGTAAAGAAATTAATTTAACTTTTAATTGTTAAAGTCTTAAGAGCTGTTGACCGAAAGCTCAACAATGTTTCTCAAAACTGGTTTTTTACGCTCTAATATCGTATGCATTTAGCGCTCAGATTTTATAAAAAACTGCTTGATTAGAATGCATAAAATTAAATAATGCTGTGCAATACAAGTTAGTAGAGAGTAATCTTTGGATTTAGCAACATGCAGTACTTGAGCGACAGTCCGCTAGAGGTCAATGCGTGGGAATATGACGATATCTTGGAAAAAATTGGTGATAATTGCAAAGCAATTGGTTTAAAAAGACGCATAATATTAATTATTGTTTGTAATAATAGGCTTTGGGAAGACTCAATGGCTATTGTTACTTATAAGTGGATTACTCACAATAACATCCGTAGCCGCTCAACAATCAATGGGCATCATAGTAATTGCATCGCAATGCGAGTTTCATACGACCCAAGCTGAAAAGGGTGTTATGATGGCGGCGTGTGTGGCGGGTGAGTCGTGATCCACTTACATGCCAGTTGACAGTACTCGTAATACCGCTTTCGAGTATGTACATAATATAAACGAATCAATCCGTTTATGCAGGTGTGTTTCTCTCCACATACATATGGGGTTACATTAGTGATGCGATAGGACGCCGCAAAGTTCTACTCTATGGCATCTTTACAAGTAATTTTTTAACTTTTGTTTTAATGTTCGTGACGAACATATGGATATTTAATATAGTTAATCTACTGAATGGCATCAGGTGAGCGCTTCAGGGTTTTAGTGTTTTTTTATACATATATTATCTATTATTTCTTTTGTAGTCTCGGAGGAGTATCCGCTGCCATATATGCGTATTTAAGCGAGTTCAATATCCCACGGCATCGTGCTGTTGTAATTAACACGTCCACGGCATTTGTCAGTGTAACAGCAATCTACGTACCTGGTAAATATAACTGCGATGTATAAGTAAGATATTTATATAAAAGTGGTGATGGAATGGTTCTACAAGAGCTCTGTGCTTTACTTCCTTGAGTAAAAGTGTCCTTAAACTCTCCTGTATGATAAAATTCAAACGATTTAATTTAATTTAGCGTTCTGTGCGTCTAATGAATTTGATTGACTCAAGAAATTGCACCGTGATATGCTTTTCAGCACCTGATTTAAGATCCTGCAAATAAGTTCCCGAAACGTACTCAGAAAATTGAAAATACAATTTTATTCATTGTCGCCTTCAACGTAATTCCCATCAATTGTCACACACCTATGCCACAGCTTAATCCGAATCCCGAAACAATTTAGACAGTTTTCAGTATTGCCATCAGTGCTTCATGCGAACTTTCCATGATATACTCTTAGCTGCTTAAACTTTTCAGAGGATTGAACTTAAAAAATTCAAGGCATCGAAAGAGCCAAATTTGGAAAATTCTGTGAAAATTCTTTGAAATTTGTTGCATTTCTTGTCGATTCGAAAATCTATGATCACTTCCTGTTTTTATGAATGGTCTCAACTTCTTCAGTTACTGCCATGCACTTACCTAATGTCTGGATTACGTGTCGTAGCTGCACTTCGTCTCTAGTAATATTTCTTCTATCAATTTGGCATCGAATTTAGCCTCGTCAATCATCTCATATGTGACGTCAAGGATGTGTCTTTTTTTTAATGAAATTGAATTGCTATATGACGGAAATACAAACCAATTAACAAAAGTTGTTCGTTATATTATATCTCAGATGGTATATCATCGCTTTTCGATGTTGATGGTCGTTTGACTCACGACACTCCTGAATCACTCGTGCATCTTGTATACAATAGGTTTCTTTAGAGAATCTTAGCGAACCCACTTTTAAGCCTTTCCTTTTTTATAATACTTAAAAATAACTTTCTGCTTAATTTTTTGAAAGCAACTGCTTGGCTGGTACTATCGTCGAGTTGGTCAATTAATATTGTTGGATCCTTTGCATTTCGACCTTGGCGTTTAATAATGCTACTGAACCTATTGCCCGGATTAATTGGAGGTTTGCTATTGTTACCTTATCCCGAGAGCCCGAAACTATTGCTTTCACAAAATAAAACACAAAAAGCAATGGATGCCGTTGCATGGATAAGTAAATTTAATTTGGGAAACTCCATTCGTCAAGTTTTGAAGTGCAATGACTTTACTCTAAAGGGGGAGAGTTCAAATGAAGAAAACGTTTTGGCCAATAGTAGAGGATGTGGCATTCTAACAAGCATTGTTCGTGCCACAATTCCTCTATTTCAGAAGCCTCATGGTTTTAATTTTATCTTGTGTAATTTGGCTGTACTTGGTATGTTTTTTAGGTAAGTACAAATCGCTGCAGTTAGTATATATATATATGAAGTGCATGCTATTTCAAAGTGAAACATGTCAATTTTTAGCTCGAATGGCATGCAAATTTGGTTTCCTGAAATTGTAAACCGTTCATCTGGAAGCAAAGGCGAAAATTCATCAACAGTTTGCAGCATTTTGGATGACTCTTTTGAAAAACAGCCGCAACATGCGTCTCTTACAGATCTGGCGGTAAGAACTTACAATTATAATATACTATAGTATTTAATTCCTTTGGTCCTTAGAACTGCGATGACAGCATTTCAACAAAAACCTATGTAGACAACATGATTGTTGGAGTTGCATTTCTTATTGGGTTTTCAATACAAGGATTTTTGCTGAATCCTCTGGGCCGAAAAAATGTGCTGGTGACTGCACTTGTTCTCTCAACCCTTAGTGGAATATTACTTCATTTCGTTACCAATTCGACTAGCGTGCTTATATTATTTTGTCTATATATTCTCTTACCCGGACTATCGATATCCATAATGTTGGGTGCAGTAGTGGATCTTGTGCCAACACACCTAAGGTGGGTTTCAACTAAAATAATTACTATCAAAAATGTAAAAATGTTTTCATAGGGGAAAAGCTGTCAGTTTTTGCATGACTTTGGGACGACTGGGTATTATTGTATCTGCGAACTTAATTGGTATTATGTTGCAGCCGTACTGTAACACAACCTTTGCTTTGTTCACTGTGGTCCTATTTGGTAAATGTTTTTTGTTTTATCAATTTCCTCTTCTAATTGTAAGTTTTTTATTTCAGTTTGTATATGTCTTGTCTATAAATTGCCCATCAAGAATTTTGCTTAAAATATGTACATTTTTGTACGTTCCAAATTGGAATAGCAACAACAAAGTCCGCAGCCAATAAGTTGTTTATATTAAAACTCACAAAAAAAAACTCAATTTTCTTAACTTTCAAAGTTATTTGCAATATTTGTTCGTTAATATTATTATAATAATTATTATTATGCTCTAATAACAAAAATAAAGAGAAAAAAAACTATCACTAATAAAATCGCCCCTAGACTAGTGGGTTCAATTAGGTAAGTTAATTGATATAAAACAAAATACAATTTTCTGTCCAAAAAAATTTATCACGCTGTTATCAACGGAAGGCAGAACGTGCAAGACGTTTCTCTTTGGGGTGTTGACTCCGGCCATTATCTCGATTAGTTCGCTAATTCGCCACGCGATCTAGAGGTCGGAAAGCTGATGCCTGCTCCGCTTATCTTTCTGAACTGCAGCGCTAACGCATTTCCCTGAGTGACGATATTGGCGAATTTTGGATGCCGATGGACTGTCTGCAAGGTTATATATGATTGGGGGTGACGAGCTGATAATTATTATTATTATTATTATTAGTTATTGCTGCAATTTACGTGGTTAACGAGAGCAAGACGAAGTATATACAGACCAATGCTGTAGCGGATGGCAATACTTAAGTTTTGACGGAATTTAAACACATTGGAAGAATAAGCTATAGGTAAATACTAAGGTCTTACCAAGCAGTTGGGTAGAAAATAAGTATCTCGATGGACAAAACTAAAAAAGCTTTACAAGAAGCTCACACTATCCGCACTTTTTCGCGGAACAGAAGAATGGGCTGTGTCGTGGACGCATGCAGTCACTCTTGGTGGTGTTCAACAAAGGTTAAAGAGGTGGAGGACAACGCTTCTTCACATGGAATAACACATGGTCACCCAAAAAGTTCATTTTATTAATGTTAAATAGAATTCCATTTTTATTCGATTTGTGGTAACTATATTTATTCATTTCGAATAACAAAATAGAGGAAAAATGCACACACTACTATTAGTAAATTTTTGTGTTTCATCCACAAAAATTTTTGTATTGACTTATTTGCAATATACATATGTATATGGAAAAGTTGAACTTAAAACAGATTTCTCTGAAACCATAAATTATTTATACTTTTAAGGCAACTTTTACAACTTTTGTCAACAATCACAATAAGAAATGATTTTTTTGACAGTTTTAAAAAGCAAGCATGTGCCTACGAAAAAAGGAACCAAAGTTAGTGATTGACTTAGTAAGATTTTTAGAGTTTTTTCAGCATTGATATGTCTGGTGTTTAGATTTTTCTAAATCTCGAATTTTTTAAGGCATATTTCAAAATAAAATTTATTTGTGTCTTGTTTTAAAATCCCTGCAACGCTTCAATTTTTTATTCCTCTTCTTCGTCCTCTTCCTCTTCCTCTTCCTCGTCAAAGCTCTCTGTGGCAGTGTTAGCATGATCAGCTGGAATCTCGTCATCGCCGCCAATGTTCAACTCAATAGTTGGTTCAACTTGTTCTTCGGAAGGTGTAGGTGGCTCATCGATAATAGGATCAACTGCCTCCAATTCGGTTTTTTGTATGGCCTGCAACTCTTGAGCAGCGATTTCTGCTTCTCCACGTGCAATTTCGGCTAATTCAGCTGCTTGACGAGCTAAATCCCCTTCACGTTCTTCTTCTGCTTGTTTCTCAATTTCTTCCAAGCGTTGGAGCTCTTCAGCACGAATGCGTTGTTCTTCCTCCAAACGAGCCTCTTCAGCTTTACGCACAGCTTCTTCCTCGGCAAGACGAGCTTCCTCTTCTTCCTTGGCCTTTTGGGCTGCTGCCAGCTCAGCTTGACGTGCTTCTTCTTCTTCCTTAGCCTTTTGGGCGGCAGCAGCAAGCTCTGCTTGTCTGGCTTCTTCTTCCTCCTTAGCCTTCTGAGCAGCAGCAAGCTCTGCCTGTCTAGCTTCTTCTTCCTCCTTAGCTTTTTGAGCAGCAAGCTCAGCTTGCCGGGCTTCCTCTTCTTCTCTCGCAAGACGAGCTTCCTCCTCTTGCCGAGCTTTTTGAGCTGCTTCTTCTGCTTGTCTAGCTGCTTCTTCTCTTAAGGCTTTCTCAGCAGCAGCTTTTTCTTTTAACTCAGCTTCACGACGTTTCTCTTCCTTCTCAGCTGCAATGCGTTTCTTCTCTTCTGCCAAAGCCCTGAGAATAGAACGCTAATTAAAAACAAAAAATTTTAGATAACATACACGACACATACAACTCATTACGACGGTTAGCCTCATCGGCACGTTGGGCACGTTTCTTCTCTACTTCCAAGTCATCTAATGCCTCTTCATTAACGGTTAATAAACGTTCTTGACGAAGCTTTTGCTTTTCTTTAGCTTCCAAGTCAGCTTCATCTTCCAAGGGTCTTGGAGCTGAGAATTTCCTTGATGGACGGTTAGGATCAAGCTCGGCATCTGTGAATTTATATTTAAATTATTAACATACAAAAAATGCAAAAGAATTCCTATACAAAATGATAATTATAATAGTTATATGTATCTTTATGTGTTTATTAAATAGTGATATTATTATATAATCCTTATTTGATATTAAAGACTTACCCCACATGATTGTTGGATATTGCCATATTCATCAGACACATTGTACAGAGAAGTTTCCAGTGGAAGGTTTAGGTTGTATTTGATTAGTCACAGTTATTGGAGAAACTAATTATGTTATGTCCTTAATGAGCATTAGTGTACTTAATGTAAGTCATTGGCAAATATACAGATGAAAATGGTATGCAAAACGAGAAGTTTAATAAAATAAACACCTTTAAATATCACAGCATTAATTTGTTCTTTATTATTAATATTTTTTAAAAGAAAAATAATAAATATATATGCATGTCATACGAATGTAGTATAGAATTCGATTCATCTCTGCTACGGTACTGTATCCAACAATGAGAGTAACAATTAACACAGAGTATAATTTTATAGCAAGCAAAAAATCTATTGATTTTAGCTGGGATGATTTCAGGAAAAAGTCAAACTACATAATGCAAAAGTTAAGTTGAAGGAAGGCAATAAGCTCTGGGGTTTTCTTAAAACGAATAACCTTGAAAAAGACGTCAAATTCTTTCGACTTCGATCTTGCTCTCTGACATCAATCATTGTTTTTAATTTGGCTTCGCTTTGTAGTTGATTCTGACACTGCCAAATCTTTAACTGTTTATCTACAATTTATCAGGTAACGATCCGATAATATACCATAAACTATTCATCCAGAATTGAAAACAAGGCATACGCCCAAACCATCTATGTATTATGAACATCATGACAATGTAAAAATAAATCTATGTCTCATTGTACGAAAGTAAATGGCAATGACGTCAAAGTCTTCGAAAACCTAATCAACAATATTTTTATAATATAATTTTTATAGCGTTTGCGAAAACATTGCCAATGTTCTAATATTCAATGAAATGTTTATATATATATATTTCTATATATATATATATATATATATTTTTTTTTTTTTGACTGCTCGATAAACGTTAGCCAAAATTTCGTCAATAAATGAGATCTAAAAATTTGTTCTTTTTCCAAGTAATTGTTGCTTTTTTTTGCTGTTCTGTGTCGAATTTATAATATAGATATTGAAATATATAGGTCAAGGACATTTGATATATGATCTTGGTAGTAAACGAAGCGAGAGTACCAAAAATACTACTGCGCACATGCAATAGATGCCATCTGTATAGAGCCCTTACCGCCCTTAATTAAACAATTGAGATTACTTGCAATAACATACATTTTTAGATTTAGATTTAGATACATATAAAAATAATTGACACTCGATTTAATTTAATAACACATAGTCTTCAAATGTAAGATAATGTATGTAAAAAATGTACATACATAAATAATGTAAATGCCTTACAATTACATAGTTAATAATATAATAATAATAAGAAATACGAAATCTTTAATGTTTGTACATTATGTATTCTGAAAAATAATAGAACTGAAATCTTCTGAAATCTACAACGAAATGAGTGAAAGTACAAAACATATGAAGGTATTGGTATTCTTGCCTTACTGCAATGTCGTAATACGTAGACAAAATTATTTATTAGTCACATGATATAGAGAAAAATGTTAGTATCACAAGTAAATCCTGTATCTAAAATAATTTCAAGTTCAATTGTTTTGCGGGCATGACTATAACGTGAGTTGTAAGTAGTGAAAGATCGGAGTTCACGGATATCGTTTGTTTATCATATTTTGATATCGGTATAAAGTCTTTTCAATCAATTTTCGAAAAGAGAATTGACTGTCCATATCAAAAAATCAGGCAAGTTATCATTTAGGCCTCAACTTCAACAGCTTCAACTGGAAAGAATCAATCAATCATAAACGAATACAGTTAGTCAAAGACCAATAACTGAACAATAGGGTTGCAGGAATTAAAATTGTTAGTTACAAATGCATTGATTAAATTTGAAATTCTTTTTTTTTTTTGTTTTGCAAATTATATACAAAGCACAATGATGCAACCATTTTCTTCGGATTTATAACGTAAACACAGGAAAAACGAAATTAAAAAACTATATGGAATACGGAAATGATCTAAACATAAAAATTAATTTATACCATTGGTTGTCAATTAAAAGTGATGAAGAATTAAAATTGCGGAAAAATCAAACAAGTTGTATATATTTGGTTTTAAAAAAAATCACTCGTTATTTTTTCGTGTCGTACATTTTAATTGTTAATGGGACTTTTGTGTAGTAGCCAAGTATATATAAATTTAAACAAAAAAATGGTTTATATAATAATTGAATTCACAGCCCTTTGCGCTTAAAGAAATTTAAGAAACACGGTATAAATTTAAAATATGAATGATCCAGTGCTATCCATTATAAATTCTTATTAATTGCATGTCATACATGTTCAGTATTCTACACGTGGGGTTTTTATTTTTAGCGTAACGCAACAAAATTTCAAGCTTTTAGCGATAAACGCGCAAACTTACCTTCCTTATGAGGAACATTTGATTGCTTCTCATTTTTCCAAGTGGGATGCCTTAGGTACCAGGACAATAGGTTTATGTCGGTTCGAACTTTGTCCGAATCGTACATTGGCCTTCTAATGTTATAGGCCCTGTCACCACAAATCCTTACAGACGCAAGATGACTTTTACCTTATTATTATTAATATTTAAGAAACAGTATTTAAGACCATTTTCGTTGATCATTACAATTTAAACACTTTAAAACTTAAAATAGTTTCTAAATAAAATCTAATTGTAAAATGGAAAAGCATAATATCATTAATATTATAGAACTTACCAACATATTTAACAGCTGGTTTTGGGTAGTACGATATGTTGTGCACTTCCTTGGCAATGTGGCGCACTGGATTTGTAACTCGAGCTACATAGGCGTCAAGTGCCAATTGAGATGTTGGCTCATAATTGTATCTAAAAAAAACCAACAACAGAAATTTTTATTAAAGAAACCGAGGCAGATCGATTCGATTTCATTCAATTTAAGCACTCCTTAATTAATAAATCATATTTTGTGATAAATACATTTCTTTTTCCGATTTGCCCTATGGGGTTTTTTGATTTTTTACATCTCCGATATAAAACTTGCATCCCCGTGGAAACATGATATTTTCAGGTTAGCCAAGAGTCGGATATACATTTTCACAAACCTAATATACATTATGTACCAAATGGTGCAGGGTATAAAAAGCTAGTCTAGATCAGATTGCATAACATCAAAACGTTGTACATAGATATATTAAATGCCATGTGATGAATATACAGCTCAGGCGCATTGAAGGATTCCAAAAACTTATGTAGCCGTTGTATGAGTGAAAAGCCGTAATACCGAAAAATAACAAGTTTGAAAGACAAAAAACGTCCTAGATCTAAGCTGATGATGTATATTTGGTGGGATCAGCTCGCTATAAGGTACTATGAAATTTTGCAACCTGGCAAAACATTTACAGAGACCCTCTATCAGACGCAAATAATTCGTTGGAATGCAACGTTGCAACATAACAGAAAATTTTAAAATGGTACATCCTACACCTATTTTGCCCAAACGCACAATTTTCTCTACCAATAGATACTATTTTCAAGCATAATTTATTTTCAATAAAACCTCATGGTATTAGAATAAACGGTATATCATACGTTTTTTGGTTAAGATTAATAATTAAATTCAGATCGTCCATTGCTTTTTAAAGTTGATAAAAAAAGATGAAATGTATTTACCAGCAGCCTTGACGTCTATAAAAAAAAGAGTCAAAAGTGTTAACTCGGCTACCGGTTTTATATTTGAAAACTTGGGACAACACTAAAATTGTTCTCGTTTTCGTTTCGATGGCAAAGCAGAAATTCAAATGAAGTAGTAATTGTTAAAATATAAATAAATATAGGGTATTATACAGTCGAGATTGAATTGAGTCTGAATTAAATAAAGAATACCGAGTAAACTAAAGGTTGGTTGGCAGTGTTTCGCAAAAGAATTTCTTGCACTGGAAATAATAATCTTTTACCCTTCTACCCTCATATTAAACACATCACTTTCTACGATCATTAAATTATATCCATCTTTCCCAAAAAAAAAAAAAAATAAATAAATAAACTTAGTCGATTTCATAATCAGCATATAAAATTATATGAATACCTATAGTTTTTACTTACCCTGTTACTGGGAATGGTGTGCAACTGCGCGCACGTCGAACAACTGGTGTGTGTAGATCCCGAATCAGAGACTGCGCACGATGGCGGATCCTGCTCGTTTCTTCCGAAAAAGTCTTAAATTTATATTAAATTTAAATTTCAAGACTAAATTTAATATTCCGGCTCAATATAAACGCAAGAGGTTATTTAAACGTAAACTTTTACAACTTACGGTGAAGGGTTCGGTATTGAGATAGTTAGTTAAGGCACGTGCGCCATATCCAGGAGGGTATTTCTTCAGATAGGAAGGTGTAACACGCAACGGAGATGTTGTTATCCTCACAGGCGACACCGAGCGGGCGTACACACGGGTTATAGTTGTCGGGTTATAGTAATAAGACGGTGTATACGTTGTGAGGGTCGATGGGGTATAGGATGAAGTGTAGTAGGTCGATGGCAAATAGGTTGGGCTATAGTAGGACGAGGGAGTAGTATAGGAATAAGTTCTCTCGGGGGATGAGATAACTCGAGTTGTGCGCACAACACGCACTGGTGATGGCGAATGAATTATTCGAGACACTACGCGAGCGGGAGAGGTTACAACTCGAACTGGCGATGAAATAACACGTGTTCCAGTGACGACACGTCTGGGTATTGAGTAACTCGAGTAGATGGGGTAGCTCGTTTTGTAGACCTATTTAACAAGTATTGTTTGGTATAGTTATATCTTTAGAACATACATACTAAAATCTATTATAGTTAGTGAATGATGTCTACAAATGTGTTTTTAGCTTAATAACCAAAAAGAAGATAGATAGAAATAGTCATATTAACGATGAGAAAGCGACTAATCGGGTTAGCTTAGCTGACATTATAATACTATTTACGCAAGCCAAATACCCTCAATACCAACTCTATCAAGAGTTGATTGAGTCCGTTCAAAAACAATTTTTAATATTTGCTCTTCGGGGATTAAATTGGCCTTATAAAATTACCTTCTCTGAGTGATCGTAGAACTTGCCACGGCGTACTATTCTTGCATAAGCTTTTACTCGGTCTCATAGACTCAAACACACTCCGTAATAAAATTTCTTTCATCATTCCTTCCAGAGCAACTCGAAATTTCCGACCTCTAGCATTAACTTTTTGTAGATCTAATTACGCGTTACACGATCCTTTTCGTGTCCTTTGCGTAAATTATAAAAACCTCTATAATTTCGTCTCCTTTGAGCGGTCTATCCAAACCATTTCTTTATCTATCCTATCTTATCTTGATTCCCCAAATCGAGCTTCTTTGACCAATCATGTACTATAAAAACCCATCTTGGTTAACGCTGTTCTTTGGCTTCTATTTGGAAAAAATGTTTAAATTGAAATGCTACTTTCTATTTTCATCTTTTACATTGTAAATTCAAGTTCCTGGCTAGCCCCAGGTGTGAGATGGTGCACATCTATAAAAAAATTCACCCATCAGGCTAGGAATACGGATTAGTTTTATTATATTTTTTCCTCGTTATCATTTATTATTTCATAATTTTAGAAGGTTTAAGTTGTCTATTCTTAGGTCAACTGGACTTAGTTGTACCCTTACATATTAATAAATAATAATAAATAATAAAAAAAAAATAAATAAATAATAAAAATGTTTATCCCAAGTAAGTAGATAATTAAACATAAATATATAACTCAAATATAATTAATTGTATTACTTGCTTCTCAATTTCTTGAATTATACAATTACTACAAAGTAGACATAGTCCTTCTCGTATAATATTTGCAACCTGAAGCCGTCTGCATTAAAAGAGCGTAAGAAGTGGTTCTATGAAGTTCACTGAGCTTATAATCGACCAAATTTTACGGTATTATATCAGGTTGCGATTGAATTTGTCTGACATTAATCATTTTACTATATGAAGCGCACATACTTTCTTCTGTGCAGAAGTTTTGTGTATTTGTTGTTGCAGTCATTACAATCGGAAAAAAATGTTAAAGATGAAAATATAGAGTTTTGACCATCCCTACCATTAAAATGCATGAAAAGTTGATTTTATATTATTATAAGAACCATAATTTTTTTCAATGATTAAATACATATCCAAATTTTATCGATGAGGTTCTTTGACTTATGCGATCGTTATACCGTGCTTATTCGTACATCTCTCAGCACGCATACTTCAAATGGTGTCTGTGGTATCAAAACACTGCTGTTAATTTATAGACCCCTAAAATTTTTATCGATCAAAAACAATTAAATTTTAATACTTTTGGAACAAACGAAGTTATATTACATTTATTTTAACAATAAATAGGTACACTTTCGGACATCGACTTAAAAGTGCTAAGAATATCTTTTTACGTTATAATCATTGAAGGAACAGTGAGAAATTAAAATAGACTTGACTTATGTAGGCTTAAAACAATTTGTGTATAAAAGTTTGGTTGCTCTTACGATCTTCAATATGGTGGTGCTTTTACGATCATTCGTATTACGACTTATCAGCCGTCACTTAAAATAACTCTTGCAGAATAAAGAGAAACATTCAATAAATACTTTCCAGCTGAAATTTGCTTTATTCTGACTTACAGTATAAACCGATTTTATTAAAGGTAAAAAACCTTTATTTAGTTTCAACTGCGTACATTAAGTTGATTGTGTGAAAATCTAATCGTAATCGTCTAGTCAAAGACGTCGTTTTCCTTAAATATGATCAAAGGTAATGTAACGCCCATATATATAGAGTTTGTTAAGAAACTGTCTTCACACTGAAAATAAGGTTTTTTGTTTTTTGACATTCATTGATTCAATGTTTAATTTCATTGATGAAAACAATTTCTTGACAAACTTTACATACGTGTGACTGCGGTTGTATCCACTGAATGGATGATATTAAGCGGTATAGTATATTTATTAACGAGAAACGGAAAACAAAGTAAAAAATAAAAAAATCAATGCAAAAAATAAAAAAAATTGTATATAATAAGAAAAAGTGTAAATAAAATCATTTGTATGAAAGTTAAAAAAATACTCTAAATGTGTTTATCAATTGATAGCGTACTAACCAATTTTATATCCAGTGGCAGTGAGTGTAGTTTACATATACATAAATAAAAAGGATGATAGCCGATGTGTTAAGAATGAAAAAAATAAGATGAGTAGCTGAGTTACAGATACAGCCTTCTACGTGAATTGAGCATTATTTTCGACATGTCAAGGTACTTACGCGAGTCACTTTTTGTACAGACGGGTACTGCAAGAGAAATGTGTAAAAAAGAGGTTTAATTTGTGACCTACTCATACGAACCATCATCATCTATCTAAATATATAAACTGTCCTTCTATTTAATAAAAACCTTTTTATCATTTTCCTTATAAAATTTTATTTTCATTTTGGTTTAATTTCTTATGCTGGCAGCACTCTGTAAACTTTGAATCAGAATTAAATGTTGTATGGGGAAATGTGTGAAGACTTTCTTCAAAAGAAATTGCTATCAAACATTTTGTCAAGCACAATTGAGTATGAATATCGTATCAAATTCTTTACAAAAAAAAATATATACATAAATTAATACATAATTTTTTTTTGTTTAGGTATAACAGGATTGTTTTATTGATGTATTATGTCACAAATATTTCTTTTAAATGTAACCTTTACAGGAGGTACAATTATTCGGTATAAACATTGTCAGTTTCTTTGGTTTGCTTTACTTTCAAGTTGATTAGTTAAGATTAGTAACCTAGAAATGTTAATTTAAAAAATAAAATACAACATGGCTCTCATCAAGTTAAATATTGCAGATGTTAGTTGAAAAACAATTCTTTGAAAGTTAGTTTAAAGAATGCAACTTTTAAATTGAAAATGTACGCCTTCACTTAAAGCTACCTAGACATGATATGAGAAGTGACGATATTTGGTGCCACCTGGCAAGCTTCCAGAAGTTGTGGACGAGTAGCTGTAGCCACCTGGTCCAGCGCCAGTGGTGCTAGTGCGCTCTGTGCTATAGTTGTAAGAACCGCCTGGACCGCTGCGTGAGGTCTTCTCAACAGTAGTTGAATAGGTTGAGCGTTCTGGCCTTGAGTAGGGGTTGCTCGAATCGTAGCTGCTCTTCTCAACGCTCGATTTTGAGGTATATGAGTAATCCGATGAGGCACGACTGCGATGAGAACCAGGCCTGCCCGTGCACAGGTCTAAGCGGGGAGTCTATAAATTCCGATTTGTACATTTATGCATGTGTGTAAAGAATTTTTGTTTGTTTTTTATTCAAATAGATATTAAAACAGCAGGAAACTTCTTCTAAACTATGATATGTAAAAAACTTGCTGTACTAGAAAGAAATCGAACAATATTGTGGCGTGATAGGAAATTGAAACAGGTTCGATACATACACAAACATATTTATAAGAGTTAGGCGTAAGAATTCAAAACTTAAGTCTCAAACTATGCTTTTTGTACTAGTTAGGACTAAACCAACTTAATATTTTTAAAAAATTAAGCGATTTAAAAAAAATATATATATACACATATACCATATGCAACAAAATTATTTCTATCCATGGAATTAAGAAAATATGTCAATCGGGTGATACATTTATATATTATATTTACGATTTTTTTGGTTTTATTTAGTTACATTGTTAATAATATAATTTGTCGATTTATTTATAATCTGTGTCGGGGGGTGGTGGGTTCGTATAGGTTTCGAATTTGATTTTATATTGTTTTATTACTGGGTAAGAATTCAGGACTATTAGTAATAATACTTTGTAACCATAGCGCCTGATTTATCATTTCGATAGGTTTCACGCCTAACAGGCAAACTCTCGGATGCGGCGCGATGAAGTCTTGGTAGAATAGTGTCGAGGCTATCCCGTGAAGTGCGTGCCGCCGTGTTTCCACCGGCTTCCACTGTATCGATGTGCTGACGCACCATGCTCAGAATGCGAGAACGATTCTTGTCACGAGCCGGCACATAAGGTTCAATTGGCTCATAGACAATTTTATAATTCGGTTTAATGGATGCACGATTTATCGGATCAAGAATTGACAGTTTGCGTTGCTCACGTTCAGGGCGGCGCACTCCGAAAGCTGTCACCGGATCGGAGATGAGTGAAGGTCGCGGCACATACGGAACTTTCTCCCAGTCAATTGGTGTTCTGTTCGTTCTCTGTAATGCCCAGAATACCCAATGGCATGTCATTTATATTCTTAAAGGCCAACATTAGGCACTTACAAGTTACAAAAATGAGATTGCGGTGCTAGTGTTGCAGAACGGAATCTCGGTAACCTTGGAGTGCATGTACGTGCGGTAATTAACGGGAGCAAATTAATAAGCCTTGGCGGTGCTCATTTATGATGGGTATTTATTGGATAGCTTCTAACCATATATACATAAAATATGCTCCTCGATGGCGATCAAACATATTTACATTTTGATGAATGTTATTTGTAGTAGAGCAACGGTTAGAGAGAGAGAGATAGAGAGAGTGACAGAGAGAGTGCGAGAAATTCACGTACGTCGTAGTGTGGTTGTAAGTAAAGGATATTGGATATAGATATGTACATTTCTTATTATTTAATGGGTTACTTTTTAGAATTTAAAAGCAATGGTTTTTTTACAATGACAACAGGCACAATACAGTTGACAATCAATTGATCATCAAAGGTATGTATATTTATAAGCAAATTACAACTATGTATGGTAAATAAAAATTTAAATTTAAATTAAAAAAAAAACAGTAAAAAAATATATATATTCCTAATATTTGCAAGACTTTAAATGAAATAATTGTGTTTATAATAGTTTCTTTAATGATTTCCCTTGACAAAAATCCACTTGTTCAAGCAAAAATAAACTATTGAAATTTTGTAAATATTTTTTTTCGCGAATAATTTTAAAAATGAGCAATCCATTTACGTTATATTTTCTCGATTGCTGTTTTTGTTTATACCATACTTTCGGAATGTATTATGGAATTCGAAAAGATATTTTTAGGTCTTGCAAATAACGAAGTGCGCGCGCAGCTAATATTACACAAATACAAAGAGTCAGAGCAAATATGAGAAAAAGTCGGGTTCTTAACCATTCACCTCCAGTCTATTGAAACTTGTGCTATTTTTATGGCAGACCTGCGGCAACACATGCCAACACCATCAACTTATTAGATACCCGCTCACACCTGAACCAAGGCGGCATTGCAATCGGAAAATGTATTTTTGATTTTTAAATAATTAGTTAAATAATATGATGATTTCACATAAAAATATTCATCTATTTCCGTTGGTTCTGTGTATACCTGGGCTCTGAAATGCAAATGTGTTTACAATTGTAAATTTCCACAAACTGCGTTCCCAAATTCATAACCTTGAAATATTTGCAAAACGCGCAAACTTCAAGGCAAGAAGAAAAGCTAATCGTATAGAGAGAGCGAGAGAGAGAGAGAGAGAAAGAGAGAGAGCGCGCGCACAGAACATATTTCTTTTCAAAATACTATTTTTTAAATTTCCACATTCGCCAAGGCAAAAAATCGTAAAGAATAATATAATATAAAGTGCAAAATGAAACATAGAAAATTATGAAAAAATGCAAGATGCTAATAAATGCGTACATATACAGATATAAATACATTATGTGTTACATACAAATTGCATATTTTATTATTTAATTAAATAATTAATTTGTTCTTAACAATTGTGTTGTTTTGTTATATAAATATAAAAAAAACATTATTTACCTAATGATACGATATTCATATGTTGTACTATCCTTCAAACATGTTTCAATTTCTAAAAATCTTACGATTTTTTTTTTTTAATTAATAGAAAATCTACGATAATTATTTATTGCAAATGTAATACAGCAAGTGAAATAAAAACGTCTCAAGATGAATCGAGTATATGTCTTTGTATCTATAAACGCTATTTGTGCTTTTAGTCATACAACGAAAAAACAAATTTGTTCCAACTAAATACGAATGTATGACTACATATCGTTATATAATATTGTTTTATTCCAAAATTGGAATTAAGTGTTTTTTAACCAATTTTTGGCTGTTATTATTATCCAAATATGAATTAAACACAAATGCGTACAATTTTTTTTATTGAACAAATGTAACAATTAAGACCACACTACTCTAAAGTCAAGGAAGTTCGCTTAAGAAAAAGTTGATAACTTACCGTCACAGCATATGATGTGGTGACGGGTCTGGAAGAGTAATTTCTATGGGTTGTAAATCCACTTTCGTAAACCATTTTTAGATATTTTTGTTTTTAAATGAAATTGCAATTAAAATCACTTTTTCGTTGAATTCGATTAGAATTTTCGTGTACGCGTTGTTCACTTGACGCCCGTTCGAGTTGTTCTGTATAAGAACTTCAAAAACCACTCAGTTATATTTTCAATTTCAGAATTTTCTTGACAAAATGCTGCTGTACTTTCTCTTTTTCGCTCATTTACTCTTGCAACGGGATTATTTTTGGAATATCGCTGAGAGTGAGCATTTTCTGTTTACAAAAATATAAATTTTATTCAGCATGAGCTCCCGTACGGCCCACGATACAATATTGTATATATGGATGGTATGTTGTATATGTACATATATGCATTAATGTCTACTACATATACTTAGCAATGTGTATATAGCTGGTTATGTGTTTTTAATATTTAAATAAATTCAGAGAACGACTTAAAACATTTTTGTATAACTAATAATTTCCAAATTATTCTCATTATCACTTATTGAGTGTTGTCTAGTATGTTTCTTATGTAAAAATACATGCATTTATATGGGGGAGGCATTTACATACTTGAAAGTATTCATTCGAATATAATAAAAATAAAATTGCCGTCAGAATTTCAAATAAAATGTGTTATTCTTTATGACATTAACCTTTACGCTTGGCAATGAGTGAATAAACACAATTTCAAGGACGAATAATAAATTCGCTTTTACTTCGAATTATTCGCTAATAATAAAACATTTTTCATGTTTTGCAAAAAAAAAATTATTAGTTGGTTACAACTGACGATTTTGAGGTAATTTTAAAAATTTATTATATTTTTGGAAATTGTACGTCTTTGCCTTAGAATTTTATAAAGAAAACAATGTCTAGCACTAATATATCCAACTCGATGCAAAATATTGGATACCTATGTTTTGGCTCTTGATTACACCGATGAACCCAAAGCTTTGGAGCCTTATCAAGGGCAAGTAAAACAAGCATGAGCTTTTTTTGAAGAATTTGAACATTTTTGACTATTACATCGACTTTTTCTAGCAATATCGAATCAAATTGGCATTGAGCTTTTTTTCTTTTCTTAGATACTACTTCATAATTTCCATTCTTATTCCAGCATCCTTAGTACCAAGGACATCATCAAATGGTGTGCTGTCTAGATTGTCTGCACCAAGTCATTAATAAATAATAGTCACTTACCTTCAATGAACCAAAATTTTTTAAATTTTTTTATTATTCTAATGATTTAATGCTTTTTTTAGTACAAACTTAAAACGTACACCCGATTCAAAATAAAAAAATTTTAAAATTTTTGAAATCAAATTTAGTTTTGATATACACATGGTATACAAAAGTAACTTCGTAGACACAATGGTGTACAAGATGGTATGACACAATGACTTCGTGGCCTGCGGCGGATACAGCAATTGCTGTAAAAAATCCAACTAAAGTAATAGAATTTATAATACAATATAAAGCATACAAACCATCGTGAAAGGTCCCGCTGCTCCAAATGAACACGCAGGAAATCACTTGGACGTACTTCGTCGCAGCGACTTGAGTAAGATAACCCCTGATTATCTAATTTGCTTCGACTTGACCGCCTGAAATCCCGCTGACTACTGGTTCGAGTCCTTAGCAGATTTTTCGTTGTAACACCAGTAATATCTTGTCCTTTATTACTTTTTTCTGAAGATTTCGCATTTTCGGTTTTGCTTTTTTCTTGTACGACTTTGCCGTTTCTTCCGAATCCTTTTGATATTGAGTTAACTTTGGATTTGTCGTACTCATTTTGCTTTATCGATTTTTTGTTTCTTTCATAACGATCATCACCTTCTTGCTTGTCATCTTCAGATTTCTTATTCGATTTTTTTGCCGTTTCATCAATGCTATCACCTTTTTTTGGCTTTTTCAAGGTACTCTTATCTTTATTTTTATCATCAGCCTTGCTTTTCTCTTTATTATCATTAGCATTGCTGCCGCCCTTGTCTTTATCTTTAGTCTTTTTGGAGTCCCCTGAACGGTCATCGGATTTTTTATCACCAGAGTTACTTTTATCTTTTTGATTTGCATTTTCCTTTTCTTTATTTACTTTATCGTCAGATTTTTTATCACTACTGCCACGTTTGTCTTTTTCATTTTTCTTGGCCTTGTTTTTTGTAGATTGTCCTGATGGGTCAGCAGATTCATTTTGATCGCCACCTTTAGCTTCCTGCCCTTTTTTTGATTTTGTCGTGGTAGCCTCTTTTTTATTATCAGTTGCATTTTTTAAAAGTCCGTTATCATCACCACTGACGTTTTTGTCTTTTTCATTTTTCTGGCCCTTGTTTTTTTTAGATTTACTTGAACCGTCATCAGGTTCATCGTGATCACCACCCTTTGCTTCCTTGCCTTTTTTTGACTTTTTCGAGGTACTCTCTTTATCAGTTTCATTTTTTAAAAGTCCTTTATCATCAGCATTGCCGCTGTTGTCTTTTTCACCTTTCTTGCCCTTATTCTTTTTTGATTTGCTTAAAACTTCAGCAGATTCATCTTGATTGCCCCCACCCTTAGCTTCCTTACCTTTTTTTGACTTTTTCGAGGTATTTTCATTACTTTCCTGATCATCAGCATTGCCGTTTTTGTATTTATCATTTTTCTTGGCCTTGTTCTTTCTAGATTGACCTAAAACGTCAGCAGATTCATCGTGATCGCCACCTTTAGCATCATTCCCTTTATTTTTGCCATTCTTTCCCTTGCTTCCTTTGGTTTCGTTATTGCCCCCATTTGAGTTTCGATTAGTTTTCGAATTTTGTTTGCCAGATTCCCTTGAGTCGAGATTCTTTTTAACACCTGATACCCGACTTTCGGTCGTGCTCCTACCATCTGTGCCAAATGTCGGGTACTTTTCGGATGGGAAACTAATACTTTTGCCGCCATCGAAGATCGAATACTTCTCTTTGCACTGCAGACGGTTAAAATTTTTTATGATTTTATAGCATACCCTCTTCAGCAAGGAATATGCTGGATCATGAACTAGGCAATTGTGGCAGCAGTGTGGACATTCACTAAGACAACATATGTTGTTACCTTTTCCACAAATAGTGCTGCTCGAACTCGAAGAACTGAATACACACAACAATAATGAGTCAGTGGGTAAGCCTGTTGTGCTCATATATCATTTTATCAAAACAACGTACCTCAATGGATTTAAAGATGGACAACGAATGCGGTCTAAGTTAATAGCCATTATACTATGTGGTTCATTGTTCTATTCAGAAACCAAAATTTAAATTTACTTTACCGAAAGAAGTATAAAATTAAAATTTTGTAAAAAACGAAACTAAATTTGGAACATCACAATTTGAAGTATGTGATGTGACTAAATAGTAATTTCGAGTTTTCTATATAAGCCTTCTTATATAAGTGAGCACAGCCTTCTTAATATATGTTCTATTCAAGTGTTTTCATATATGAAAAGGTAAAATTGCCGCAGTTGGACTAAACAGCAACCAGAAGCATTAGAAGGACCACCAATGCATTTTGGCGTGCATTAGGGGCTCGCATCATTATTGAGGCTTCCGATTCGAGGTGACAACTTAGTTTGCTTTCAACAAGGGATCAATTGAAAGTCGAGTTCGATGAGCAGATTATTGCCCGTCGTTAGCGTTGTAGTTGCGTACTCACCTCTAATGCCGAAGTTCGGTATTTCTATTCTCCACAGCAGCAATAATGCAATTGCCTAGCATCTGGCATTGTTAGTAAAATTATACTTTTTGCCAAAGAAAATCTCTATTAATTATAGATTATATGTCCCATGCTCTGCATCTCGGGCACAGTGCTTAGGCTATTTGCAGCGAAACCGGTCCAATATTTGCATGAAGTTGCCTTTAAACGGTAAACTATTGTCTAAAATAACAAATTTATAAATATTTCGGAAATTGTTGACATTTTTATGAAAATCTCATTAACAAATTAACCGCGTACAATTTGATTTTTCACTGCATTTTAAGGCGCATTTATAAATAATATTCAAACTCAAATTTGCATATCTTAAGCTGTATGCAAGTTCAGAATTAACTAATAAAGTATGCAATCGTTTAAAGAAATTATTTAAAATTGTTTTTGGTGTTTTTGCTTTCTTCCCCTTAAGGTCTGCCAATTTACAATCTTCACGAAAAGTCTCACATACGTCTTACCGACCTCAAGGACTAAAGATATTAATACTTCATCATTAAATGTTCATTTTTCGTCTGCAGTTGACGCACTCTCAACATCCATATTCGTGAGGAAAAAATAAAATAATAATAGTTTTTTAACCAAAATGGCGTAATTTTAATGCATTAATATAACTTATAATTGCAATAGTATGAAGAGGGAAATAACTACATTACATATATGAAAATCTGAAGCGAAACAGTCAGTGACTTAATAACAGAAATTACTTGCTCGGGTGCACTCCGTGATTGCGTATGTTGCGTAGCATCAAACACTTCCATGTGTACCCAAAGTCAACCAGCGACTTCGTTTGTTACACATGCCTACCTTCCTATTCGAAGTCATCTATCCACATAACGAATTTGTTGCAACAATATATTTCACAAGTTATTTACTGTCTTCTTTCAATCCAACTATTGTGATAATTTTGTTAAATAATTGGTAAGACTTGTAAACTACAAATAAGACAATCTGAGGAGCCCATTATGAGCAGAGTTGACAATTTATAATTTGCAGAAATTGCTTGTCTTTAAGGGGGGCTTTCAACAGTGCCTAACTGGCGGAGTACATATAAATACAAGCAGGGATCTGTTTGGATTTGTTAGTTGGAATTGAAAGCGAACGCGAAGTGGAACACACAACATCGGGGTGCTGATAATATTTGAAAACCTTTACCAAAAACTGCCTATAATGGATAAGAACTACCACGTATTACTTAATTTGATAGCAGTTCTTTTTTTGTTGAGCCTATCAGATGCTATTCCTAAATACGATACAAATACCAAGTGTGTACAGTGATTTACTCAAATAGTGTGCCAATAATTTGTATATCTTTGGCAGGCATTTTGAGGATAAGGCGCAATGGACTAGGTCCTACTACAATGAGAATAAAACTCAACTGAATGAACCACAAGCAGCATCAACTAAAGATCGATTGGAACGGCTAGGCTACACAACTGGCTATGGATCTTTAAATGTAGGACTCGACTATATTAAAGCCAAAAAAAACGTATAACATATTTATTACTATTCTTTTTCTTAAGGGTTATCCGGGTGGAACTGCGCTTTCAGCGTATAACCCCATTAAACTCGACCTTGGAGGTGTTGTGCTTGGTACACTTGTTGGTATAGGAGCAATTATTATAATACCAAAACTGTTGGCTGCATTTCATGGCGGATATGGCGGATATGGGCGCAGTAAGTTTATCTTTGTCACTTGCACACATCGGACTTATTAAAGTGCGCTCTTCACACTCAGGTGAAGATTCTGACGATTTGTCATCTTTGAGCACAATATTAAACAAAATTGACGACGTTCTTGGTCAAAACAATATAGACTCAACGAGCTGTATGCAACGTGCTGTCTGTGGATATGTTCGATCCACGGAATATAATAGAAAAATGGGCGCTCCTGATCAAATGGATGAATTCATTCATATGTTGTCAGAGTAAGTTTTTTTTTTTTAATTTAACAATTTTTGTGTTGTTTACGTATAAAAATTATTAATTGTGCCAAAAATAGATTGAATAATGGTCCGTTCGAGTTCATTTTCAAGGGCACTTACTATTTTTATAACAGCAACATAACAAAAAAATTGTGTTCTACATAGCGATGACTAGCAAATAGCCACGCTAAGACTTTATATGACTAATAATATTTTGTCTTTTAGAAATGCTTTAGTAGACTACATGTTGGATGGCACAGCAATTAAAGAGGCATTGGAACATGGAAAAAAAATAACTGATAGACCTTGCGAACAGCTTTATACAACTTGTCCCTTAGATAGTAAATCGGCCACAGATATACTTATGAAATTTTTACCAAAGAAGCAGTCACAGTTTAATCACAAATCAACCTCAAAGGAGCAAAAAACATAAAGTGTTAACAATTTGCAATTAGAACACCAAAAATATGCCTTATTTTATTTATGTATATAGCACAAATTTATATTTACAAAGTACACTCTGTGTATAAAATATTGTAGAATGCATTCCAAGACGGCACTTAAAAATTCAAAATTTGGCAAAGCGAATCACTAAAATGAATATACACAAATGCATGTACATACGAAACGTCTTTTTTACTTACACTCAAAAAGGTGACCTATTTCAAAGAGCAGTAAATTCTCCCGGTGCTGGCAATTGAACACTTACATCTCGGTAAGTTTGCCGGGAGCTGCAACTTGCAGCGACATGCATAATGGGGCTCGCATTTTTGTTTAGCTTTGAACCCGAAATATCGGCCGGGTGGGTGAAAATGCGAGTTGCATATATAAAGGCGTTTATTATTAATTTGCGACGCCTTTATATTGCACAATGATTTCCATTCCGCCCTCCGTGTTCCTTTTTCAGGAAAACTGTGCAAGGTTGAGGGCGGACATGTATGAGTACAATTAGTAATGCAGCAAGTTCTTTTTATTTTCACAACAAGTGGCATTACTAATTGTTCTTCTTGTGTTGCTGTAAAATTAATACAAATATTATTATTATAAAATTAAGTAGAATTTTTTTCTAATGATTAACAAAAGAAAAAGGTTAGTACTCACACAAGGCAACTGTATGGATGGCTCCCTTCAATAATCGTTTTTTACCCAGGCACTTTTCCTCAAAGTGCCTGGAGCAGACTCTACTGCGGGAATTCACTTCTTCTTGGGTAATACCCAAATTGTTAAGCCAATCCCCGCTTGCATCTTTTGGGATGCGGTAGAGTCTGCCACCCCCTTCACAATTGAATACAACACAATTGTAATTCATTTAAATATTTGAATATTATTTAATTTTAAAGAATTTTAAACTTGATAAACGTGTGCGTACGAGTCGCACATAAGTTTTGAATTGAAAGCATTTTTACCAAATTTCGTCTGCAGGCCATAGAAAATAGCGACAAGCGAATGTCAAACTGTATTTGAGAGCCCAAGTCAAGTATGAATTTGTCTTAGGTCAGGTCTGCCAAAGCAAGGCGAGCATTTTTGGCTCGTGCGCTACTTAGGCTCGCTGCTACAAAGGCAATAGCCCGCAATGCAAACCAACGAGTGCACGCTGCTGCTACTTTTGATTTGATTTAACTTATTATTCATTTATAAATCATTTAAATACTACCATTTTATTTATTTATAACTACATTCTATATATTTGCATTATATATTATCACAAAAGTTCCTAAATATAAAATAAATATAAATATAAAGTAAAAGCAGCATTCCTAAATTCAAATTATTCGCCCAACCCAACGGCCAAACAAAACGATCATGCGTAATGCGTGCAAAGTCATTGCCGTTTCAGATTGTTTTTGCGAGCCCAAGTCGCGCACGACGGCGAATTCGAACAACTCAAAGAGCGAATTATCGCCTCTATACATTTACTGCTCTTTGGCACGCATCGCTTTAATTTAAGTGCGGGTTTTTAATTTGAAGAACCACGAATCATCTCACCAAATTGTTTGATTCTAGGTCTTATCTTCGTAATTAATTGTATAAATTTAACTAAAATTTGCATTGCACTTGACTGGTTTGGACACACTCATGTCATACATAGCTGTGAAGGTCGAAAATCCACTGGGAGAGAATGGGAAAAGTTATCAAGATGATTCGATAAGCTTTATCTTTATTTGCATCAGATGATATAGTTTAATGAATTTAAACAGATATTGTTAACTTGCTATCCGAGGTTATGATAAACATTTTCATATAAACGCTATAACGTCTGCAAAGCCTCATTTTCGCCGTTAGATAATTTGTACAGATTTAGTTTACTCTTTGTACCCAAGCATTATCACAGGTTAAAATGCTCCAAAGCTTACTACCTTTTTCCATTTCAAAATTTGCCATAGAATCAAAATAGATTTATTTATACAATAGGTTGATTGAGAAAATGTTTTAAAGTATAGAATATTGTAGTGCATTTTGGATTTGCCCCTAATACCGGCTACCATTACATGTCATTCGTCTGGTTTTCCCTACCGACTAACCTATTTTGTGCCATTTTGAGCTGTTGCTCTTGACACTGTATTATTGGTAGCCAGTATTCGGAAGGCATAACATACTTAGCTGTTTCTAATTTGATATTATTTTGATCAGTGTCAACTGCAGAACGTACGTTTTGTTCGTTAATGATTTGATCCAACTTATCGACCAAATTATTTGACTCTATAATTAAATCATCTATTGACTTTAGGAGCGCGTACCAATCAATGAATTGTTTTCCAACCAACGACTTTCCCCTCAAACAAAATGGGAATGGCTTAAAACTATGCCAAGGTTTGAACGGCTCTATTGTATAGGGTATAAAATGATTTCCGGCATCCATTTCAATTACATCTTCATCAAAGTGCCATGAGGATAAAGTAGGTTGCAGAGTGAAATTGTTGGCTCTAGTACCAGAAAATGTATATGTACTAGGTTCTGCATTACAATCATTTTTTTGTGTATTCTCTAGTTGGGCTGCTACCCTTTTTTTGATATCTGTGCGCAAAGTAGTGTCACCACTCTGTCGATTCTCGAAGCCTCTGGTTCTTATATAAGCTTCGCTAAAAGCCTTTGGAAGAAGTGTCTGAGTGTATGCCGACGCAGTTGGTGTTATATCTGTCATCTGAGATATTGAATAAGTCAAGATGTCTGCAATAGCACTTGCTTTTTAAATTGAGTTATCTACTAAGAGGCTTATAATTAGCAAATAACGTACATTGATTTTGGCCATCCTTTTTTTTGGAGTACTGTCCATCAGTTAAAATGCCAACATCTCTGTAATGTATTAAATCGGTTTGAGGCCCCAAGCTTACTTCTTTCATCAATTTAGTAGAAATAAAATCGGTCTGCACAGCAATATTAGTTTTTCCAGCACGCAATCGCCTACATTTTTTAAGAACAAACGAGAAGAATAGTTTAAAATTGGCTGGCATAAAAGCCAATTTGCTTAACCTTGATGCATCCAAAAGTTTAGCGCGCAATAAGGCATTTTTGTCTGGTTTTGGCAGAGTCGAAACACTAACAGCCCGCCAAGGGGGCCTCTTGGCTTCATTTTCCTTTTCCTTCTCTGCACCCAGCTCCTTCATGTGGTTTAAGTTTAAGAATACAAAACTCTGACGTTAAAAACCAATTTTAACTGCTTCAATAAAAGTGAATAGTATTAGGTTGCCTGGACTTGCTCCAATTTACAATTTACACTTCCCACATATACCTATCTTATACGTTTTTTGAAACTTTTCGATTAGGCGTAGACCAATTTGTTTACTACGAACATTGGTAACTAAGCACTGCAACGCTGTCATTCATTTTAAGATTGTTGTCTTGACAAATTTATTGATTTACCTTACTTTTCATACCAGCAGTTCTACTGCCACTTGGATGATCTACTTATGCAAAAGAACTGCATTCTTTAAGTAAACTTCTTCAAACCTGCTTCATTACAATATTGTGTCTATGTTTTTTATATAATGTTCGACTTTACAAGGCCGTTGTAAATCAGAAACGGATCTATGCAATCGCGTATGGCTGGTGCAAGCCATTTAAACATTGAATTTCTTGAACTGTTTACTGTCGGCCTGTTCGATAACCCAGAAGTCACTATATCTCCCTACGCAAATTTAGTTAACGCCCATTCATCTTACAAAAGAAGTTGTCACTCAATGGAGTGAAATTTTACGACTTACCTTAATTTAAAACATTCACTTGTTATTTAAATGACATAATAATAAATTGAAAAAGACGTTCATTTATTTTAAAATTAAATCAGCAAATTTAGAAAATTCTTAGCTATTATGATAAAATGCATTTAAAATTCCAAATATCTCAGAATTGTAATTATCTAAATAGGGTCTTCCCATTTTATAGCCACATTCATCATACAATTGTAGAGTCGATCGATGAAACCAGTAGTTTTTGACTGGAAACTCTGAACTTAAATTAAGAGTGTTTAGCTGAAATACGCCAAAGTGAAAAACGTGCCCGTCTGTTTGAACACATTGCACAACGATTGGCTTTGGAAGTGCACCGGCAGTGTCATTCCCATGCAGCTGTTTGGCCCGAGCCGCGGCAACACCAAATGCAGTTAATAATGTACGGCTTTGAAACTGGGTATCTGTTACTTTCGATTCGTGTAAGTTGCTCACAACGTTTTTATCAAAATACGAAAAAACTGTGTGCGGGTGCGAGCAGCGAATCTCCGGGTTAATTGCTGAAAAAATGTATAATTTTTAGTGTCAATAAAATTAAAGCTCGAACCGCAAATAAAAAAATGGGAAGATGAGTTATTATTAATTTATACAATACAAGCTACAAATAGCTTTTTCCCTTTTTGTTAAATTGCAATCCAGTATGATTTCAATTTTTAGGATTTATAATATATTACTTTTGAGTAGACAAAGGGATTATAGTGTCCATTACTCTATGCCAGAAGCAAATTTTCCGAGTATTAAGCCAATACAGCACAACATTAAGTCCGAGAAGAGAACGAGTATGATTACCTATAAATTTGAATCACTAATGCGCAGTATTGCTAATAAAACAAGTATTTGGAAGTTACATTCTATTCAAGTTTAAAAACATCAGTTAGTTGTGCACCAAGCAGAAAGTTATAAAAGTTCAAAATAGTTAACGCTCTAATGAGAGGCAGTGCCACGGATGCTCTGCTTGAGTCACTAATCTTTTATCTGGTAAGTAAAAAGTTTTCGCTCCGTACCTTCTATTTTCCTTGACATATGGTTTTTTTTAGTTGTAGTTTAATGATTTGCGGTAAGGCCATTAATGTTATTTCTACTTACGATAGTAACTCTGTTCGTTGTAAATGTTCCTTTTCGAAATTGAAATCGTGCATTTCATTGGAAAGAGATCTGGAACTTTTCCGTCAAATTTACCCTTAACAGGCTCCAAAGCTCGTGTCGATGTTATTAATTTATTTACAGGCATGGAAAAATCCAGAAGATCATCATCTTTAGAAAGCGCCACTTTAAAAGATACATTGTCGATAATCTTGCGGCGTACATTTATAGATCGTGCTGCTAGTCTTTCAATTTCAAGCAAAAGCTTGCTTATCAAAAGACGGCTGAAATTAAAGTCCAATAAAATGATTAAGCCCCAAAAACTCAGTAAAAATAAAAAGGGTATAGAAAACAACCAACTTTGTGAAAGAAATTTTTTTGTTCGATTTTACCTGTACGCTTTATATGATTTAGTTTTTGAAACATTACCTAGAAAGAATTCGACGCAGGGGTTAATTTAAAAGGCTAGGGTACTCTTATGCTCTAAATCTTGTAACTTCAATTTAATATATTTTTTTTTAATTTGGCAAAAAGCAAATCTATTCATCTAAAAATTTTTGCATTTTTTGGAGTGATGTAAAACACCACAGCTTCATAGTACATCAAAATAAGTTTTTCCTGAAAAGTTGCTCAAGCTCTTAGCATCTCTAAGATCTGGACGCAATGCAGACAGACAATCAGACGAACATAGCTACATCAACTTCTTTATTTACCCCAATCATACTTAAGGTAACTTAGGTGGATCTGCTCTACCGACTCTTCCTGCTGGCTGTTACAAACTTAATATACCCTTTGTTGCACATGGCACAGAGTAGAAATATGCTTACTTGCGTCTTTCCAGCGTAATTCCATATGTTCGAGGCCAGTTGTATGAGGGCCTTTCAATCAACCGAACTTTTGGCAATTTTTCTTGCTGCGCGTCGTGCACGTGGGACGCTAATATAACATTCTGCACACGGCGTGTGACACCACTGGGCAATTGTTGATTGGTTATGGCATCTTCAATTGATTTGGGAAAGCTAGTAATTTCAATTGCATTGGTTAACACTTGAGCTTGCTGCAATCCACCAACTAGCACATTCTTGTCGCTGTAAGCATAACAAGCTTTTTCATGCCAGTCAGGATGAGAGCAATCTTCAACAATCGGCTTCGGATATGCGCCAGCTATGTTTAGGCTGTAATAAGTGTAAAAAATTTTAATTTTAACACTTGTCTATGCATATTTAACACAGCTTACACTTTTCTGTCAACAATTGGAGCAAACACATTTTCTGGTGCCTTTACTTGAAAACCCAAGCGTGAGAGCTCGGCAGCTGCGCCGGTATCTCGTGCTACTCTTTTACCCTGAACTTGCCAATGCTTTTTAAAATGCCAGTTAATATGCTGTGCAAATAACTTATTTGTCAACCGCATTGTAATAAATTTATATTTATGCCGACTTAATACAGAAGTTTAAAAAACCAAAATGTATTATGAAACGGCTGGCCACAAACAAATCAGCTGATGGTTTTGATACACAAAAAATACTTGCTCAATCGATAACCGATATTTAGTCATGCAGCGATTGTCTATCAATAATCAATTATTTACAAAAAATTAACTTAATTTTTAACATAAACGAAAAACATTTAAGCATATTATGTACATAAAATTAATTTAATGCCAGTTTGGAACTTAATCAAAAGAAGGGATTTTGAATTTGACGAAGTGTGGTTACTATAGCTTTTTTATATAGTTTTTTTTTTTTATTTTATGGCCTTAAAAAAGTGTTAAGTAAAATATGTCTATATTAATATAGTTATAATGATATATATACTTATAAGAATATTATAATGATAATAGAACGTTACATGTTTTAAATAATAAGGGGCTATTTTAAAAAACTTGGCATAATAAAAGGTTGGCATTTTAATCAGCAATATTCTTTAAATAATACATATTCATAACGGAGTCTGATTTTTATTACAAAAGAAATAAACTTTTTTTACCATTTTTTACTGTGCATTTTTTTTTTGTGAATATTACACTTTAACCAAAAAAGCATTTTCGCCTGAATTGCCCTGGCAATATATTAGCGATATGATATATTTATGTGTTTTTGGAAAAACACGAAAAAATAGTGCAGATAAAATGACCCTATGGCGTTACTTAAAATTATGTTAAATTTTGTTGTAACTTGGGGAATTGCCTATGCAGGATACATTATTATCCAAATAAGTTGAACTTGATGATAGTAAATTATGTTAAAGATTAATCCAAAGCCCTTGTAGCTAGTGCTCGTTAGACAAATATTAAGGTTAGCATTAAATACCAGGCTTGAATTATTAAAATAAAACCAAAATTTTTTTTAGAGTTGCTATTTCGATACTTACATTTATGTCAAAATTTATTTGTGCATTAAACACCTTTGTGATTCAATTTCTTTTTTGTAGTTATGTTTTGTTTGGCATAAAGTTCTAGTGCATAAGTTACTTAATATTAGTACAGCTTCGTATTAAACTTTCCGTTTTAGGACTACTTATTTATTTTTTTTTTATTTAGGGTGCACCCCTAACACTGCCCTAAGTCCAGTTGATCTTAGGATTAATTTAACATTAAGCAATATTAAATAACGAGGAAATATAATATAAAACTAATCCATATTCCTTACGATTTTGTATAGATAAGCAATAATCTTAATTATCTAATATTAAATAACGAGAAAATATAATATAAAACTAATCAGTATCCCTTACGAATTTTTGTATAGATATGCAATAATCTTAATAATCTAATATCTTTAGTCATGATATTCCAATGCATAGTCAATGTAAAACAGTAATAATTATCCAAAAGAAACTTCGGAATCCCCTCTGATAATTTCATACGTGAAAAATTAAAATAAACAAAATAAACGTAAGACTCTTTCCAAACACAATCTCTCAGATAAACAACCAATCAATTCAATGGGCAAGGAGTATTCAATATCTGGGTATTCATTTTGATAGCAGAATACTATTTATTGTAATTTTTAAATTAATAGGGCTATACACAAAGTAAGTCTAATTTGCAAATTGAAAACAAATAAATAATTTCCCTCAGCTATGTTATATGAGTCCTAAGTTCGATTGTGCTGCATATGATAGGATACAAAACAAAGTGCTAAAATGATTTTTAATCTAACCTTTATTATCTCTTCTCTTAATCTGCATGAAAAAAAAGTCAGGGTACTATTAAATTTATTACTAAAAACAATCAATACACAATATCAGTTGATTGTTTTTTATTAGTTAGTTTTAAGAAGTTTGAATTTTGTTTCGTTAATTTAAGTTGTTTCCTGCATTAATAACTTTTTAAATACAAGCATTGGAACGTCATGTGTATTTATAAATTTTTATTAGTTGCAGAAGAGCTGATCTCTAAAATTTGTTGTACACCGAATTCAGTAACAAAATTATATTAAATTGAATTAAAAAAAATAAAATATACGCTGTTATTTTCGTAATTACCAAGAAAATGTATTTAACCGTTTAATTTTTAATTGCAATAAACAAATTTAATCCCCTTGTCTATGGTGTTATAGCTCCAAAGGCAAAGCATAGATGTATTTCTATTAATAGTTGTACGATGAGAACAGGAACCTACACTACCAGGGCCCGCATCATCTTGCCTTAAATTACAAGTAATTCCTCAAAAACAAAAAACAAAAATGTATGTTCACTGCAAATGTGTGCGCGCTTTGCACATTTTATTGGGTGATATTTTCCGTGCTACTATACATATTTAGAAATATTTTTGCCCTTTATATATATCCTTGAATAATTTAAATAGGAGCACATTTTATAACATATATATATGCTAACAAAAGGTACGCTTTAAACTTAGTAAAAGATGCAACACAAATTCGTTGCGGGTTCGCGTTGGAATACATCTTATATCTAGCAATTCGTTTGCAGTCCTTCGCATAATGGCATAATCCTAGCGCATACGGTATGTGTTTGTTTCATGGATTTCGGACAACTCTCCCTTGAAATTGATATCGATGACAAAATCCAAGTCACGATTATTACGTTCATTTGGCTTCATTTGAAATGTGCCACTTATTTCTTCATTCTTCTTGGCGGTCATGTGATCATCCAAATAAAAGACAGTTTGCTTCCAATGGGTATACGTGGAGTCGGGGGACGTACTAAAGCCAAGTCGCTTGTGGCACTTGGTGAACTCAATGTTGAAGTAAGTGACAAGGGCTTGTACGAAGTCATTGCGCTTGATTGTTAGATTAAATTTGGAAGAAAAATTTAAGTCTGCCTTCTGTACTGTGTACAGGTCCACCTCCTTGACCATACATGCGGTGGACACTACCTGTTTGGGATCAACCACATCAACAAGTGGTTCGGTTACGGCTACTTTGCGTATGCAGCTCATATCAAAGCCATATACATCGTCCCACCAATTGATTTTTTCATCCTTGTATTGCCGATCTTCAATAGCAGTTATAAAAAGTGTCCCTCTGTCTGGAAACATCATGCCATTGGGCTTAAGCCACTTGTCCCTCGCGTATAAGACAGTGTCCAACATGGACTCGTAGAACAGACAATATCTAGAATGTACAACAACTTGAGCATTAAAAAAATTCTGTGGTGTATTAAACATACCCCATCCACTCGGATATTATGATATCCACCTTTTCAATACCATTTGGCAATTCAATTTCTTCGATTTTTCCCTTAACGACTTTAATAACATCCTGAAAGTTATTGTCGATTATCACTTGGCGTGCAAACTCAATAATGTTCGAGCAGTCCACGGCAATAACTTTAGCGGCACCAGATTTGGCAGCAAACATCGAAAGTATACCAGTGCCGCAGCCAACATCTAAAACTGTCTAAAAACCGAATCAATGTAATGCACTGAAGCCAAGCGGTGTTTGAACATACCTTTCCTTGAAAGAGATGCTTATTATGGTACATGGCATTCCTGTATGTTACTGTCCGAACTTCATCTTTAAGCATCTCCTCGTGTATTCCAAAATGTGCATACGAATCAAAGTAATAGTCCCTAGAAGTCATTTCGTCTGCATTGGCGCTTGCCTGGTCAGTGCCAGCGCCGCATTGTGAATGTTTCTTTAGCACATTGTTCGTGGTTACAGCCGGCGCGCTATCGCTATTCGATTCCATTGCAACATCTGTATTCGACTGCTCAGTATGATTGTAATTAGACACTTTCAACAGCATTTTGTACATTTTCTTACCATATTAAAGTTTATTTGGATTTTAGACAATGAAAGGAAGCCAGTTTTCTAATTGTATAAAATCCGTATCTTTTCCCTCTCAAACGCAAGCGAAAAAGTGCTACCCATCAATTTATCTACTTATAGCACGTTTATTGAAACATCGATAAGTGAAATATTTAATTTGTAATTGCAAATTAAGATAGCATAAAAAAGATTAAATATTTAATATTTTTTGCAATTTTTAAATAAAATACTTGAAAGCCATGGCAATTATATTAAAACTGAAATTAATTATTTTACTGCGCACATGTGTAAGCATATGTCGTTGTGCAACACTGCACTAAAATATATTGTATCGATGTGTTTATAGTTATCGAGTTTTTGGCGGCAATATATTTTCCGCGTTGTGGCTTGTTTGCTATTTTGACGTTGCTAATAATTAAAAAGTAGAAATAAGTGCAGCAGTAACCCGTTTATATTTTTACAAACTTACTATAATTTTCATTTGCGCATTCAGTAAGCGAAATGGAAGGTTTTGATGAAGCTGGTGTTTTCTTTTCGGATAATTTTGGCAACGACCAGCAACCCGATGGGGCGCAAATTAATTTACAAGCAATTAAAAAGAAATACAAGGAGTTTCTTCGCACTTTTAATGAAGATAACTTTTTTTACAAATATCGGTAAGTCTATTTGAAGCTTAAAATGGTGACAATTCATTATAATTGTACTTTACACAGAGACACCTTGAAGCGCAACTACCTAAATGGACGCTACTTTCTTGAAGTCGAAATGGAGGATTTAATGGGCTTTGACGAGACGCTTGCCGACAAACTTAATAAGCAACCCACGGAGCATCTACAAATTTTTGAGGAAGCTGCTCGTGAAGTAGCTGATGAGATAACTGCACCACGGCCTGAGCACGAAGAGCATATGCACGACATACAAGTGCTGTTGACTTCAAATGCTAACCCAACAAACATACGAGAACTCAAATCGGATAGTGTGTCTCGTCTAGTGAAAATTGCCGGCATAATTGTGGCAGCTTCAGGAATTCGTGCCAAAGCAACTCGTATGTCGATTATGTGCCGTTCATGCAGCACTGTGATTCCTAATCTAAAAGTAAACCCCGGACTGGAAGGGTATGCATTGCCACGCAAATGCACAACTGAGCAAGCCGGTAGACCAAAATGTCCATTGGATCCTTTCTTTATAATGCCCGATAAGTGTAAATGCGTCGACTTTCAAACCCTTAAGCTGCAAGAATTGCCAGACTTTGTGCCACAAGGTGAAATTCCACGTCATTTGCAATTGTTTTGCGATCGCTCACTTTGCGAACGCGTTGTACCCGGAAATCGAGTGCTCATACAGGGCATCTACTCTATACGTAAGGTTAGCAAACCCTCGCGTCAGGAGGGTCGTGAAAAAGCAGTTGTTGGTGTACGTGCACCGTATATGCGTGTAGTTGGCATAACCGTGGACACTGAAGGATCTGGAGCTATTTCGCGTTATAGTAACATTACCAATGAAGAAGAAGAGACCTTTCGTCGCATGGCTGCATCTGCTGATATTTATGATCGTCTATCAAAATCTCTAGCGCCAAGCATTTTCGGGTCCAAGGACATAAAGAAGGCTATTACCTGCTTGCTATTTGGCGGTTCACGCAAGCGTTTGCCAGATGGACTCTGCCGCCGTGGTGATATAAATGTTCTACTGTTGGGTGACCCTGGTACAGCTAAATCTCAGCTTCTGAAGTTTGTGGAGAAAGTGGCACCTATCGGAGTTTACACATCAGGTAAAGGATCTAGCGCAGCCGGTTTAACAGCATCTGTTATGAAGGATCCCAGCACGGTAAGAATATTTTGTATAATATAAGCAAGTTGCCTAACTTTGTATGCATTTTGTGTTAAAGCGAAATTTCGTAATGGAAGGCGGCGCTATGGTGCTGGCTGATGGCGGGGTTGTCTGCATCGACGAGTTTGACAAAATGCGCGAAGATGATCGAGTTGCTATACACGAAGCCATGGAACAGCAAACTATATCCATTGCAAAAGCTGGCATAACCACCACTTTGAATTCTCGTTGTTCAGTGCTGGCAGCCGCTAATTCGATATTTGGGCGCTGGGACGAAACCAAGGGAGAAGAAAATATTGACTTTATGCCAACCATTCTATCCCGCTTCGATATGATATTTATAGTGAAAGATGTGCATGACGAGCTGCGAGATATTACACTTGCAAAACACATAATAAACGTGCATTTGAGTTCAAATAAGTCTGCGCCTGCTGAGCCGGCTGTGGGTGAGATATCCTTAGCCATGTTCAAAAAGTACATTCACTACTGCCGAACTCATTGCGGACCACGGCTAAGCGAGGCCGCAGGCGATAAGTTAAAGAGTCGTTATGTGCTGATGCGTAGTGGAGCCGGACAACAAGAAAAGGCAGCGGATAAGCGACTTGCTATACCAATTACTGTGCGTCAATTGGAGGCTGTTATTCGTATCTCGGAATCTTTAGCAAAAATGCGCTTACTGCCATTTGCTACAGATGAGCATGTCAACGAGGCGCTGCGGCTTTTCCAGGTGTCCACCCTAGATGCAGCTGTAACAGGAAATTTGGCTGGAGCCGAGGGCTTCACCACTGAAGAGGATCAGGAAATTCTTAATCGCATCGAGAAGCAACTAAAACGTCGCTTCGCTATTGGATCCCAAGTGTCTGAGCAAAATATTTTACAGGTAATTATTTGTTTATTGAACAAAGTAGTGAAATGAAGATTTTACTAATAAATTCTCTCTTTAAATTTAAGGACTTCTTGCGCCAGAAATACGAGGAGCGCACTGTTATGAAAGTAATCCACACAATGGTTCGTCGGGGTGAACTGCAGCACAGGATGCAACGAAAAATGCTTTACCGCATTTGCTAAGCTTATTTCATATTGTAGGTGGAGATCCAACCCATTTTGTCTATTTCCTTTTTTATATAATTGCGAACAAAGTGTTTTAACTTTTGCGAATATTGTTGTTTAACTCAAAATTTCCAATTTAAAATCAATGCGTTGAGTTCTTATAACTTTTTATAACCGAAAATTTAATTATGAAACTTTTTAATAATAAGAATTGAAAACAAGCCTATTTTAAATAACACTAAATTTTAGTATGTAATTCATTTTTCCTTCTTAAAATTGAAACACTGTATTTTGTTAACAAAAACCGAAAATTAAATAATGTAATTTTTATCAACAGCAAATAAATACAAACAAAGACTTATGTGCGTCATTAGCGATTTTTTGTTATTCTTTGTTTGAAAAAACAAGGCACGCAATGAATAGAAGAAGATATTCTTGTTGGCAATATAAAGATCAGTTTGGTACAACGGAAAGAGATATCTTTGTCCAAGTAATCATTCTTATTTTGTTATGTTAAAATAATATGAAAGTGGGGCCTCGTAGCTTAGTGGGTAATACACTTGCCTTCTAATCGCGGGGTCGTGGGTTCGAATCCCACTCATGGCAAGAGGCATGACCACTCCAACGTCCCTCTTATAAATTGCTTCTCTACCTAATAGAAAGCTTTTCTCCATTTGCACAAAAATTCAACAATTTCTGGCAATCCCCCCTTGCCCCACTCCTCACCCCCCACGCTAAATGGAGGGTATACCATAGACCCAAGCGCCATTCATAGCTTTTCGGCGTACAGCAACAACACCAGCTAGAATGATGCCAACAATAAAAAGACTGTATCGCCCAGCCTTTCCGCGCAGCCAAGCGCAGACGCTACTCCCAGAAGGCGTCAGGTGGCAGCCCACCACTGGGATAAGTCCGCATCTGGCCAATCACCAGTTCGACCGAAAAACTCAACAGATTACAGAAACCTACACAAGAGAATACATAAACGGCTCAACAAGTTCGCTGACGTCCAAAGGCATTTTTCAAAAAACGGACACGAATAGGACAATGGACCGTTAGAACCCTAAAAGGATCCATCAAGATTAGCACAGTTCGAGGAGGAAATGGAGAAAACTGCAGATAGCTGGCATCCATCCATAAGGCAATAGACGGATCGGCAGACCCAAGGCGACCTGGAGAAGATCCATCCTCCAACAACTGACCCAGGCGAAAAATTAGGGTTCGATGGATGGCTCTTGTAGAGGCCCTAAGTTCCCAAGTGGAATAATAAGGAAAAAAAAAAAAAAAAAAAAAAAAATAATATGAAAACACCTTACAAACGTGGTCTGCAACATAATAGCATAAATATGAAATAAAATAAAATAGTTTGTATTTACAAAAAAAAAAAAATTGTTAAGATTATTATTAATTTAGCGAGCAAATATAAAACTAGTCCGCCTTCTTAGCCTGATGGGTTAATTTTTGTTTAGATATCGATCGTCTCATATCAGGGGCTGGTTCCTACTTAGATTTGCAAAGTAATAGTATAAAATTTAAAATATTTCTTAACAGAAAATGAATAAATGATCACAGTCAGCCAAGTTGAAGTTGCATAATTTGTGATTGGTCAAAGATGCAGCACTAAATTGAACTTTCAGTTTACGAGATATTAAATGCATAAATCTTAAAGGGGATGCTTTCAAAGGTTAAACCATTTGACTCGATTTTGTTTACAAAAGACACTCCTCCTCAGTGCATAGTATTACGACATTTTTATTATGTATTACTAGATAGTACATTCATCTGTAAACAAAGCGTTGATATAGGAGGCATATACTATACATATACTATATGCCTTCTGAACAAAAATCGTGTTGTTGTGCCGGGTTGCTGGATGTTCTATGTAAACATCATCAAGTAATCATTTCTTGTTGAACAAAAAGAATCAATCATTAGATACTCTGTAAGTGTGTACTTCCACTTTTTGGCGTCAAAAGTTTATTATAATTTTATAACATAAGTAGTTTATCTTATTTCAATACAAAAATTTACAAAGTGCTGAAATTAGTTTTTAACAAAGATTGTAAGCACAGTAAATGATAGAACAATATATTTTAACCACGTGTGATTGAATGTGCAGGTAACGATATTTTCAGAAAGCTAGCAAAAATATGAGCTTTGCTCAAGTAAGTCTCTATAATTGTCATAATTTCTCGGTCTCTGTTCTTTTTGAACAGCTAAAGAAGTTGATAAACCCATGTCTACCTGCAGGTACACTTAAGATTTCCACAAAAACAAAAACTTTCCTAATAGACAAGTCTCTTTTTTTTCGATATCAGAAGTGGTTTACACTAAATAATATTGATTATTTTTATTTGATTCTGAAGAGAAGTCAAAGGAAGTACTTAAGCAACATTAAAGCGAAATACTGTATGGTATTTCGACTTCCAATTTTAACACGAAATTACACATATATTGTTTTAAAAAAACATCCATTTTCATCCTTCGTTATAATATAATATAATACTATATAAAGATATGATGCAACATGCTGGGTCGGGGTTGCGGCTCCAATCCAAGGTTTATAGCATGTTATCGCCTTACTTTTAGAAATTCAAAGCTCAAGACAGCAGAAGTCATATGGTCATATTATTACCAAGTTTTTGAATTTAACAGAAAAAACAAGCAGGTAGCATGACCCCTACTTTTTCGCCCAGACATTAATACATATGAATGTACGTAAAGCCGGAGCACTGCCGGATACAAGGCTGGTTGAGTTATTGCAACAAACAAATACGCAAATATAAACAATACAGAAAAAATACGAACGAGGAATTCTATTTTAATGTTTTTTTTTTCCTTTTCATTTTTCAATTAAAAATCATTAACGTCATGAACATCCGCGGCTATTTTCCATTTTCAATGAGAGCAAGACACATGCACCAATACATGCTGCTCACTCTCACACACACGCACACACGCACACACACACAATGGAATACTAAATTGAAAAACGTACGAAATCTGTCAGATTCAACCACTTTGGACGTAACCAGCTCCTATGAGCAACAACTGAGCATCGAATACGTTGAGTGGGGTCTATGTCTTTTGTGAATGAAAATAAATGAAATGAAATGAAAATGCTCGCTGTGCACCAGCGGGCTCGTTTTGCGTCAATATGGTTTAGTTCAGTTCAGTTCGCTGCTAGATCTCAAGCAACGCAGTTAAGAATTGATAATCGCAATTCGGCAATAAACGGAGCAATTAACAGAGCAAAGTCTTCCATGTTTCAACAGAATACGTGCTTGTGTGTCAATCGGTGAAGTTAATTATCATGTACATTTATCCGAGCTCACCAGAGTCAGCCTCATCCTTGCAATCCGAAGAAAGTGCCGCCATTAAAATACAAGCTGGATTCCGTGGTTATCGCGTACGCAAACATCTGCAACGTCCGAGCAAGTCAAGCAACGGCTTCTTATTCCATCGTTTTTCTACGAGCTCCCAACCACGTCGACATCAACGCCAGCAGCGCCACCAACAGTCGCACATGGAGAACCAACACGCTAACGATGCTCAAGGCAGAGTTGCAATAGTAACGCCCAACGCCTCACATTTGGAGGGTGTTGCACCAACCGTTGAGGATCGTTGTGCTACCAAAATACAGGCAGGTGTACGAGGCTTTCTTGTGCGAAAGAAACAAAAAATTGCCACAGATGCTGCTGTGAAAATTCAGGCTGGATTTCGAGGCTTCAAGGCACGCAAAGAGGCGCAGAAACTGAAGCAGCAGTAAACTGGAGCTTACAATGTTACTCACTTTTTAGGAGCTATGTTCGAATAAGTCATTAATTTTAGAATGTAAATATAGAGTATACCCTGTATTATGTAAATACAAAAACAAGTTTAATATTAGCTTATAGACGCTTAATAAAAAATAAAAAAAAAAACATAAAATTTATAATAATATCCATAAACGGTTCTCACAAAGCAATTATTTAAAGGTTATCCACCGGACGCCGGACTCTATGTGCCTTACTACGTACGTACATATGTTATATACATGGGTATATAATATATACATACCTATGTACAATGTTCATATAAAACTAATGTTCAATGAGCACCACTAGTGTATTGCTCAGCAAAAGGAAATTTATTATTCTTTCTGTAAACGCAAACGTTCTATATTTGGCACTAATAAGACGTGTGTACGTACGTCCATCCGTAGTGTGTACGTCCGTCCGTAGCATATACGAGCATCTACTATATTGGGAACATATGAACGTATATATTTAAGACATACATATATGTATATACCTACGTACTGACGTTCCACTGCCACTGTCAGTCTATGAAATGTGAATTATCTAGAGCAGACAGTTTTACTAAAAAAAAAAAATAATTTGGTTTTATAGAAAGGTTCTCTTGAAACATTAGAGAGATAACATTCTCAAAGATTATATGCATAAATACTTCTTAATATTAGTCAAGATTACGTTATAAATTAATAGCCTAATATTTGATCTATTTCATTTGTAAGTAATGAAACATGGAACTCTCTTCGACATTAACAATGGATTTGTTAACAAAATGAAAGGTAAACACTTCAGTAAAGCATCTGATATAGTTTATCACAGATTTATTCTAGTAAAATTGTCACACCTACGATTTCCGCCTTGTGTTCTTAGTAGATCTTATCCTTATTATTCAACTGAGTACAAAAGGTATTTTCTAAAAGCAGCAGATCTCAAAAAATCAATGTCACGTGATTTTTTAATGATTTTTATCGAATTATCTCGTCAACATGCATTCTCATGTATGCTGTGCGCGGCATGTGTGTGCTGCTCTTTTTGTAATAATGATAATAGGCATTTACTTCTTCAGCTCGATTTAGACATATTGCAATATTTGGTTTGATAACAATCAATTAATTTTAAACAGAACGAGTTCCAAAATTATGACATTTCACTGTTCTGTTCCTTACGCTGTTTAGAACGTTTTCTACTGTGTTTTAGACCTTGGGACCCTGTTTGATCTTAAACTTCAATTTGTCCGCAATAGTGTGAGTAAAGCTTAAGGAATGCTTGCAATTTTTATGCTATAGTCAAAAGAGTTTACAAAATTTCTATCGTCCGCTCAATTTTAAAATACTGCTCATGCATTTCGAGTCCTCATTGCCGGTCTTATCGGGACAGAATTGAGTCTGTACCAAAGAAATGTTGTCGTTTAGGGTAAGTCCATTTATCCGACTACCTACTTATTCTGATAGTGTTCATCTTAAAAGGCTACCTATCAATTTTAAATAAAGTTAGAACATGCCATGGGCTACTATTCCTGCATAACCTGCTGTTCGGTCTTATTGTTTCTTCTGATCTTTATAATACATTTACTTTAAGCCCGAAAAATTTGGAGATATATTTTAAACTGTCCCTTGAGTTTTGTCTTGAATAGGTTGATTTTGAAGAATGTTTCAAGTAATATCTATTGTGGGCGAGTACCAATAAGTTTATGTCGGTGTTCATGTTAGCTGACAATCATTTGAAATGTATTTTTGTTTCAGTTCTTTAGGTGTGAAAGTTTAGCATGAAGCTTTTGTTGCTTCCACATACGATTAAATCTTTTAATAATTATTTTGCCAATGAGTAGGTCAGGTTAGGTTAGGTTAGGCCGGCAGGCCCCCGGGGGAGGGGACCTCACATAGATCAATGTGATCCTTAGTGGAACCGGAGTGTTTCGGCTGTGAGTCATAGTCGTGGACAGATTAGCCATCCACTATGCGCTATGTTTTGCGAAGGCTAACAGTTTCTGGGGTGGCCTCTGCGCCGCCTCTGCGAGCGAGTCAAGCACTGGTGTCCCTAGGAAGTTAGTTCTCGGGGTGAAGAGGGTTGGACAGTTGCATATGAGGTGCTCCAGGGTTTCTCTTACCCCTGGTTCCCTGCATTTCCTGCATTCATCGTTGTTGGTGATGCCCAGCTTCAGGCAATGACCCGTTAGCAGGCCAAGCATGAGTCTGCAGTCCTTCCGGGAAAGCTGCAAGATGTGCTCGACTAATTTAGCGTTGGGTTTCCCGCACATAATGCGAGCGGTTCTACAGTTTGTCGTCTTGTGCCACCTTCTGTCAGAAGCGACTGCAGCGCTTACTTCCGATTTGTGGTTTAGAGCCCTCAGAGGTATCCCTAGGTCCTCAACTCTCGCTCGAGTCGATACGGCACCCTCCTTTGCTAGCCTGTCTGCCATTTCGTTACCTTCAATGCCCTGGTGGCCGGGAACCCTCTTGCGGGTGAGGCCCTGCTTGCCAGTACACATTTGGAGCTAATGGCATAGGCTTGCATTGAATTGATTGCCGCCTGACTGTCGACGAAGATTTGACTTGGAGTTGGTGCAGAGTGAGCGCAAGTTCTGCAGCTTTCTTTAAAGCGAAAACTGCCAATGAGTAAATACTGATAGATTTTTGTGGTTAAATTATATATCATCTAATTCTTGAATTGAATGGCCTTTTATAATTTAGTTCTCGGCCACAACATCGATGAAGGCAGTATGCGGTTGCTTGTGCGACTTTATTTTTGACATTTGATAGTGATAGATTAAGCTGGTTGCTCATCCTCAGACAGCAAGGAAACTAAATTGGTATTCATAAAACCGTGAATGCAATGCCCCAGATATTTTTCGCTTTGACTGAAAGTTCTTTGATTTTGCTTCATATTTTGACGTCACAATGACAACTCATAGCAATGTCTCGTAAGAAATTTGCAAAATCACTGCACAAATGCTCTTTGTTTTTATTTTGAGTTGGATTGATAAAGAAGAATATTTTTTTTGTCTCAGTTTAAGTTACTATTCAAATACAGGATATTCCTAGGAATGTTAACATATGTAACCCTCAATTTGCAAGTGTGCTTTCCCATAAGCAAAAAAGAAGTAGTACCAATGCCAAAGCCCGAAATAACCTGTTTTATTGCCCGGCCGTACGATTGTGCTGTATTTTTTAAGAATCGGTGAAGGCTGGAACGTTATTGTAAATGGCAAGCGTTACCGTACGATGTTAACAACAATTTTTTCTGCCCAAAATGGAGATGTGCAACTTGAATAATATGTAATTTTAATATAATATATACAGCATTCGTAACAATTTGCTATTTGCGAGGCGATTTCGGAAAAATGTTTATTTAAAGTTGGGAGCCGATTAAATTCAAACTATTTTTTGTGGGGTTATATTGAAGCTCATATCTATAGCGGCAAGTTCGCATTGATTGACGCATTGGAAGTCTATTTTTTGGAGCCAGTATTTCAGAGTGGACTAATCGCTTGTTTTCACCCAAAAAGTTTGTTGAAACAGACCAAAAAAAAATTTACTCTTAACGACAAGTCAAGAAAACGGGCACAACTGACCCAATAGAGTTTACAAATATCTCTATCACTAACTTTATCGCGAACAATTTATGCCGTAGGTAAATACATTTCAATAATGTATATTTACTAATTAATAGACCACAACGAAAGTTTTTCTTTTTCTGAATATATAGTAAGATTAACAAATGCAACCAGAGAAGCAGCGCTAAGCTATCTTGTGAAAATGTCGATCCATTTCGCAAATCTCTCTCGTCATAGATAGGTAGTTTGATAAATGTTATTTTTAAATCGTAAAGTTGGAATTATATTTATGGCCGTCTACTAAATTATATAATGTATATACATCGAAAAGTCGATCATAATCATCTTTCCCTTCATTAGCTTCGGGAATTGTAATATTTATTGATCTATAATTAAGTCTATATTATATGCATTCCCATCTTTGAGACCTAGCAGTACAGTTTCTATCGTCAGATACATTTTAAAAGCCGCGCAAAGAAAAACGAATAAGAATATAACGTTATTTAGAGAAAAGCCAAAGCATTACTTTATTTTAAATTGATATTGTAAAGGGACAATGAATCCAACACATTTAATTATTTATGCATGGGCCTCCCATTTTCTGCACTTTTAATTCGTTTCCGCATGTGTTTTGGAATAACTCGAAACACCTCACAGTCGATTTGGACTGGCATTGAGTTTTGCCTTAACGCGAACCATCTTAATTTGGTATCAACTTTGCCCAAGTTACCTGTCAGAATATAACTTTGATATTATGCTACTGTGAAAGCTTTAGTTTCGGGTGGATACTTACCTTTGGTTTTGTCGAGGCGTTGCTTAATATTTTCAGTGATTTGTTCAGTAGTGGTACTTCCGTTTTCATCATCAGGAGTCGAGTTATTACGTAATGCATCGCCACGCTGAAGAGTTTGTCGTCTTGCCGCCAAACTATTTCCAAAATTAAAACTTTCCATATTATCTTTGTCTGCATTACGTTTTCGACTTTGGTAATGAACTCTATAGGCCGTTTGAATTTTTCTCGCAGCTTCTTCTTCGATAAACTGCTCCAGAGATTCACTAATGGCATCGTTGCCAAAGGATGCCTTGGTATCTTGCGTGGATGACTTGGTGCCAGCACTTGCTCGGCGCAGTCTACGCCGGGTTAGAAATCCTCTTGCACCTGCTTGTATTTTTGTTGCCGCCGAGACAATCGTCGATTCAGTATCAGTGGATGTGCCCAATGTGTCTGCGAGAACCGTTTCTACATTCAAGTCACTGGTGACAGCCTTGCTCGGATCAAAGTAGTCAGAGTCGGCTTCCGAAAGAGAGAATGCCATCATTTTTGCACGTATATTTTCCGAAGTCTCATCATCCAAATAAAAACTATTTAAGCGTTCGACATCTAAAAATCTAGCCGTCTCATCAATTGAAGAAGAAGATTGAAACATATTTCCGGCGTTTTCAACTGCGATTGTGTGGTGTCGGATCAACTGGGGCTTTATTTGATTATTTATGCTGTTTACATTCATCATTTCGGATTCAAAGTCTGCATCACCAATTACAACAACCGAGAGGGAATCACTTTTCCCGGAACTCTCACGAGTATCTTCGCGTTGAACACTATTGTGAATAACTATATCACTGTCCTCTTTACTATTCACTGCATTTTGATCTGATAATACGATGCATTCAACGTCCTTCTTATCAATGGAGTTCTTTTGTAATTCCGAATTACGCCGTTGAGACATTTTTTCAATGACTTTTTCTGGTTTCGATAATTTTTCTGTATGTTCCAAAAGTGTAGTTGCTTCCGCATCTGTAATTTCGTTTGCAATGGTGAATTGAGAATGATTCTCATCTAATTCATATTCTTTTAAATCTGTAAGTTTCTCGTTAACTTCAATTTCAGGGTGAGATACATCTAAATTGGCGGTACCAGTTGTAGAAGTTTCAGTTTCGTTTATATCTGAAAGCGAGACTGACTTCTTTATGCAGGGATCTTCTGTTACCTCTTCTAACATTTCTTCTGAGCTTGCTTGGCTTTCCACTCGTTTTTGGGAATCCTTTTGAACTACACTACTAAATTCAATTTCGTTAAAAATGAATTGCCTTATGATGTCCGAATCAAAAGAATCTAAAATATGTAAAAGTAAATTAAACATAATTTTTATACAAGCATAATCCGTACCCTTAGTAGTGCCCGACTTTGTGTCGTCCTTTTCCAAATCAATGCGTTGACCTGCTAAATTACAAGATTGTCCATTAACATCCTTACAAATGTTTTCGTCACTTTGAGCATTTAAATCATTGCCAATACTAGATAATTTTGTGTCAATCAAGCCATGCATACTATCTACAATTAACAAATTTTCTTTCGAGTTGTTGGTTGTTGACTTTATTTTCGGAGTACTTGAGGTGTTATTTTTTGAGTTATTTATCTTTTGCTCATCTTCCAGTGTTTCCCCTTGGATCAGATTAGTTTCGATTTCTTGACTTTGTAACCTGCGCTTCATATATTTTCTGTACAATTTTTGAATTTTCATAGCTGCTTCTCTTCTCTTAGCTTTAGAAGCTGAATTCCCAATTGTACTTTGAAAGTATTTTTGAATTATCATCGCAGCACGATGTCTTCTAGCTAATTCAATTTCATCAGATGGGGACGTAACGCCGTCAAGAAGTGACGGATGTGTTAAAGGTGGTGTTGGAGCTTGATTTAAAAGCGTAACAATGTGTTGAAATTCTGAAGAAGAATCAGTTTTTCCAAGTGCATTATCGAGACCAACATGATCAGACGTAATTGAGCCTTGTGTTTGTTGCTTATTTCTTTCGCTGTATAACTCATTTTCGTTTAGTTCAGGTATAGTTTGTAGCTTGCTACCAAAAGAAGGAATTACTTCTTCCGTTTCCATTTGGTGTAACTCCGTATTAGTCAGTATTAACTCTTCTGAAGTTATCTCTCTATCATTATCACTACTTGTAACATTTTGCGAAGAATTTTCTAGTTTTAATTGCAAAAATTTTTTAGGTATTTTATATTTAGGTTTTCCGTCGTTTGAATCGAATGGAACAAAAAATGATATAGAAGATTTAGGTTCTGGTTTAGTTTTGTCATCGTGTGTCAAGTTATCAACTGAAATATATTTGGGAAACCGTTCAGAGTTAATATCGTTAGAGCCATCATTAGGCTTAGCTTCGTTTGGCATATATCCATCTTGATTGTTTTCCTGATCTACGAGAGCATCGCTTTTATTTGCAGCAACTTGCATGTTGGTTTCTTTATGAGTGTGTGGTTCAATATGCACTTCGTACCAGGGGCCCGCATCAGCAGGCGTTTTAAAAGATTTCAATTGGAGCTCCGCGATTGGGGTATTTATTAATCGCTGTGACTTCGCCTGTTCGGCTTTTTTATGATCCTTTACTTGGTTATCTTTAGGTTTGTTGCTAATAATATCTGTTTCTATCATAAAACTCGATTTATTTAAATTTTGTGTGCCAATCAAATTATTACTTTAATTTTAAAAATAATCTACTTCTAAATTTAAAAAAAAAATATATATATATATTTTACATTTCTTACCTTTATTTGGTTTGGTAACTGTGATTTGGTTTTTCTCTGTTTCTGTTAGTTAATGAAAAGTAGACAAAATTAGTGATAATGGCGAAACATTCAGAATCGTAAAGGTTAATCTAAATCTAATGGTGTAGATCAAATGATTCTACTGATCAGTACCCTACCAAAAGAGGTTATTATAAACCTCCGCCAGTTTCTCTGTATTATCACCTAGATCTCGGACCCAATAAGACCTTGAATCACCAAACAATGAAACTTGATCCGAACATGTACAATTTTCAACTCCTCTTGCCAACAATAGAATCTCAGCAGAACAAGGCACATCCTAATTTAAAAAAAAAAGTAGTATCTTATATATTTTCTCAAATAGTACTTTATTGATGTTGGATTGATAATGTCATCTTCAGAACACATTCCTAAACCAAATTGTTTGTTTTTAATATTTAAAAAAATACACCTAAACCTCATAACTTAACTGCTTAATTATATATTATATGCAAAATATGAAAAATAATACATTTTGGGATATTGGGTCAGATAAGCAGATTTATCTGCTTTTACTTTGCAAAGAAAAGTTGAACACGATAACTTTTTAATATTCAAATATTTTTAAACTTAAAATTTTCTTTAGTTTTTACGTCTGTCTCTCACAAAAGAATACTTATTACTTAAATTTTTATTAGTTGATTATGTTGTAGTTCCTTAAAAAAAATTGTGTTACTTTAGTTCTGAGGGATAGTTTACTTCATTAGCTAAATAAAACCTTTAGATTGTCCTGTGTCGATAAAATATAAGGTTGATAGGTTCAATAAATGTCTTACCTTCTAGGGTGCTTGTTCCGTCTTTGCCTGCGTTTGAATTGAAAAAGTTTTATAAAAATTACATGTTATTCAATTATCAAAAAATATATAAAAAAACTTACAAATCTCACTGGACTCTGTTTTATTCGGGGTGCGGCTTTCACCAGATGATGTATCTTCGGAGGAAGCGATGAACAATTCATTACCATCATGTGAAGGATCCTTTCTGTCCGTCGATTCCTTCGATTTAACTATATGATTGTTGGATTTTCAAACATAGACACATTTTAAACAGTAATTATATATTATTGTTTTTATGTCTCAGAATTATTATTAAAATTTTGAAATGCGTATTGATACTGTTGTTGGTGAACTGCTTAGTTAATTAAAACTTCTTGCCAGAAAGCGATAATCTTTATAAAACAAACAAATTTCAGTGTCGAATTTATTTCTTTCCTATAATAGACACCATATTATCGCAGTTATTTAGAATTCTAATTTTATTTCCCGATGCGAAGTTGATCATTTTGGTATAAATCAAAGCTTACCCTCTTGATTTTGAGTTAAAGTGTCCGTTCCATCTTTCACTATAATTTATGATAAAAGATTTGTAACGAAAATTAAATTCTGACTTCCAAAAAATATATTTAGACTTACAATTTTCATGGGACTGCTTTAGGCTTAGAGAGCGACTGTGTATTACTAATGTCTCTTCGTCACTCGGTGTTTGTTTTGAAGCATTTTGGGAAGAAGTGATTGCAAATTCATCAGTATCTTGAGTGACTTTCTTCACAACTTCTGCGGGGGATTTTGGAACTTCTATTTCTATTATTTAAACGAAATCATAATTAAGGGATTTTTAATTTCACATCTTAATACAGTTATGATTTTACAATTTGAATTATATTTTCTTACCGTTTGGAACCAAAGTGCCTCCTTTGTCTTCCGCTGTATATGCTCGGTGAAATTATTAAAAGTTTTTGTCAGAACTTACAACAAAAGTTTCAAAACTTACACATTTCTTTTGATTGCTTTATATTTGTTATGTGACCATCTCCAACTGAAGAGTCTTCGTTGCTTAGTTTTTCATTCGAATCATTTTCAGATGTTAAGGTTATAGGTTGATCCACATTTTCAGAGAGTTCTTTTACGTTTTCTGTTGCCGTGGGTATTGCAATATCATTTTCTATATTTTGACAAAAATATAGTAAAAATGTTTATTGTAACAATCTTTGTTTATCACATTCTTAAATAAATTTTTTATCTTAAATGCAGTTGCAAATAAGTTAAAGTTTAAAAACATTTTGTGTTGCACAGTGTTGCTTACGTAACTGTAACATAATTTTTCAATCTTAATTTTTTAAGGGAGGTATATATCATATTAATATATTTTGGGTTTCATAAAATTTGTATTTTGGAAAACATCATATTTACCGTTTTTGTCTTGTGTTGGAATGTTTATTGCAACATTCACTGTATTAATGAGGGAGAAAATATTTTAAAAATATATTCATTATTTAATATTTTTGTAAGACTTACTTATTCCAATGGATTGTAATTGATTTGCTGAGGTGCTTCCCTCAACTTGTGAATTTGCATTGCCTAACTTTTGTTTCTCAGCTGAAGAGTTGGAAATATCATAATCATGTTGGGAGTCTTCCTTTACCTCTTCTTCAGTTGATATTACAATATCATTTTCTGTTAAAATAAATAAACATGATTTAAATGTATACCACGACGTAAACATAATCTTTTATATTTAATGAAATATCAAATATTAAACTAAGTCCATATACAGTAAAATCTTAAAAGTGTAAAAAAATACACTATTCATATGGGAATTTGAGAATCCGTTTCATAATCTCAAAAACCGTGTAAAGTGAAAATTTCCAATATTTCCTTAAATAATCGTGTAAAAAAGTTAGTTTTAAAAAAAGTTAAAAAATAGGAATTTAGGGTGGAGCTATTCATCGGTAGTTGATAGCAATCGGGTACATTTGTTATGGATCGGATAAAAAATAGCACTGCCATATGTCTAATACATCTGTGGGGGTTTCTTCTAAAGCAGAATTATCTTTATTATTAGCGGCCTCTATAGGATCATAACTAGTTGGTTTTTCGGTTTCTCTAGTTGTTTTTATAAATCTTGATATCCAGCAACACAAGATTTAAGTTTACGTTGGAATTGTAGCACACGCTCAATTGCAGGATCATGCGCAAGAAAATGTTGTTCCAAACTTGTAGCGATTTTCAAGGCCTCATGAATTAAATGAGCCGTTAAAACCTGACCTTCACCCTCGTCTTTGTCTTCATCGTTGTCGATTTCTTTTTTCTCATTGATTGTCATAATTTTTATTAAGTCGTCATCATCAATAGGAACTTCTTGCATTAATTCGTTGACCCACCACCACCTATATTTTTTGAAAGACTTATATACATATTTCTGATCTTTGCCCCACTGAAGTTCCACTTTGAACGAAGGATGATAAATTGTTTTTGCAATAAGCATTTAAGGTTGATTGCTTCAACTGTTTGATGGCAAAATAAACATGGGAAATGCAATCCAAAATATTAAACTTTTTCCATGCTTCCATAACATTCAAATCTTTTTTTCCACTAAATCTAAAATATATCTTAACGTTTGTTAAGCATTTTAGATGCTCTAATAATACATTGATCGAGTGGCTGAACCACAGAAGCGGTATTAGGCGGCAAAAACAGCAATTGATTATTCGGATGGTCCAGCACTGGGTGAACCCTTTTGTGATCTTAAATCACTCTTTCAACAGTGTAGCCGTCATCCATGCATTTTTATTCGCCATAAAATGAACTGGAACTCTTGGCATAAGGATATTGTTGATTAAGAGTCGCTTTACCATTTTGTCCCAGATGCGTTGCTACAAAGCAAGAATGTCACCCGATCTTTTAGATTTTGCCAATTTTGGAAATTGAATAAAGTTGAATCAAAAAACCGTGAAGAAAAGTTAACCGTTTAAAAAAAGATTTTACTGTATAGTATTTAAGAGAATAATTGTAAACACCATTGTTGCAATATCTGCATGGATCTACGTAAATGATTTTAAGTACAAGGCGTAACTTGAAGTGAACATGCATAGTTTAGAATTGTTCATATACTTTTTACATGGATAAGCTTATGTTTGAATTAATTATTACCATTATGACTTTGGGTCAAATTGTTCATTTCGTCTTTTGCTGTATTCAATAGGTGACAAGTAATTTTGGAAAAGTAAAAAAAATCAAATTATTATATGGATACATCGTTAGAAATGCATCGAAACTTACATTTTTCATGGGATTGTGTTTCATTTGCGGTATGGCTGTCTCCAAGTACAGAATCCTTATTGCTCACATTCTGAAGCAAAGCATCTTCAGTGGAAGCAATTGAATTTTCATCAGCATCTCGAGTCTGCACTTTAAATTCTTCTGTTTCAGATAATTTTGCATCATCAGGTGATTTGTCGTCATCATTTTCTTTTAAAGAAATTTAAACATATATTTTGTTACAAACTTTGTTTTTGATAAAGTTTAACTAATTATTGCTTTCTAATTTCATATGTCACGTTACACTCTTCAACTAAAAACTACTAAGACAAGCTTTTATAATAGTAAATGCGCAGCCTTTCTTTTATTTTATTTATAATTATTTTTATCTTTGGTAAATGGATAAGCATCTAGAGTAAATCAATTGTTACCATTATGAGTTTGAGCCAAAATGTTAATTCCATCTTTCACTGTATTCACTGTATAGTTGATAAATGATTTTTGAAAAGAAAGAACATATTATGACGTACATCTCTACACAAACTATGACAACTTACATTTATCTTGGGATTGTTTTTCATTTGCGGTATGGCTGTCTCCAAGTAAAGAATCCTTATTGCTCACATTCTGAAGCAAAGCATCTTCAGTGGAAGAACATTCTTCTGTAGCGGGTGATTTTTCTTCGGTACTACCTTCTGAAGAAATATAAAGATGTAATTCGCTTGTTTCTCATAACATTAAGAGAATAAATTTTTTATTTATATATTTATTTATCTATCTAACATAATACTTGTTTCCCAGTTCTACTAAATACCCTTTTTTGAAACTACTTGTTAATCTTGGATGATGGATACTTCTTCAATATAAAATTATTTACAATCAAATTTTAATGTGAATATTTTCCGGTTTTAAAAACTTAGTATTTTGGTAAAATCAATTTTAAAAATTACCCTTTTCGTTGTTATTTTCAATATTCATTTCATTTTTTACTGAATTTCCTATAAAAAACATAAAATTTTACTAATTTAATGTATCGCCAATTATTTAAAAAGCTTACCATTTTTTTCGACTTGTAATTTATTTGCTGGGCGGCTGTCTCCAATTAAGGGATCTTCGTTGCTCGTATTTTGTTTTAGATCATTCTCAACAGAAGAAACTAAAAATTTATGATCATCTTCAAAAAGCTGTTTGTTTTCTTCTGATGGCCGTTCATTAGCGATATCATTTTCTATTCGACAATCAAATACACAATAGAAAAAAGTATCATGATGATTCATTTTCATATCTTGGAATAAATAATATTTAGATCGGTATACAATTTTATCAACTAAAATATTGATTTAAAATTAAGCGTTATATTTATTTTTTCTTATGTTGCCATTAATTTTTTATTAAAAATTTACAAATAGAACTTTTGCTTTTAATGGATTGAGAGCTATGTTAGTTTCTTCTCTTGACTGTAGAATCAAAGAGAATAAAATTTTATATTATAATTTAATTCTTTTTATATACATTATATTATTATATATTTTAATATATAATTTAATTCTCTTTAATAGAATTGTAAATAAAAACTTCGAAGAAACTGCAAGCGCAAACTCCTCGCTCGAAAGTTCAACTTATTTTGGATTCTAAAAATCAACAATCTTTTCTTACCGTTTGGGACTTGAGCTATGATGTTTACTTCATCTTTCACTGTATTGAAAAGAGAAGAAAAAAATAATAATCAGTTCATGTCACTTCAAATTTTAAAAATTTAACAGAAATTTACTCTTTTCATCGGATTGTATTTGATTTGGCCTGTCGCTAACTGATGAGGCTTCGACGCTTAAGTTTTGTTTGAGAGTCTGCTCAGAGAAAGAAGCAGATAACTCATCAACATATTGGGATGGCTCCTTCACGTCTTCTGTTTCGGTTGATTTGACAAGAACATTAGCTGTTTTATTAAAAAAAAAATTCATATGTAGATCTTGAAACAAACTTTGTTTTGCGTATATTTATCATAGGTATCAAACAAAGTCATATGTTTATATCAAACTTTAAAAGCTTGCGGAAAACCTGTGTGCTTAATCTAATCTAATTCTTTGTTTATTCGAAGCTTTTTATTTTGCGGGTCTATTTTGATAACTAAGACGCGATATATTCATTTTGCGTTATGTTTTTATCATCTATCTTACCACTTTCATCTTGCGTTAAAATATTCTTTCCATCTATATCTGTATTGACGAAAAATATATTATCATCGAAAACATACGTTATAATAGTACTCAAATGTACCTCTTTCTTTGGATTTTTGATTATCCGTTGATTGGCTGTCTGCAACTAAAGTGTCGTCTTTACTTGAATTTGGACTAGGAGCATTCGCATCGGAAGAGATTACAAGTTTATCTGCATCTTTATGAAGATTTTTACTGTCTTCTTGTGATTTTGCAACAGTACTTTCTAGTTTGTTAACAAAGAAATTAAAGAAAAATATTATTAGTATATTTGTTTTTATATCCTTAAATTGAATTCACTTTTAAATTTCATACAAAAATATTATATCTTAGATTTTTCCTACTTCTTAGATAATTTTAACATAACACACAAATATTTAAGAAAAACTAGACTAGAGTTCATAGAATAAGTAAAGTTAAGCAGTTGAAGATTTGCCATTCTGTAAATCAATCCTGTATTTGAACTATACCCTAGAGATAGTATATTTCCGGCATTTGTAGCACTGAAAATTTTCCCATTTTAGGAACTTTGCAGCAACCTACTGGCTTCTCGTTTGAAAAAAAAAACAGATTTTGCTTAATAAGCTTGTGTTCTCTTTTGTCATTTTATTTATTATTGTGTTGCAACAAAATGTTGTGTTCATTTTGAAGAACGCCCAAATGTGTGACATTTAGGGCAACACTGTTTGTAAATTTTTTATTTTTTATTTAATGTTTCGCGTGCTGAGTGCAACTTTGAAATTGAAGCGCTTCTCAATTCGTGGTGTCCTTTCGCGTTCAAGGTACTTGGTTTTAAGCACAACAAAATGTTTTAAACTTAAATCTATTTGTAATAAATTTATTTCATTTATGTTTAATCGGATGATGAATAATTTTCGGTTTTTAAAAACGTTTTCGTATTTGGGTCTGCATCTTTTACCATATTTTTTTAAAGAGAAATGATTTATACCATAAAGACAATAATAGCATAAAATATACATAGTACAAAAACTTACCCTTTTCTAGTGATTGTTCAATATTTGTTATGCGATAGCTTTCAATTAAAGACTCGTTCTGGCTTAAATTTTGCTTTGGAAAATTCTTATTTGAAGAGATGGAAATTTGGTCAACATCTTTAGAAAGCTTCTTAATGTCTTCTGTTGCTGGTGATTTTGCCATATAATTTTCTATTTGAAAAAAACAAAAAAATAATGTAATTGTTTGGCGTATCATCGAACCTTTTTCATGGAAAATTTAAAATGCAAATTCGCATCTCAACCCACTCTCTAAACTTGTGCTTGTGACATTAGCCCCAGTGTCGTTAATAATTCGTAGAGTTCGTCACACTGAACTATAAAAACCCAAGAAACTATTAATAAAATAAAAATAAGAAAGCACTGGCAGCATTAGCCCCTCGACCCTTGTTGTAAAACATTATTTTGAATGTTATATTTAAAGTTTCTTAGGTACTTAATATAGTAAACTATCCGCATTTGTTAAGAAAATATGCTTTTACACGCATGAGATAAAGAGCCCTTTGTTGCGGAAAAATAGTGTCTTTTTGCTAGCTATAATAGTGTTACTTACGGGTGCAATTTATTTCAAAATATTTTTAGAACTTAGTTCCTTGGTGCGTAGTTTCATGTTCATTTCATTTTTCACTGTGTTTATTGGTTCAGAAGATATTTTTCAAATACATAATATTATGTGCAACGAACAAAGACTTTCTAGAACATATATATGCAAATAACATACTTGCATTTATCGATATGCTTCCCAATGTTAGACGCATGTTAAGCCTATGTTATGCGTATGTTAAGTTAGTCAAGTAAGATTCACCGTTTTAATTGAAACCAATAACATTTATTGTTTAAGTTTACACAATAAAAAATAATTAAATCTGTCAGGACCTTCGTTTGTCTCATTCCTGAATTAGTTTTCAATTTGAAATTTGATCAAATTAAATCATATAGTTTCTCACAAACTACATTAATATAAACACTGCTTTGTAAACTGCTTGCTTTATTAAAACTGCTTGCTACAAAATTATGTTTTAAATAAAAAAAATGTAATTCTATCCTTTCAGGATATCAGAAAGCAATATCGTCAAATTGAAGCTAAATAAAGTTTTAATTTTTGAGGAATTTATAATTTTAGCTTACCCTCTTGATTTTGAGTTAAAGTATCCGTTCCATCTTTCACTATAATTCATGATAAAAGATTTGTAACGAGAATTAAATTCTGACTGCCAACAAATATATTTAGACTTACAATTTTCATAGGACTGCTTTGGGCTTAGAGAACGACTGTGTCTTACTAATATCTCTTCGACACTCGGTGTTTGTTTTGAAGCATTTTGGGAAGAAGTGGTTGAAAATTCTTCAGTATCTTGAGTGACTTTCTTCACGACTTCTGCGGGGGATTGTGAAACATCAATTTCTATTATTTAAACGAAATCATAATTAAGGGATTTTTAATTTCACATCTTAATACAGTTATGATTTTACAATTTGAATTATATTTTCTTACCGTTTGGAACCAAAGTGCCTTCTTTGTCTTCCGCTGTATATGCTCGGTGAAATTATTAAAAGTTTATGTCAGAACTTACAACAAAAGTTTCAAAACTTACACATTTCTTTTGATTGCTTTATATTTGTTATGTGACCATCTCCAACTGAAGAGTCTTCGTTGTTTAGTTTTTCATTTGAAACATTTTCAGATGTTAAGGTTATAGGTTGATCGACATTTTCAGAGAATTCTTTTATGTCTTCTGTTACCGGGGGTATTGCATTATCATTTTCTATTTTTTGACAAAAATATAGTAAAAATGTTTATTGTAACAATCTTTGTTTATCACATTCTTAAATAAATTTTTTATCCTAAATGCAGTTGCAAATAAGTTAAAGTTTGAAAACATTTTGTGTTGCACAGTGTTGCTTACGTAACTGTAACATAATTTTTCAATCTTAATTTTTTAAGGGATGTATATATCATATTAATATATTTTGGGTTTCATAAAATTTGTATTTTGGAAAACATCATATTTACCGTTTTTGTCTAGTGTTGGAATGTTTATTGCATCATTCACTGTATTTATTAGGGAGAAAATATTTTGAAAATATATTCATTATTTAACATTTTTGTAACACTTACTTATTCCAATGGATTGTAATTGATTTGGTGAGGTGCTTCCCTCATCTTGTGAATTTGCATTGCCTAACTTTTGTTTCTCAGCTGAAGAGTTGGAAATATCATAATCATGTTGGGATTCTTCCTTTACCTCTTCTTCAGTTGATATTACAATATCATTTTCTGTTTAAATAAATAAACATGATTTTAATGTATATCACGACATAGTCTTTTATGTTTTGTATTTGTATTTGTATTTGTATTCGTATTTGTATTTGTATTTGTTTGTATTTGTATTTGTATTTGTATTTGTATTTGTATTTGTATTTGTATTTGTATTTGTATTTGTATTTGTATTTGTATTTGTATTTGTATTTGTATTTGTATTTGTATTTGTATTTGTATTTGTATTTGTATTTGTATTTGTATTTGTATTTGTATTTGTATTTGTATTTGTATTTGTATTTGTATTTGTATTTGTATTTGTATTTGTATTTGTATTTGTATTTGTATTTGTATTTGTATTTGTATTTGTATTTGTATTTGTATTTGTATTTGTATTTGTATTTGTATTTGTATTTGTATTTGTATTTGTATTTGTATTTGTATTTGTATTTGTATTTGTATTTGTATTTGTATTTGTATTTGTATTTGTATTTGTATTTGTATTTGTATTTGTATTTGTATTTGTATTTGTATTTGTATTTGTATTTGTATTTGTATTTGTATTTGTATTTGTATTTGTATTTGTATTTGTATTTGTATTTGTATTTGTATTTGTATTTGTATTTGTATTTGTATTTGTATTTGTATTTGTATTTGTATTTGTATTTGTATTTGTATTTGTATTTGTATTTGTATTTGTATTTGTATTTGTATTTGTATTTGTATTTGTATTTGTATTTGTATTTGTATTTGTATTTGTATTTGTATTTGTATTTGTATTTGTATTTGTATTTGTATTTGTATTTGTATTTGTATTTGTATTTGTATTTGTATTTGTATTTGTATTTGTATTTGTATTTGTATTTGTATTTGTATTTGTATTTGTATTTGTATTTGTATTTGTATTTGTATTTGTATTTGTATTTGTATTTGTATTTGTATTTGTATTTGTATTTGTATTTGTATTTGTATTTGTATTTGTATTTGTATTTGTATTTGTATTTGTATTTGTATTTGTATTTGTATTTGTATTTGTATTTGTATTTGTATTTGTATTTGTATTTGTATTTGTATTTGTATTTGTATTTGTATTTGTATTTGTATTTGTATTTGTATTTGTATTTGTATTTGTATTTGTATTTGTATTTGTATTTGTATTTGTATTTGTATTTGTATTTGTATTTGTATTTGTATTTGTATTTGTATTTGTATTTGTATTTGTATTTGTATTTGTATTTGTATTTGTATTTGTATTTGTATTTGTATTTGTATTTGTATTTGTATTTGTATTTGTATTTGTATTTGTATTTGTATTTGTATTTGTATTTGTATTTGTATTTGTATTTGTATTTGTATTTGTATTTGTATTTGTATTTGTATTTGTATTTGTATTTGTATTTGTATTTGTATTTGTATTTGTATTTGTATTTGTATTTGTATTTGTATTTGTATTTGTATTTGTATTTGTATTTGTATTTGTATTTGTATTTGTATTTGTATTTGTATTTGTATTTGTATTTGTATTTGTATTTGTATTTGTATTTGTATTTGTATTTGTATTTGTATTTGTATTTGTATTTGTATTTGTATTTGTATTTGTATTTGTATTTGTATTTGTATTTGTATTTGTATTTGTATTTGTATTTGTATTTGTATTTGTATTTGTATTTGTATTTGTATTTGTATTTGTATTTGTATTTGTATTTGTATTTGTATTTGTATTTGTATTTGTATTTGTATTTGTATTTGTATTTGTATTTGTATTTGTATTTGTATTTGTATTTGTATTTGTATTTGTATTTGTATTTGTATTTGTATTTGTATTTGTATTTGTATTTGTATTTGTATTTGTATTTGTATTTGTATTTGTATTTGTATTTGTATTTGTATTTGTATTTGTATTTGTATTTGTATTTGTATTTGTATTTGTATTTGTATTTGTATTTGTATTTGTATTTGTATTTGTATTTGTATTTGTATTTGTATTTGTATTTGTATTTGTATTTGTATTTGTATTTGTATTTGTATTTGTATTTGTATTTGTATTTGTATTTGTATTTGTATTTGTATTTGTATTTGTATTTGTATTTGTATTTGTATTTGTATTTGTATTTGTATTTGTATTTGTATTTGTATTTGTATTTGTATTTGTATTTGTATTTGTATTTGTATTTGTATTTGTATTTGTATTTGTATTTGTATTTGTATTTGTATTTGTATTTGTATTTGTATTTGTATTTGTATTTGTATTTGTATTTGTATTTGTATTTGTATTTGTATTTGTATTTGTATTTGTATTTGTATTTGTATTTGTATTTGTATTTGTATTTGTATTTGTATTTGTATTTGTATTTGTATTTGTATTTGTATTTGTATTTGTATTTGTATTTGTATTTGTATTTGTATTTGTATTTGTATTTGTATTTGTATTTGTATTTGTATTTGTATTTGTATTTGTATTTGTATTTGTATTTGTATTTGTATTTGTATTTGTATTTGTATTTGTATTTGTATTTGTATTTGTATTTGTATTTGTATTTGTATTTGTATTTGTATTTGTATTTGTATTTGTATTTGTATTTGTATTTGTATTTGTATTTGTATTTGTATTTGTATTTGTATTTGTATTTGTATTTGTATTTGTATTTGTATTTGTATTTGTATTTGTATTTGTATTTGTATTTGTATTTGTATTTGTATTTGTATTTGTATTTGTATTTGTATTTGTATTTGTATTTGTATTTGTATTTGTATTTGTATTTGTATTTGTATTTGTATTTGTATTTGTATTTGTATTTGTATTTGTATTTGTATTTGTATTTGTATTTGTATTTGTATTTGTATTTGTATTTGTATTTGTATTTGTATTTGTATTTGTATTTGTATTTGTATTTGTATTTGTATTTGTATTTGTATTTGTATTTGTATTTGTATTTGTATTTGTATTTGTATTTGTATTTGTATTTGTATTTGTATTTGTATTTGTATTTGTATTTGTATTTGTATTTGTATTTGTATTTGTATTTGTATTTGTATTTGTATTTGTATTTGTATTTGTATTTGTATTTGTATTTGTATTTGTATTTGTATTTGTATTTGTATTTGTATTTGTATTTGTATTTGTATTTGTATTTGTATTTGTATTTGTATTTGTATTTGTATTTGTATTTGTATTTGTATTTGTATTTGTATTTGTATTTGTATTTGTATTTGTATTTGTATTTGTATTTGTATTTGTATTTGTATTTGTATTTGTATTTGTATTTGTATTTGTATTTGTATTTGTATTTGTATTTGTATTTGTATTTGTATTTGTATTTGTATTTGTATTTGTATTTGTATTTGTATTTGTATTTGTATTTGTATTTGTATTTGTATTTGTATTTGTATTTGTATTTGTATTTGTATTTGTATTTGTATTTGTATTTGTATTTGTATTTGTATTTGTATTTGTATTTGTATTTGTATTTGTATTTGTATTTGTATTTGTATTTGTATTTGTATTTGTATTTGTATTTGTATTTGTATTTGTATTTGTATTTGTATTTGTATTTGTATTTGTATTTGTATTTGTATTTGTATTTGTATTTGTATTTGTATTTGTATTTGTATTTGTATTTGTATTTGTATTTGTATTTGTATTTGTATTTGTATTTGTATTTGTATTTGTATTTGTATTTGTATTTGTATTTGTATTTGTATTTGTATTTGTATTTGTATTTGTATTTGTATTTGTATTTGTATTTGTATTTGTATTTGTATTTGTATTTGTATTTGTATTTGTATTTGTATTTGTATTTGTATTTGTATTTGTATTTGTATTTGTATTTGTATTTGTATTTGTATTTGTATTTGTATTTGTATTTGTATTTGTATTTGTATTTGTATTTGTATTTGTATTTGTATTTGTATTTGTATTTGTATTTGTATTTGTATTTGTATTTGTATTTGTATTTGTATTTGTATTTGTATTTGTATTTGTATTTGTATTTGTATTTGTATTTGTATTTGTATTTGTATTTGTATTTGTATTTGTATTTGTATTTGTATTTGTATTTGTATTTGTATTTGTATTTGTATTTGTATTTGTATTTGTATTTGTATTTGTATTTGTATTTGTATTTGTATTTGTATTTGTATTTGTATTTGTATTTGTATTTGTATTTGTATTTGTATTTGTATTTGTATTTGTATTTGTATTTGTATTTGTATTTGTATTTGTATTTGTATTTGTATTTGTATTTGTATTTGTATTTGTATTTGTATTTGTATTTGTATTTGTATTTGTATTTGTATTTGTATTTGTATTTGTATTTGTATTTGTATTTGTATTTGTATTTGTATTTGTATTTGTATTTGTATTTGTATTTGTATTTGTATTTGTATTTGTATTTGTATTTGTATTTGTATTTGTATTTGTATTTGTATTTGTATTTGTATTTGTATTTGTATTTGTATTTGTATTTGTATTTGTATTTGTATTTGTATTTGTATTTGTATTTGTATTTGTATTTGTATTTGTATTTGTATTTGTATTTGTATTTGTATTTGTATTTGTATTTGTATTTGTATTTGTATTTGTATTTGTATTTGTATTTGTATTTGTATTTGTATTTGTATTTGTATTTGTATTTGTATTTGTATTTGTATTTGTATTTGTATTTGTATTTGTATTTGTATTTGTATTTGTATTTGTATTTGTATTTGTATTTGTATTTGTATTTGTATTTGTATTTGTATTTGTATTTGTATTTGTATTTGTATTTGTATTTGTATTTGTATTTGTATTTGTATTTGTATTTGTATTTGTATTTGTATTTGTATTTGTATTTGTATTTGTATTTGTATTTGTATTTGTATTTGTATTTGTATTTGTATTTGTATTTGTATTTGTATTTGTATTTGTATTTGTATTTGTATTTGTATTTGTATTTGTATTTGTATTTGTATTTGTATTTGTATTTGTATTTGTATTTGTATTTGTATTTGTATTTGTATTTGTATTTGTATTTGTATTTGTATTTGTATTTGTATTTGTATTTGTATTTGTATTTGTATTTGTATTTGTATTTGTATTTGTATTTGTATTTGTATTTGTATTTGTATTTGTATTTGTATTTGTATTTGTATTTGTATTTGTATTTGTATTTGTATTTGTATTTGTATTTGTATTTGTATTTGTATTTGTATTTGTATTTGTATTTGTATTTGTATTTGTATTTGTATTTGTATTTGTATTTGTATTTGTATTTGTATTTGTATTTGTATTTGTATTTGTATTTGTATTTGTATTTGTATTTGTATTTGTATTTGTATTTGTATTTGTATTTGTATTTGTATTTGTATTTGTATTTGTATTTGTATTTGTATTTGTATTTGTATTTGTATTTGTATTTGTATTTGTATTTGTATTTGTATTTGTATTTGTATTTGTATTTGTATTTGTATTTGTATTTGTATTTGTATTTGTATTTGTATTTGTATTTGTATTTGTATTTGTATTTGTATTTGTATTTGTATTTGTATTTGTATTTGTATTTGTATTTGTATTTGTATTTGTATTTGTATTTGTATTTGTATTTGTATTTGTATTTGTATTTGTATTTGTATTTGTATTTGTATTTGTATTTGTATTTGTATTTGTATTTGTATTTGTATTTGTATTTGTATTTGTATTTGTATTTGTATTTGTATTTGTATTTGTATTTGTATTTGTATTTGTATTTGTATTTGTATTTGTATTTGTATTTGTATTTGTATTTGTATTTGTATTTGTATTTGTATTTGTATTTGTATTTGTATTTGTATTTGTATTTGTATTTGTATTTGTATTTGTATTTGTATTTGTATTTGTATTTGTATTTGTATTTGTATTTGTATTTGTATTTGTATTTGTATTTGTATTTGTATTTGTATTTGTATTTGTATTTGTATTTGTATTTGTATTTGTATTTGTATTTGTATTTGTATTTGTATTTGTATTTGTATTTGTATTTGTATTTGTATTTGTATTTGTATTTGTATTTGTATTTGTATTTGTATTTGTATTTGTATTTGTATTTGTATTTGTATTTGTATTTGTATTTGTATTTGTATTTGTAT